>CAWUFW010014615.1:0-405154 GCA_963921515.1 Calotriton arnoldi
CAACGTGGGATTCACAACAAGGCGGTAGCATGCGATAGTCACCAGATAACGCATCAAATGCCAGCGTGTAAATCAACACCACGCCCAAAAAATGCGAAACGCGAGAAATCATGCGATGAGGCCAATCGCGGTACAAAAAGCTGCGAAAAGCAGCCTCAGGCCTGCAACTGCCACGCTTCTGGCGGGCAATTGCACCATAAAAACCACAGGCACAACACACCAGAAACAAGCCAAAGCACGTAGCAACATCCATGCACCCTGACCAAGCGCCGAGGGCAACGCGAACCCCACAACCCCCACAGACCACCAGCAAGGAACAAGTGGGTCGGGGAAGGCCAAGGAGAAAATGGAGAGGAAGACGGGGTGCAGCCGCAGGAAAACAAGACCAAGGCCACGGAGGCGACCGAACACTACCAGCAATAGACCCACAAGCAGACCGCCTGCAATGCTGTCGCAGAGCCCAGGAGGCCAATCCAGGAGGCCAAGAGGCTCCGCCAGGAAGTGACAACCTAAACCAGGCACAAACCCACTGCCAACAGGAAGGCAGCAACGGTGACAGGAGGTGGCAGTCCAGCGACACAGGAGGAAAGCCAGGCCACAGTCATCAGTGTGGAGAGGGTGCAAGGAGTAGGGAGTACGGACACAGCTCGACAGGACCTGACACAACAACAGGGTGAGGACCCAACAGGGACTGGGGGGACAGGGGGTTAAGGGCACAATGCCACACATGCACAATGAGGTGTAGCACACTGCACATCCACAATTACCCAGGGACATGTCCCCCATCCCCGTAGCACACTGCAGCACACACACATAGCAATGACAGCACATACCATGACAATGTGGCACAAAGTGCAACACCCACACTGCAGAACAGGGGACACAACTGGGTCCACCCAGGCGCAGAAACAGAACAATCACATTGGACAGAGCAGGGAACTGTGAGATGCACATCTACCCCTACAACCCCACATCAGCAAAGTAGGCCAAATGTATACTGTCCCAACTCAAATAGCCACCACCGCCCAAACAGTCACAATGTACATTGTCACACAGTCTGCATGTCGACAAGAACAAGGCGCCAACACAATGCCAACATACACCTCCCCTTCACAATGCAGAGGGACAAACAACACCTCCAGCAGGTCTGAACAGACAACCCATCAGTGATGCCCGAGACGAACACCACACCCCCGACCCCGACGCCCTACAACAGCCCATGGACATCCCAAACAACCCACCACCAGGACCAGGACAGACAAGCTACTCAGAGGAGAACCCAGACTGCAACAGACCACACAGCATGAAGCACCCACAATCACGGCTGCCTCACAACACCTCACCCACCCACACATGGCACCCCAATGCCAGGTGGCCGAAAGCCAAAAGGAGGTGGCCCAACAGGTGAGGGTGTTGCGTAACCCATGGAATGCGAAGTAGAACACACACATGGGTGTCCAATACCCTTCAGGGACCACCTACACCCCACAAAGGAGACCCACACCCCCACAGAGACACATGCACATATCATGTTGAACTGGCTATGGGCACGTGCGCCCGGCCCCTTTATTGGCAGGCCCACATGTGCAGTGACGCCTGTGCTGGATGTGTGTGGGGTGAGTATAAGCCAGTCCGCACGGAGTGCTTGGTGCTGCCAACAACCTGAACAGTGGACACCAGTGCAATGGAAACAGTGAACACAAGCATAACAGAGTCAAATGCAGAGCAACATGGAGGGATCCGGAGTAAGGACAGAGGTCACCCAATATTCAGTCTGGACGTTCCTTGAGTTGCAGTGCACTGAGGCAGGGGCACACGAGAGAGAGCGCGCGCATGTGAAGAAACTGCCAGGATAGTGTCCCTTCGGGTTAGTCCTGATGCAGATGCAGTGGGGTGTGTTACACCTGCATCAACTTCCACATCAACGTCCCAGGTCTCCCACACTGCCTGAGGTGACAGTTGCGTCCGCAATCCACAGCGCAATACCCAGCAACAGATCCGGGTGTGTAGCTTGACTACCACCACCAGTCTGCATTCCTGCCTTGGGGCTGTTGCCTCCTGCCCTCCCATTGTCTGTGCCCTCTCCTTCCGCACACTTGACACATCTTCCTCATCATAGTCCCAGGTCTTCCCCACTGCATGAGGTGACATTGCTGCGCAACCTCACAACAGCACAAAACACAATCAGTAACGGACAATGGCTTGCGGTGCACTGAGTCACTGGCACCTGGAGTGCTGAGCAGGGTATCAGGCCGATGATGGCATCCACGACAGGTCTGAGCAACTCCTTAGGTCTGTCGGGACCACTGTTTCGACTCTGGCAGATGGCGGTTGAAGGTGGTCCTTGCGGTGGTGGCGTGTGCCCCCTGCGGTGATGCGACGTCTGGGCTGGTCAAGAGTCGATGCCATGTGTGGGCCCTGGTGGACCGCAGTTGGGGCCGGAGGAGGCGGACAGCGCAGGGCCACAGACACATGGCGTTCATGACCCCAAGACCATCGCTACAGAGGCCATTCAATGTCTCAGAAGAAGGGGTCCCAGGCCTGAGCAACCCAGAGTTAGTGACCCGGGATGCACTGTGGCCGGCACAGGCACCCAGCCACGGGACGGTGACTTACGGTGCAGTCAGATGGGCCATGCGACCTGAGCGGGTCCCCATCAATGTCCGAGGCGTATGTTGCAGAGGGTTTCGGGGGACAGTGGAAGGTGTCCTCCAGGGCATGATGCGGAAGGTCTGATGTTATCTGGAAGCAGCAAATGGAGGAGTGGAAAGCGCAACCCTCGTTTGCAACAACAATTCCCGATCAGCTACATGAGGATTAAAACTAGCCCCTAGTCCATAGACTCAAACGCCACCAATGTACGACCAGTGAGTGTCCATGAATGTCGGGGAACACACTCAGTGGCACAGGTGCTCAGAGAGGATGCAGTCTGCGATGATGCCGGTACACAGATGTGAACTCCAACATGGCCAGATCAAGGCTCTGTGACCTACTGGACCGCAGTGTAGGCCGGAGGCAGCGTTCAGCATGGGACCACAGACACGTGTCGTATGCCTGTGATGCTTTCGTTTGCTTCACTGATAGCAGGGTGTTTAGTGACATCACCCCTGCAGTAGACATCTGGTCACTGCCATTCATGACTCAGGACACAGTTTCACACATGGGACCGACTGGACCGCAGTGTAGGCCGGAGGCAGCGGTCAGCAGTGGCCCACAGCCACATGTCGTTGGCTCGCGGGGCACAGAGTTAGTGACACAGTGGCAGTTGTCGGTAGTGTTCGATTACCTCCGTAACGATGATCCTGTTCCTTCCGGACTGCAACGCGTCATCCTCTTACGCCTCTCCGTGCGTGAGATGAAATGTGTTCTGCCTTTTGAATTACCGATGTTCAGTTCCACATCTGTGACCCCACTCGTGCGCAGCGTAGGCTGAGGGCAGTAGTCCGCGTAGGCCCACAGACACGTGTTGTTGTGATGCCATGCACAGACTTGTTGCCACCACATCGAAAGGTGTATAGTGAATTGTTCACTGCCTTAAATGATGTTCACTGCCATGGTGTAATCAAGATTCAGTTCCAAATGTGTGACCTACCCGACCGTGGTGTAGGCCTGAGGCAGCGGACAGCACGGCCCATTCGCCTAGTGTCGCCGGCATAGTTTGGATGGCCCCACCGGCCTGCGTTGTTCAGGTTCAGTGGCACCACGTGTAGCCGGCCGGCGTTGAACAGGGTTAGTGGCACCACGTGTAGCCGGCTGGCGTGGAACAGGGTTAGTGGCACCACGTGTAGCCGGCTGGCGTTGAACAGGGTTAGTGGCACCACGTGTAGCCGGCTGGCGTTGAACAGGGTTAGTAGCACCACGTGTAGCCGGCTGCCGTTGAACAGGGTTAGTGGCACCACGTGTCGCAAGAAGCCCATATGGAACTATGTCTAACTGATCGGGGGGGTGTCTGGTGCTGTGGCCGCTGGCCCGGATTTGGGGTCACTGCCACTCATGACTCAGGACACAGTTTCACATATGGGACCTACTGGTTGAAGAGAAGGCCCTAGGCGGCAGTAGAGTACATCAACGAGAAAGGACTGGAGCGGGCCTGTGTCGTGGAGGCCGTGGTGGTCTGAGCTGACTGCCAAGGTCGCGGGACTCGGGCTTGGAGCTTGCGCCGGCACGCGGTGGGCCCTCCTTGACACACGCCGGTGTCGGCAGGTGATCAGTGTGGCCTGGCTGCGCAGGGGCGGGCCTGACGGGTTCGTGGTCCAGCGTGCCGGGTCCGGCAGGCACACAGCATCGCAGGCAACTCCGCTCACGAGGATGGCGTAGGCCTCGTGGCGGGGTGGGAGGCGCCGTCCTGGCAGAGACGTGGGTCTTTCCGGAAGAGGACCACGCCCAGGCCTACGTGCTTTTTATTCACACCCCTACGCTGGCGTGGCGTACGCCGGGCCATCCCACTCCGCTGACGCCTAGGGGGGGCGTAACAGGCAACATTTCTTCGAGGTCCCCCACTGGCTGGGGTGACGTGGTGGCGTCCACTGTCCACTACACTCCATACACAAGCGGTGTATGTCGCCATGGATATGGGTGTGTTCTGCATACTGCAGTCTGTCCAGCACATCTCCGCCACTCTTGGCATTGTGTGCTTTCCGGATCATGGTTCTCCTGCATCCTGCACACATGCCTGGTTGCCACCTCTCCCCAGATTCAGCTATTAGGTGGCTGAGGTGCCATGCCGATGCTGGCTCATGTTCAGGGCTTGCCCATGTGGACATTGTAAGTTGTTCTGTCGTGTCTGGTGGTTGGGCATATTGTTGTGCCTGTTGTATGTGATTTTGTGACGTGTGCATTGCCAGCGTTGTGAGTTGCATGTTTGGGGAGTTGAGGTGTGTGGGGTGTTCATTTGTATATTGCCAAGGGGCTGTGCATTTCCCTTGTTGCCATCCTGGGAACGCTGGTTGGTGATGGACTGTCGGAGGATGAAGGTATCATGCACACTGGCTGTGTGTTTGAAGGCGACATTGTTGGGTGTTCCACGGTGTTCTGTTGTTGCCTGCACATTGGTGTGAGACGTGTGCTTCCTGCTGCGGTGATTGTGTGCTGTGTCACCAGGGGGCACAGGTAGTACATGTGTGCTGTGTGTTGCCCCCAACATGTGCGTGCATCCTGCTATGGCGTATGGTCCTTGCTTGGTCTCCAGCAGATCCTGTGCATTGTGTTGGACGTATGGGGACTGGGGTAACAGGGTGATGGTGATGTCCATGACAGGTGTGGGGTACTTGGATGTGGCTGGCTGTGGGACTCCTCCGACTCTGGCGGGTGTTGGATGGGGGGTCTCAGGGGCCAACAGGTGCAGCCACGCCATCAGCTTTGTGTGGGGTGGGATGTTGGTTGTCCGCTGTGTTGTTGCCGTAGGCCTGTTAGGCGATGATGGTCAGGATGCGTAGGATGGTTGTCCCTTTCATCCTGGAGTGGAAGGTGACATTGTCAGATGTTGGGTCTGTGCGGCTGGTACGTTTCCTGGGATTCCGCTGACTTTGTCTGTGCTGTGTCTGTGTTGGTCCGGGGGCGGGGGGGGGGTGTTCCGGGTGTGGGATGGGGTCCTGGGGTGGTGGCGGTGGGTGTTGTGGCCCTCTTGGGTGTCCGGCCTGCATGATGTGTGGCTCCATGGCATCTGTTGCCCTTCGGTTGTGGCCCTGGGCTGTGCTCCCTTTTGTGGTGCTGGCTGCCGTCCGAGTTTACACCAGGTCACAGCAGGTGTAGATTTCCTGGTGCTAACGCGCCTTATCGCCTGTTTTGTGTTTTTATCGCGGATGTGGCTGGTCGTTGTGAATGTTGAGGTGTGCTGTTGTCTCGGCTTTTGCCACGGGAACGCCTACTCTGCATCTCATTAGCGATATTTGCGCGGGTCCTCTGTGGCGATGTTTTTTGCGGCTGCTATCGCGGGTATACTGGTGCTGTGGGCTGTTAACACCGGCTTGTAAATGGAGGGGTAAATTTATCACGACTTTGGCTGCGATAAAGCGCCGTTTATTCGGCGATAGCTCCTTGTGAATATGCCCCTAAATTTTGTTTCCATTTCAGATATACATAGGTGACTTTCATACCGATTTTTTCCTGTTTATATTTTTCCAAATGAATTGCTATATACCCGGTACACAATAAAAAACCATTGCAAGACGCTGCTCAGTTATTGGCTCTGGGTTCCTCGGGTTCTTGGTGAACCTACAAGTCCTATATATCCCCACAACCAGAAGGGTCCAGCGGATGTAACATATATTGCTTTCAAACATCTGTCATACTTAGTAGAAGTTACAGGTGAAAACGTTGGCACAAATGGCTGTTTTTTTTAACTCATTTTCAATTTTTTCTATTTCCAACTGTTAGTTTCTATATGAAAACCTTGAAGGATCTACACAAATGACCCCTTGCTGAATTCCAAATTTTGTCTACTTTAAAATGTATAGCTTTCTAGGATCCATCATTGCTTTCATACCCATTTGCACCATTAACTGGAAAGAGGTTGAAAGCACAAAAAATAGCAAAAATGGGCTATCTCCCAGAAAAATGCCAAAACTTTGTAAAAAATGTTGGTTTTCTGACAAAAGTCTGCTTGTCCCTGAAAGCTGGGAAGATGGTGATTTCAGCACCACAACCCCTTTGTTGATACCATTTGCAGGGAAAAACCAGACGCTTTCATCTGTAGCCCTTTTTCCCATTTAAAAGAAAAAAGAAAAAAACTGTATTTTGGCTAATTTCTGAGTCCCCTCCAGGGGAATCCACAAACCCTGGGTACCTTTAGAATCCCTGTGATGTTGGAAGAAAAGGACGCAAATTTGGCGTGGATACCTTATGTGGTCAAAAAGTTACAGGGGTCTAAGCGCTAACTACCCCAAATAGCCAAAAAAGGCTTAGCACAGGGGGAAAGGCCTAGCAGCGAAGGGTTAACAACATAATGTTAAAAACTGTAAAAATCACTTAAATTCACCAACTATAGTTATCTGAAATGGCTAAAACGCGTGTCCTAAGGTAACTATAACCTATAACTTGTGCCCCCGCCATGTACAGTTTTCTCATAAATAATTCCACTGCAAATGTTGCAGTGATATTATCAATCATGTCATAGATTATGTCAGATTGATGTAATATGTGGCGTAATTCCCAGTAAATGGCAAAGGCGCAAGTTATGGTTACTTGAAATAACTATAACAGATGAATTTCTGTGGCTTTTAGGGCTTAAAATATTAAGTTGTTACTGAATATTTCACCTGACTATAACGTAACTTTAACCTTTGTTTTTTTCAGTGAATTTCTAGTTTTTTAAACATAAAATAATATGTTATTACCATACGTATATCCAACCCCCACTGCCCCCCCGCTGTGCATGGCCTTCGGTGCGCAGTGGGGGTTTGGGCACTGGCCTTGTGGCCAGTCCCTCTGGCCAACCCACCCAAAGGCAGCCAGCCAACCCCATGTTGCGCAGGCCTTAGGCCATGCATGGCTGGGGGTTGGCCACACCACCTGCCCTGTGACCAGGCCCTGCAGCCAGCTCCGGCATGCAGGCAACCCCACGCTGTGCACAGCTGTTATGAACCCCAATGTACCCCAATATAAGACTAGGTAGTTGCACGACCCTGTACCTACCATTGTTCTACATAACAGGTCTGGCGCTGACCTTTTACCTAGTTAGGTGCTGAATAAATGTTGTGTGGTTTTCTCCAAAATCCAGCCTCATTTATTATGCATGAGGATTCTCAATATCACAGCAGGATTACCATCTTCTGCATAATAACTATGTATAAGGGTCACCACTATCGTCATCCTTGGCTGCTATGCCCATAGTGCACATCTAGGTACAAACCCTGAGGGTACCTTTTGGGAATATAAGCACCACATCTTCGCTGGGTAAACCAGAGGAGAAAGACTTCCATGCTGATATGCTGACTTGAGACGCTGAGGTCCCTGCACACAGACACTCCAGCACACAGTGGTCTGACATCCCTTACGTGGTGTCCATCTTGACACCAAGACGGGGTCACATGGTGTAGAGTTAGCCTTAGGTCCCCGTGGACCCCATCCCCTGTGGCCAAAACATATTTATTAAGGGGAGAGGGCATGCAGCTCCCTCCCCAAGCCTAAATAGGCCCCGGGGACCCATCATCTGGGGCCAAATTGAACAAAAACTGGGAAGGGCCCGTGTGACCCACCCTCCCTGGGCGTTAATAGGCCCTGGGGACCCCATCCCCAGGGACGAATTTTAAGGGAAGTGGGGTCTGCGGGACCCATCCCTTAGCTTTATCAGGCTCCGGGGACACCATCCCAAGGCCAAATATTCAATAGAAAGGGGGAGGGGTGGCCACACAGCCCCCTCTCCAAGCATTATTAGCCCACCGGGATCCCATTTCCCTGGGCAAAATACAATTAAACAGGGGAGAAGGGCGTGCAACCTCCCTCTTGAGCCTTCTTGAGCCCTGGGGTCCCCATCCCCCAAGGCCAAGTAATTGAAAAATGGAGAAGAGCGCAGCCCTCCTCCCTGATCCTAGTTCGGCCCCGGGGATTCCATTCCCCGGGGCCAAATTAAAAAAAGGGAGCCATGCATCCCCTCTCCCTCAAGCCTTATTGGACCCCGGGGACCCCATCCCCAGGGCCAAATAATTAATAAAGGGAGAAGAGTAAGCGGCCCACCTCCTTGAGCCTAATTAGGCCCCGGGGACCCCATCCCTGGGGGGTGAAATATAAATAAAAGGGTAGGAGGGCCGCATCACCCTCCTCCCTGAGCTTTTATAGGACTCTGGGACCCCATCATCTGGGTCCATATATTTTCAAAAGGGGAGGATGCCCCCACCCCATGCCTACTATGGCCTGGGGACCCCATCCCCATGGTCAAAATAAGTTGGAGGTGGGTGCCCTGGTGCGCACCCTGGGAAGCCTCCAAGCACAATGTTGGGGGCCATGGAGGGGGGCCCCAGGGCTCCTGCAGCTCCAGCCAGCTCTCTGCATGGTGTGGGAGCTGACATAGCTGCCATCTGGAGGGAGCAGCTGTATTTATGGTGTTCCTTCCGGGCGGCAGCAGTATGTGATCTGTTTCGCTTCCAGCACATGTGCTGGCAGGGAAACAGATCACAAGTCTGCCCCCAGCCAGTGGGTGCATTTTTGAAGCTCCCGCCTGCTGGGAGCACATTATGTGTTTGCTCCCATTTGATGGGAGATTTAAAAATGCTTCCGCCAGATGGGAGCAAACACACATTTCCCTGCTGGCGCCTGGTGTGGGCCGGGAAAATACTGTGTCCCAGGGGTGGGCTCCCTGGGACACATTAGGTGAGCCGACCCCGGGGAATGGGGTCCCCGGGCCCATTAAAGTTTAAAATCTAGTTTTCCAATATTATCTATTGTGACAGGATCCAGGCTAAATTCGATAGTTATGCAATAATAACCGTATCATTGTCCTACGAACTTAATTCCCCCCTTCCCACCCGCCTTTTGTGTCTAACTGCCCAATAACTGTATTCACGTCTATAATTCCATAAACATCAATCCGAAATGCTGCACTATGTTCCACCTATTCCTGTTCCTGTTCCGGGGTTTGTTGTGAATCTCTCACCTCCTCTACCTCTCTGTTAGAAACGGGGTAGCGTGGTGCGGAGCGGGGAGGCTAAACCAGGAGCATTGTGTAAAGCATCCGCGCAGCACACACAGGCGACACACCAGGCACCCTACAAAAAGGAGACCTCACCAGTTTAAGTAAGAAAAATAGCATCTGTATTAGGCAACAGCTTAGCAGATGGTAACCACAGCGGTAACACGGCGCCAACCGGCACACGGTATACATAAAAGTGGGGACTATGTACAGGGCAGCGCCAATCGGGCTGCTGCCAGAATCATTATAAGCACACGATGCAGAACATTAACCTGGTAAGTGTTAGGGAAAACATTAGCATTAGGATCAAAGCATGAGCAACCCATGAGGCATACCTCCTTAGCATAAAAACATTAGGCATACCCAGGTGAGACCGTAACATG
Source organism: Calotriton arnoldi (assembly GCA_963921515.1). Classification (NCBI taxonomy): domain Eukaryota; kingdom Metazoa; phylum Chordata; class Amphibia; order Caudata; family Salamandridae; genus Calotriton; species Calotriton arnoldi. The sequence continues at coordinate 10,009 of CAWUFW010014615.1, forward strand.
ACACTATGCAAAACTGCATGAGGCATAAACTTAGAACATCATATCCTGACATTAAGCGTAATCCTCCGCCTCACATTGGTACAAATCACAGTAGGCCTGAAAACCTGAGCAATATGTTAGGCCTCAAATCAGCAGGGTAAAGGCCTTAGGGAAAAGCTGCACACATTATCACTGCCCCCAACGCTGTAGATTAGCCCTGGCGCCACTGCGCCCGGGAGCCCCTGCTCAGGGACTCTGAAAGTAAAAGGGCACACGTGGTGCAGCTGTAAAATTAGGCCCACAAGGCACGGGGCAAGTTGGAGTCCCTCTTCTGGATTCGAATGTACAAATGCCCCAAAAAGAGTACTGGTACTTGCAATATGTGGGTTGGGCCCCCCCCCCCTTTGGGACTCCTAACTCTAAATGCCTCCTACGCTGCAGCGACCCGCCGCTGCGGCGTCGCTGTGTAGCCCCCGGGGCACTGTGGCCCGGTCCGTGGTGGAGCCCCACAGGGGCTTCAAAGCAAGTGAGGCTGCACGTTGCAGCTGCCCACTGCCAGGCGGGGCAGCTGGGAGACCAGTAGGGCCACTGTGGTCCTCTCAGCGGGACCGACGGGGAGGCGGGCACCGGCAATGTACCCCGATGCCCCCTCCGGGACGCTAAACTCAAATGGCCCCAACACGTGGCAGCGGCCCGCAACTGCGGCGCCGCTGGGGAAGGGGGCTCAACACTAGCACGGCTGGTTTCCCCCGGGGCCCTAGGCACCGACAATGTGCCTCGGCCGGCCCCCGACACTCTCCAGCGCAGCCCCACTCACCAGACTATCAGGCTGCAGGCGTCTCTGCTCTCCTCCTCGGGGAGGCTCCGGTCGGCCGGCCGGCTTCCTCCTCTTCTTGGTTGACGTCGCGGGCCCTCCTCAGCTCATGGGAGCCCCGCCGTCAACAGCGCCTCTCTGCCTCACCCGGGCCCCAGCTGCCACACACGCGGGGCTCTCCTCTCCTCACGAGAGCTCCGCCAACACCGGCGCTTCTCCCGTCTTCACCCGGGCTCCTCCTGAGAGCCGGGACTTTGTCCTGGAGCCGGCGAGGCTCCACACGACTCCGGCAGCGCCCGGGGCTCTCCTCCGGTCACGGGAGCCCCCACCTACTTCCGGCCGGCTCGGCCGAGGTCCGTCTTCTTCCGGGTCGCCGCAGGCAGAGCGGCGGCCCTCCGCAGATCCCCGGGTTGCGGCGATGACTTTTCCGGCACTCCCAGAGTGCGGGGTGGGCTCCCGCCCTGGGTTTCACAAGGCAGGAAGGCGCGGGGTAGGCTCCCGCGGCACTTCCAAATAAGCCGCTCTCCTTCACGGCCACACGCGCTTCCTCACTTCAGCGCGCAACAGCGCTCCCGAGGCCGCGGCGGTGATCTTGGCCACTTTCTTCGTCTTGCGGCAATACGGGGTAGGCTCCCGTGTAATGAATATCGAGACCACGGGGTGGGCTCCCGCTGGTTTCAAAGCGCTCAGGACCTGGCACCAACGCGGGGTGGGCACCCGCTCTTCCCCAAGCAGGCAGTGGGAAGACCCCACACACTGGGATTTCCTCGTGGCACTTCGGGCAGCACAGCGCTGCAGAGACGCGCAGGCTCCTCACCGCCTGGGCAGTCAGAACATGGAGCCTAGCTGCAGAATGCAGCATCCAGTGGTGGCGCTCTGTCAGCGCAGCGCTGCAGGCGACAGCCCCTCTCCTGGCACATTAGATATAGCGCTCCCCAGGCGCTAGGGTGCAGGCAGGCAACAGTCAATTACAGGGAAGCGCTCCCAAGGCGCTAGGGACCTCACAGGTCCAGGGCCCACAGAGGAAGGTCTTGCCCACCCTCCTCACCTCCTTGTGATACGGGCAGTCTCAGTATGGCGCTCACGAGGCGCTAGGGGCCAGGAGACAGGTAATGCAGGGCGAGATCAGCGGCCAGCAGGGCGGCTCACCAGTCCTGAAGCAGCAGTTCCTAGGAACGGTCATCCTTCATTACGGTTGCAATCCTGCCAACACAGCAGCCTCCACTCCGGCGGTGTCTCTTTACTGGCCCTGGGTTCAACAGAGGGGTGCAGATGGGCACAGGGGCCAGCACACAGACCCAATGTGGCGGTACCTCCTGGCAGAGTTCCCCCTCGGTCACTTCTCCTGCTCTGTCACTGAGCACATGGCAGCCCAGCCCCTCCTATATAACCGTCCCTCACCCCATCTACCAGAGAAGGCTGGCAACTTCTGGAAGGTTCCCTGGGGAACCGGTCTTAACTGGTTTAGGGGAGGTGTAGGGCACCCTGGCTGCCAGGTTTCCTCCAAAAGCTGGGAGTGCTGGGAAACAACATCTAGACCGCCACTCAACTCAGTCAGGCGGCACAAGGGCAGGCAGGAATGGCGTCCATTTTAAAAGTGACAGTGACACCATTACACAGTATTACCCTTTTACATTTTAGACACATTAGGTAAATACTTAGGCCAGGGGGGGAAAGTGAAAAATTTTGGGAACATAAGGGCCAAGTCCAACACAACCCCCTCCCAGCCAAAAGCCAGGGTAGACCGATCAATGCCTTGATGGGCTTCCCTGCTTGAGGCGAGAACACGTGGACGCGGGCCCACAACTGCAGGGGCACCCGCAGGTTCTTCGCCACTCTGGAACCCGATGGTTCCTCTCTCAACTCTCTCCTGGACCAACTAGGCCACCCCCTGGTGCTCCCTAGTTGGCTGCAGCCAGGACCGGCCCCTAGGCCATCCAGATGTCTCTGGCACTGGCTGTCTCACAGAGTGGGGGGCAGTAGCCCCAGGCCCGTAGTGCCCGTTGACCACTCTCCTCCGTGCAGTCCCAAACTGCCACTGGTCTTCCCACCTGGGGACCACACTCTCACACTGTCCACCAGTCAGGGGCGAGGCTCTCCTCCCCCTACCTCTCCTTCTGGGGTTCCGCACGCTCCTCCTATGCGGGGCACCCTCAGCCCACCACTCTCTCACTCGTCCAGGGCCGTGGCCCTGCAACCGATCCACCAACCCAGGGTCTAAACCCTTAGGTTGCCCCGGTGCCAGAGGCGAGACCTCCCTCCCTCTGCACCCCCTCCCAGAGTTCCGCACCCTCCCAACTGGAGGGGTACCCCTGGAAGACCGCTTCGGAAGGACACTGCTTACAGACGTCCCTCCCGCCAGGTCAGGCAGCCCCTGAACCTGGCACCCCAGCCCAGGATCTAAACCCTGTGGCTGAGCCGGTGCCAGAGGCGAGTCCTTCCTCCCTCTGCACCCCCTTCCAGAGTTCCGCACCCTCCCACCTGGAGAAGTACCCCTGGAAGTGAAACCGGTAGGGACCTTGATTGCAAGTGCCCCTCCCTCCAGGTCAGGCAGCCCCTGAACCTGGCACCCCAGCCCAGGATCTAAACTCTGTGGCTGAGCAGACCCCAGAACCCCTGGAGCTCGGATTATAGATGCCCCAGGTTCTCCTGACACTGGGGATCCCCTTCCATGGATGGCCCATCGGGACAGCCTAGGCTCCCAACCTGGGGTTCCCTTATGGAACTCTCCAGGCCCTGAGACTGCGGTTGGGGCACCTCGGGACACCTCCCCGTCTCACTCCTTCCTATAGATAGGATGTGAGGCCCTACAACCCTCTCAATATTCTGGGACCTAGCTGGGCTATTCTCCACCCCTCCCACCTCGCTGGGTTGGAAGATCCCTTCAGGATCACTCCCCAATGCCCTCCCAGACTCTCTGGCACTCACCCAAAGGTCTGCCTCCCGTGCAAGCTCCCTGGGGTCGGAGAGCCCACACTGCAACAGGTGGTGGCGCAACCTGGGAAAACAACTCTTGAGCACATGCTCCCTGATGATCAGGCGGAACAGCCCTTCCCCATCTGTCACCGCGCCACACACCATCCACTCCTCCAGTGCGGTCCAACACACGTCCACATTCTCCCCCAAGACTGGTGGGACAGTTCTCTTGCCGCCCTAAATTCCAACCTGCCCCCTCCTCCTGGGGATCAGGCACCATCTTCCGGGCTCTGGGAGTGGGACTTCCTGCACTGGCTTCACTCTGCTGCCACCACTGGATCCCACCCTCACTGGTGAATCCAGACCACAGAAACCACTCTCGGGGACAACCTACCCCCTGAGCTAGTCTCTCCCTGGCGAAGGCCCTCTCCGCCTCCGCCATCCTCTCCTGCGCTAGGACCCTCTCGGTCTCTATCCTTTTTTCCTCAACCCTCAGCTGCGCTATCTCCTTCGCGTGCCCTAACCTGAGCCTCTCCAAAGCCAGCTGAAGCTCCCTTTCTTCCCTCCTATCTACCCACTCTTCTGGGGACAGGGAAAGGGGTGGGGCAGTGCCCCTGGGGCTGGACCCAGCACGGGACTCCTCTCTATGGTGTCCTCATTCGCTACCGGTGTCTCTGCCCCTAACATCTCCTTCCTCCTCAGAGTCGCCACCCTCCAGGGTTATGGACTGGGACCCCTCACTCTCAGAGTCCCCCTCACGGTCTCTACCAAATCCACCCCCTAAATATGCGGAGGGGTAATCAGAAAGGTCCCCGCAGGGCTCTAAGGGTTCCCCCCTTCTCAGGGCCTCATAGAGGAACAACTTCCTGCGGGTGTTGCCTACTGTGGGTATCCCTCTCTCTCGGCAGAGGTCTATCACCTCCTGCTCAGTGTACTCCCCCAGGCAATCCTCATCGTAGGTTAACCCCATCCTGGTGAGATACCCCCGGGATACACCAGCCACAGTGCAACAGGGAGACACAATCCCCAAAACAACACTTCCAGGAGGAAATACAGTCAGCAAAACAGTCCCCAAATCTGTGGTTACTCTCAAGTGCACCCTTTGTAGTGCAACCAGTTGTCGCTGTGGTACTGCGCAAACACAAGTCCTATCCCACCGCTGAGCACCAATGTTAGAAACGGGGTAGCGTGGTGCGGAGCGGGGAGGCTAAACCAGGAGCATTGTGTAAAGCATCCGCGCAGCACACACAGGCGACACACCAGGCACCCTACAAAAAGGAGACCACACCAGTTTAAGTAAGAAAAATAGCATCTGTATTAGGCAACAGCTTAGCAGATGGTAACCACAGCGGTAACACGGCGCCAACCGGCACCCGGTATACATACACAGTGGGGACTATGTACAGGGCAGCGCCAATCTGGCCGCTGCCAGAATCATTATAAGCACACGATGCAGAACATTAACCTGGTAAGTGTTAGGGGAACACATTAGCATTAGGATCAAAGCATGAGCAACCCATGAGGCATACCTCCTTAGCATAAAAAACATTAGGCATACCCAGGTGAGACCGTAACATGACACTATGCAAAACTGCATGAGGCATAAACTTAGAACATCATATCCTGACATTAAGCGTAATCCTCCGCCTCACATTGGTACAAATCACAGTAGGCCTGAAAACCTGAGCAATACGTTAGGCCTCAAATCAGCAGGGTAAAGGCCTTAGGGACAAGCTGCACACATTATCACTGCCCCCAACGCTGTAGATTAGCCCTTGGCGCCACTGCACCTGGGGAGCCCCTGCTCAGGGACTCTGAAAGTAAAAGGGCCCACGTGGTGCAGCTGTAAAAATTAGGCCCACAAGGCACGGGGCAAGTTGGAGTCCCTCTTCTGGTTTGGAATGTACAAATGCCCCAAAAAGAGTACTGGTACTCGCAATATGTGGGTTGGGCCCCCCCCCTTCGGGACTCCTAACTGTAAATGCCTCCTACGCTGCAGCGACCACGCCGCTGCGGCGTCGCTGTGTAGCCCCGGGGCACTGTGGCCTGGTCCGTGGTGGAGCCCCACAGGGGCTTCAAAGCAAGTGTGGCTGCACGTTGCAGCTGCCCACTGCCAGGGGGGGCAGCTGGGAGACCAGTAGGGCCACTGTGGTCCTCTCAGCAGGACCGACGGGGAGGTGGGCACCGGCAATGTACCCCGATGCCCCCTCCGGGACTCTAAACTCAAATGGCCCCAACACGTGGCAGCGCCCCGCAACTGCGGCGCTGCTGGGGAAGGGGGCTCAACACTAGCACGGCTGATTTCCCCCGGGGCCCTAGGCACCGACAATGTGCCTCGGCCGGCCCGACACTCTCCAGCGCAGCCCCACTCACCAGACTATCGGGCTGCAGGCGTCTCTGCTCTCCTCCTCGTGGAGGCTCCGGTCGGCCGGCCGGCTTCCTCCTCTTCTTGGTTGACGTCGCGGGCCCTCCTCAGCTCATGGGAGCCCCGCCGTCAGCAGCGCCTCTCTGCCTCACCCGGGCCCCAGCTGCCACACACGCGGGGCTCTCCTCTCCTCACGAGAGCCCCGCCAACACCGGCGCTTCTCCCCGTCTTCACCCGGGCTCCTCCTGAGAGCCGGGACTTTGTCCTGGAGCCGGCGAGGCTCCACACGACTCCGGCAGCGCCCGGGGCTCTCCTCCGGTCATGGGGAGCCCCCACCTACTTCCGGCCGGCTCGGCCGAGGTCCGTCTTCTTCCGGGTCGCCGCAGACAGAGCGGCGGCCCTCCGCAGATCCCCGGGTTGCGGCGGTGACTTTTCCGGCACTCCCAGAGTGCAGGGTGGGCTCCCGCCCTGGGTTTCACAAGGCAGGAAGGCGCGGGGTAGGCTCCCACGGCACTTCCAAATAAGCCGCTCTCCTTCACGGCCACACGCGCTTCCGCACTTTAGCGCGCGACAGCGCTCCCGAGGCCGCGGCGGTGATCTTGGCCACTTTCTTCGTCTTGCGGCAATACGGGGTAGGCTCCCGTGTAATGAATATCGAGACCACGGGGTGGGCTCCCGCTGGTTTCCAAAGCGCTCAGGACCTGGCACCAACGCGGGGTGGGCACCCGCTCTTCCCCAAGCAGGCAGTGGGGAAGACCCCACACACTGGGATTTCCTCACGGCACTTCGGCAGCACAGCGCTGCAGAGAAGCGCAGGCTCCTCACCGCCTGGGCAGTCAGAACATGGCGCCTAGCTGCAGAATGCAGCATCCAGTGGTGGCGCTCTGTCAGCGCAGCGCTGCAGGCGACAGCCCCTCTCCTGGCACATTAGATATTGCGCTCCCCAGGCGCTAGGGTGCAGGCAGGCAACAGTCAATTACAGGGAAGCGCTCCCAAGGCGCTAGGGACCTCACAGGTCCAGGGCCCACAGAGGAAGGTCTTGCCCACACTCCTCACCTCCTTGTGATACGGGCAGTCTCAGTATGGCGCTCACGAGGTGCTAGGGGCCAGGAGACAGGTAATGCAGGGCGAGATCAGCAGCCAGCAGGGTGGCTCACCAGTCCTGAAGCAGCAGTTCCTAGGAACGGTCATCTTTCATTACGGTTGCAATCCTGCCAACACAGCAGCCTCCACTCCGGCGGTGTCTCTTTACTGGCCCTGGGGACAACAGAGGGATGCAGATGGGCACAGGGGCCAGCACACAGGCCCAATGTGGCGGTACCTCCTGGCAGAGTTCCCCCTCGGTCACTTCTCCTGCTCTGTCACTAAGCACATGGCAGCCCAGCCCCTCCTATATATCCGCCCCTCACCCCATCTACCAGAGAAGGCTGGCAACTTCTGGAAGGTTCCCTGGGGAACCGGTCTTAACTGGTTTAGGGGGAGGTGTAGGGCACCCTGGCTGCCAGGTTTCCCTCCAAAAGCTGGGATGCTGGGAAACAACATCTAGACCGCCACTCAACTCAGTCAGGCGGCACAAGGGCAGGCAGGAATGGCGTCCATTTTAAAAGTGACAGTGACACCATTACACAGTATTACCCTTTTACATTTTAGAAACATTAAGTAAATACTTAGGCCAGGGGGGGAAAGCGAAAAATTTTGGGAACATAAGGGCCAAGTCCAACACTCTCCATCTAGGTGTCCTTCAAATCTGCAAGCATCGCGGACCATGCCCGTGCATCCTCCTGAAGTCTATCATCTCTACTAATGTGTTTCATCCAAACCAGTTCAGCTGCGGCCCACTCCCTCATATCCCTCAGCCATCTACTTAAGGGCGGTGGGGTCGGGCTAAGCCACGAGAGTGCTATTCTCCTCTTTGCAATCTTCAACCCCAGGAGCAGGAACCTCCTTCTCAGTTTTTTCTTTTTCGGGGTAGTTATTAGATGCAATAGAGCAGGGACGGACCATCCGGTCGCCGCATGTATAAGTTCCAACACTCCCTCCCAGAATGGGTTCAAACTCCTACACTCCCATATCATATGTACAAAGCGTGCTGCTGCTTCTCTGCATCTAGGGCAGGCGTCTGATCGCTCCGGGTAGATTTTACTTAGTCTGTATGGGGTTAGATATACCTGGTGAACTATATTATATTGAATTAACTTAAAAGGGGCACTGGAGCTCACCTCTCGGACCCCTTCATATACTTTCGCCCACTCCCGTTCCAATATGGGTTCCTCCGAGTCCTTTTCCCACCTTGCCTGAACCGGGAGGGCATTGACCAGGCTATCATCTTGAAGGGCCCTGTAAATGTGGGAAATCAAGCGCCGCCCACCTGCCAAAGATAATATAGTTGTAAGAACAGCAGTACACGGGGGTTCCTCCGGGAAGGAAGTGCAGATTTCCCTAGCCACTGCCGCTATCTTACTATACTTAGGAATTGGCCCAATCCCAGCTCAGAGGCAACCACAGCTTCCTCTCGGGTTATAAAGTTGCCGTTAGTATACAGGTCTCCTATTGTGAGACATCTCCCGTCCTTCCAACGCTGGATGGACATGGACTCTGTTATTTTCTTAAATGGCCTAACGACCCACAGTGGCATGTCAGGGGAGTAAGGTGCCTTCCGAATCACTCTCTTGACTGCATCTTCCCAAACCTTTGCTTTTCGCAGCCCCCATCATGAGTAGCTCAGGCAAAGTACTACCGCTGTAGGTGCCCGCCAAAACGGCCTTCTCCCAATTACTGCCCTCTTCCAGCCAGTGGACCGCGTGTTGTAGTTGAGTTGCCATGTTGTATAGATGCATACAGGGGATCTCCACCCCCATCTACCCACTTCCGTTGGAGGGTATTTAGTTTAACTCGTTTTCGCTTGTTCCCCCACCGCAATTCCACCAATAGACTATCTAGTGCTAAAAATAGGATTTGGGAATTTCGTAGAAAGAGTGTTGTATGGTGTAGAGACAGCGGGCAGTATTATCATTTTTATAATCGCCACCTTACCCATTAGGGAGAGAGGCAGGGACTTCCAGAATCCCATTGAGGCCTGCACTCCATCCAATATCATCCCTATATTATGCTCCAAGAATGACAAGGGGGTGTGCCACAGCCGAACACCCAGGTACCTCATACCCTCTTTTTTCCATGGCAGGCCCACATCAGGGTGTATATCCACTGCCTCCTGTGCCATTTTTCCGATTGGAACTATTCGCGATTTACCAGGGTTAATGCGGAGTCCGTATAACTCGCTAAAGTTCCGTAGTTCGTTTAGGAGGGATGAAACCGCCCGAGGCGGGCACCTTAAATACACCAGCATGTCGTCCGCGTACAAAGAGACAATGTGTGTGGTATCTCCCACGGGGATTCCATATCCCACCATGTTTTTTCTGAGTGTTGCCGCTAGTGGCTCCATCGCCACCGCAAACAGCAGTGGCAACAGGGGGCACCCCTGTTGTGTTCCTCTTGACAAAGGAAATTGGTCTGACACTAGCCCCCTGAGTCGCACCGAGCCGTCGGATTCATATATAGTAGTTTAACCCAGCGGAGAAACCCCTGTCGCATCCCCATCTTTTGGAGGACTGCCCAAATATACTTACACTCTACAAGTCGAAGGCTTGCTCAGTATCTAGCATTGCTAGGGCACAGTCCTCATCCTGTATTATCGGAGCATGCCAAATATGTGCAAGTCTTCTAAGGTTTTGCATGGTGTCTCTCCTAGGTATAAATCCTGCTTGGTCAGGGTGAATTAAGTGGGGCATGTGGTGAAGCAACCTAGTCGCAAGAATCTGGCTCAGTATTTTTATATCCAGATTCAGAAGAGAGATCGGCCTATAGGAGTCAGGCAGTAAAGGGATCTTATCCGTTTTTAAAATCATGGATACCAGCACCTCCTGCATAGAGCCAGGCATAGATCTTCTCTATTATATACCTCAAGTAATTTGTCAGCTAGGGCCGGTGCGAACTGCAGATAAAATTCAGCCGGGAGACCGTCACTACCCGGACATCTGGAGGTTTTAAGGTGACTCATAGGAGATAATAGCTCTTCCCTTGATATGGGAGCTGCAAGAGTCTCCGCTTCCTCAGAGTCTATATGTGGTAGCTCAATATGATTAAGGCATTCCTGTATTATTTCTAGGGGTGCATCTGACTTGGTTTGACAGGCGGTAGCCAGATGATGTGCTAAAGTGTCTACAATTGCCCGCTGGGTACCGATCAACTCCCCGTTACTGTTCTGTAGTTGCATGATAGGAAGTGGGGTGGATTCAGATTTAATCAATCGCGCTAGTAGGGCCCCACACTTGTCTCTTTCCATATGAAGGTATTGGCGATACGCTGTATATTTATATTTTTCCAACCTACACAAGGAGGCCATAAGTTCTTCTTGTGCCTTCTCCCATTCCCCCAATGCCTGTGGATTCTCATGCAGAGCCACCTCTAACCTGCCCAGTTTCTGCTCCTGAGCCTGAATATCTCATTCCAGTTGTTGTCTAACTCTGTAAGTTGTCTTAATGGCTACACCTCAGATTACAACCTTCATGGCCTCCCACATTATTGCTCTAGTAGACGCGGTCCCCCAGTTGTCAGCAAAAATTGTGTGCGGGCTTCCTTGAGGGTTGCTACAAATGGGGGTCTTGTAGTGCTTCTGCGTGGAGGCGCCATAGCGATATTGCCAGTCACCCTCTCCCCGCCTTGAGACACAGCAGGAGCAGAGAATGATCCAACAAATATCTAGGTAAATATGAGATCCCGTCCACCCCCGGTGCCAATCCTGAGGAGATACAGCAATAGTCTAAACGACTAAAAGTATTTGTAGCTGGGGTGTCGCAGGAGAACACCCTCTTCAAAGGATTTCTTGCCCGCCACTCGTCTCTGAGTTGCAGGCCAGTCAGATTATCCAACAATTCTTTAATCGTTCGAGGTTTAGTATTCTCTTTGGGCGGGTCTCTATCCAGCCGTGTGTCCAAAGCACAGTTAAAGTCTCCTAGTAAGATTACTTCCGCCCCCAAGAAAGGGGTAGCTACTTCCATCATTGTTGTACAGAACTCTGGACTGTCCGAATTGGGGGCATAGACAGTAACAAGACATATCTCCTGTCCCTCCCATTTCCCATATATTATCACATACCGCCACTCCCGATCCACCATGTGTTGAGTTCATTGAAACGGTACCCTAAGAGCCACCCATATCAGTGTCCCCCTAGCAAACCCAGAATAGGAGGTGGCATATATCTGCCTCTCCATCGCTGTCGAATGCATGGTATCTCATCCCCCCAGGCATGTGTTTCTTGCAGACATGCAATCACCACCTTATAATGTTTCAAATATTCTAGTACTCTCCTCTTCTGGAAATTTGCCATACCCGGTACATTCCATGTTATAATTTTCAATTCTTGTACTCCCATGTTTGCTGGTATTTCTTTCCAATCATCATAAGTCCTGCACCTTCGGTGATGGTCCCCTCTCTCCCCCAACCCTTTACTCGCATCCCTGAATCAGACGCTTGACACTTTACCTTTGATATCTGCGTACTTCCCTAATTAAGTTTAACAACAACAACTCCCAACTCCCTCCTCCCACCAGGCATTCCTGGAAGTCTCACCCCCCCCATATGGTGCGGGATACCGGCCTGCATGTACACCCTACTCCACCCACCACCCCAACTGAAACTCTTAACTTATCGTGCCTAAATAGGCAGGAGGCAGTCTTTTTTTCAAAGTCCTTTTACTCAAGACTATTGAGTGCTGTGCTAGAGGCCTAGTCACAGCAGAGGGCGCAAGGTGTAAACCTACATCTCTCTCTGCGGGAACAGGACCCTTAGGGGGTTGTCTCCCGGGACAACTCAGCTTCAACAACCCCATGTCTCTCTTTAGCTTACATGTATGTTATGTCCATATCTTTCACAACAATGTCTCTCTAACCTTTACAATTCTTCTCAAACCATATCCGCATATTCAGTGCGATCAGTAATCCTCTCCTGTTCATTCGACCGGTTCTTCCTGCCTCTCCAATTCTAGTCCTGTATCCTTGGTCGCAGTCTCCGATTCCTGTATTATTTCAGTGTCTGAAGCCTGCAGTGTCCCGTTGGGGAGGACTCTTACTCTGCCAGGGCTTCCACGTCGAGTTTGTGATTTCTGCCCTGGGCCTCTGCGCCGCTCCCGGTTTTATCTCCCACCGTCGATGTTTTAGATGATCCCGTGTATGGGACCAGACAGGCACCCGGTATCACGCTGTAGTCCAGCCAGTCGTTGGCTTCAGCTGCCGATTGGAAGAACAGCATGCGGCCTGCCTTTTCCACCCTCACCTTCGCGGGAAACAGCAGACTGTATTTCATGTTCAATTCACGACGGCGCCTCTTGACGTTAAGAAAGGTCATCCTCTGCTCCTGCACCCGCTGTGTATAGTCCGGATATATCGATATGGGATGACCTTCGAAAGGTAATGGTCCTTTAGTACGTATGGGCTGCAGGATGACGTCTCTATCCCTATAATCAAAGAACCGGGCAATGATGGCCCTCGGCGGTGCCCCCAGTTTGGTAGGGGCAGCCAACGACTGGTGTGCTCTTTCGATGTTGAAAAACTTTGATAGACGCTTGGGGGCTAATTCTTGCAGGATCCATTCTTCCAGAAAGAGCTCCGCCGAGGGACCCTCCGCCCGCTCGGGAAAGCCCACGAAGTGAAGATTATTCATCCTGGACCTCCCTTCAGAGTCTTCCGCTCTCGTATCCAGATTGACTACCCTTTTCTGTAGTGCAATAACCGTGTCCCTGAGGTTCTGCACTCCTGATTGTAATGTCTCCACGTTTTCCTCTGTGTTAGTTACTCTGTCAGCCACCTTCTGCAGGTCACATCAGAAGGGATTAACATCAATGGCTACTGCATCTATTCTGTGTACCATGTCTGCCCGGGTAGACTGAATCGCCTGCAGCATGTCCGTTAATGAGGGGGACTCCTTTTGTTTTTGTAGTTCTCCATGGTCACCTCCGACCATATTTTCTTCTTGGAGTTCAGACGCCTGTGGGAGGGGTAATGCGTAGTTACTTATTTTGTTAGCCTGTGCTTTGGCTCCCTTATCCTTGACCATGATAAGGGCCTATGGTAAAATGGTTCCGCTGTGTCACTGAGGTTAAAGCCCGAGGAGGTGCCCTCTAAAAATTGCACTCCAAGGGGGGTATAAAGTTATGTCAAGGTAGAGCACGAGAACCCTACTGGGCATCCAGGATGTGTGATATTATTTATTTTCACAGACCAGGGATTTACTGCCCAGTGCCCTGTGAATGCAGTGCTGAGCTCTTCACACTATATAGGCTCCGGTATGATCCTTTGCTGCCTTCGTGGCCTCCCAAGGATGTGGTCAGCTCCAGTCACCGGGCTGTACCATCGGGCGTCTCTCCTTGCACTCCAGTGCACACAGTACATTGGACTCTAGAATGTCCTCAGGAGGTCCTGCACACTTAGGCATGCCACTCTGCTTCACCTTGGGGGTGGGGGGGTGTCTCCGCTACTAGCGCAGCTCAGCTGGGTCACCTAGCCTGGGGCCACAAATCACACCACCTCTGCCACGGATCTCAGGCTCCCCTGCGTCAGGTGAGTCACAGGGCCGCTCACTGACCTCTAGATCAGTCCCTCGGGAGTTAATAGTGCAGGCTCAGTCTTCATAGGATTCAACCGGGGCTGCGCCCATCCGGGACCCAGTCACGTGGTTGCCGGATTAATCTCCAGAGCACTCTCTGCACAGCCAGCTTCCCATCGCCCCATTCTTGGGTCGCAGTCTCCCTTCCAGGAGGAGGATTCTGAGTCGCAGCCACCCGCCAGGCCCTCCGCGCACGTCCCGATCTCCCGGCTTGCTGGCCCCCCGGACTTCTTCTCTCTTCCGTCACGCCACGGATATCTCCCCTCCCCCAGGAGTCGGTCCAGGCCACACCGACGTGCTCCAGTCATGCCAACGGGCAGGCTCCATCTCCTCGCCACATCAGGGTCCTAGCTGCCGCCCCGCCTTACTTGCGGTGGAGATCGAATTCCTCTGGTCGCGGCTCAAGGCTCCAATGCAGCGGTGGATGCCCAGCTCTTCAATCTTTCTCTCCCCCTCGATCTCAACTCCTTCACTGCTCCAGCAGGGCCACGAACACCCACGGCCCACACAGTTCCACGGCCTTCCTCATCGATCGAATCTCCCAGCACGTCTTTCCCCTAGGACGCCGCTCTATAAGCCGATACCGCACCTCACCAGATCCTGTAGGTGAGTCGGAGTATCTGCGTTGCTTTTAGGCATACATACGTTCAGGATTACTTGCGGATATTACCAAATTATTTTGTTGTCCCGGTGAGCTACCGCAGATACGTCTATGCAACCATCTTGGTAAGCCACGCCCCCAACATAGGCTGAAGCATGTCGATCGACTTTTCACCAGGTGCATTGGACCAATAAATATCCTAAGAAGCACCCGTCCGCCTTTTTTAATCTTATCCGTCCCCTGCGAAAATAAAGACAATCCACACAGGAAAGAAGGTTTTTTAAATTTGTATTTTTACTGCACTTTTTCCACTCACGACTGTCTTATACCTTACAAAGTTAATGCAGTATCCAGAGCCAAGAGGGGAGCTCAGCCCAGCCTCCTCCGGTCTCTGACTGGTGTGGTGTGGATGGGCCTGCCCTTTGGCCCAGGCTTTACCCCGGCGCGTTCCACGGCGCGGTTGGTGGTAGGGTGCTTTTTAATGCATGGCACGGGGAAACTGGTCACTGGCCCCTCCTCCTCCTCACGGCAAACAGCAGGCTTGTGGGACCGAGAGTCCCTGAGGAAGCACACAAAGTCCACCAGACGTCCCCATGGATCTACTTTATTGTCTACTAGACATTGCTCAGTTGGGTGGCCCCTACAAATCCTGAATTATTTTAATTGCCCCTGGAGTGTGCCCCATATGTGGAACTTTTAAAATAATGTACCTCCAATTCGACCGGCACAACTTGAGTCACATATCCACCTAAAAAATAAGGTGGGACACTAGTTATCGTCAGCCCATGGGAGCATTATTCGTGATACTGTTTCTAAAACCATCATAGGGGTTTGCAGGATTCAGTGGGTTGGGAACGGTCCAGAAATAGAATCTGGTGACTTTGTTATAATCAATTTTTGTGACCCAAAGTTGATGGAGTTTGTCTTTCATAGGTCTTTTGGTTTATATGGACCTTGTACTAGAGTCTGCCAGGTCCCATAGGGTTATTTCTACAAACTGAGTCTCTTGAATTGTTCCTGCAGGCTAAATTCCATGTGTGATGTCAGCTGGCTCTATACAGTTCTAATGCAGAACCGTTTTGCAGCTCTTGACGGGATTGATATAGTACCCCCCAACCATTTCTCCCCAGCAAGCTTCAGAGAGTATATAGTGGAGGATGGTCTAGTTGAGTTACCCAAATCTCCAGTCACTCAGATAAGGCTGTTAGAGCGATAAGGGAGCAGAACGCATAAGGACGGTCCTGATTCTTATTCTTTTTCACAGGATGCGTCCGTGCAAACGGTTAGTGTTACTGATCACTCAACTCATAGGGTACTCATTGAGGAGGGTAGACCTCTGCAGGATAAATCATTTGGCATCTGTAGGTTCTGCAAGATTCTTGAAACCCTGTAATCAGGTACAGGTGTACCCATGTGCAGTGGAATATACCCGCCCCCCCACCCCAGTGCGGTGTCAGTATACTTTCATGGAACATCACAGGGATTAGTAGTACGATGTCTGACAGTTAGTGGGTTTGGCTGGTATCCAAGCAACACATTGTCTTTTTTCAGGAGACATAGTCCCGCACAAACTTGCACATTATTAGCTTTTATTCTATTTTTACTCCAGCATTACCGTTATTGTCAGGACGTGATAGTGGTGGCGTTCTAACCTTAGTAAGCACTACCCTGCCGGTTATAATTGGGAAGGTCCTTACAGATTCAGCCTATTTTTAAAAAAAAATTAACATGTTGAACACATGGATGCCATCTATAGACCTGATTATTTTTTACCACAACAACTTTGATTAAAAAATAATTCTGTTATTGATTCACTGATGACTGCTAGCAGGGCTGACCACAGACTTTATCATTATATGGGTAGCAGATTTTAACCATAGATTATGCCCTGTCTCAACTGATAGTGTCTGCAGAGTAGAGGATGATGAATCATGTAACTTTTCACACAATCCCTGTGGCGATAGTCTGAATAAGATGTTGATTACTCATGACCTCCTCTTGGCTGAGATCTGCCCCCCCCCCCTCGCCCAGATATCTTCAAGCAGGTACCTTTACAGGCAGAAGAAATGGCTCCCTCATTGATTTTACTGCATTGTCTAAACTATGGCCTGGGAAAGTGTGCAAGTTCTCCATCTTTGAATGTCCCATCAGTATCCATTATCCACTGGAAATAACCCTCAACCTAGAGCTGTTCTCAGTGATTCAAAGTAAGATGGCTGCTCTGATTGTATATTCTAGGATTAAGGGTATACACCGTCAATGGAAGGATGTTGACCCAGAGGAGTTTCTAGCACTCCTGTTAGGTAGTCATAGGGAGCATTTTGAGTTGTGCCTGAGTAATGATCCAGATCCCACAAGCGTAACGGGGTCCTTCTCTGAAATTTGTAAGAAAGCAATGGAGTTTCAAGGCCAATTATTGGCTCATATGTACAGTTAAAGTCGCCACCTACAATTACTGTATCAGAAGGCTTTGCACAATTGAGAGCACTATTTAACATATCTATGGTCCCTGAATCAAGATTACATTTGTTCGGCCTATTATACACATCAAATAAGGGAAGATGGGTCTTGTTTTTGGTATCTAGACTCACGCCAAGAATATCACATGAGCCTACATTGGGAATACTGATTCCTGTTGTCAAGGTTATTTTGACCCAGAGTACCAACCCCACTGAGGGCCTACCACTTGGGGACGCGGTTGCATTTATATAAAAGGTTTTATATCCAAATGTATGGGGTGGGTCTACCAGCCATGTCTCCTGGAAGAGGCAGAGATGGAATTGCTCAATGTAGTTGTGCCAATCTGGATCCACAAGCTTATATTTTAGACCTGCCACATTCCACGAAACCATAGCTATAATCATAACCATAGATCACTGCTCTGGGAATATAAGATTGGCCTTCTAGCCTCATTTCGATCTCAGTAGTTCCTATCTGTTCTTCGCTTCCTTTATCCCTTGTTAGCTGGCCCGCTACCTCTTCAAGGGTCCAAGCTTTGCTACCCACATGATTCTCTCCCTGACTTTGCATTCATTCTATGTTGGGATTTAGATGGTTTATTTTACTTAGTCAGTCTACATCTTCAAGGTCTTGCATACCTTGGTTCAGGGATGGTTTAGTAGCCAAGGAACACCTGCTTCTTATTTGGGTTGTTTGGTCATAGGATGGTTGGTGCAGTTTAAACCGCATCATCTGCTCAACTGTTCTTAGATACATTGCAATTAATCCCTCAACTACATCTTTGTTGGTGGCAGACAGCAGAATGGTATCATAGCTGCTGTTTACCTCTGTAAGCACTCAGCCTTTATTATATCTGAGCGCACAATCGACAGATTGCCGTTTGTGTCTAATCCAGAAAATAACTTTATTTTTAAGTGCTTCCTCGTCTCCCCAACTTCTTTTACTGAGCCTTGACACATTAGTTATATACACTCTATGTTCTCTGGCTCTATCTTGGAGTTCTTTAGTGTAGGGAAGAGTTTAGGCATATGGTCACCTTCCCGTTGTGTCCTCATGCACATCAGGCACACATTTCCTTCCTGGTACTTCCTAGAGATTCCTGGGTGAAATCGCGGTTGCAAATATTGGGACTGTATTTAGAGTTCCTCTTCCTTCTAGGTTCAGTGGCTTATTTTCACTGTTTCCCAGAGTGCCTAACCTATGCTCGGTTTTTCTACACCACAGGGGCAGCTGCCTTTCTTCAGGTTTCCCTCCAGTCTCACTTTGTAGTGGTTTATTCTGTGCACTGTCTAGTACTGGCGGAAGCATTGGATTGTGCAGAGACAGTGGTTTAGGCAATGGTTTATGCAACTTCCTGCTCCCTTCATCTAATTTGGTATGGGGTGCCTCTGCGCTGGTATTCAATTGTACCTTTAATGAACTTTAACTCTGGGGCATATTTACAATGAAGTTGTGAAGTTTGTTGTTAAGCCAAGAAGGCTAACGACACAGTTCGTCACTTTAGAAACGCAGGGCTGCCAGTGGCGGCTGGTGGAATTTGAAACTGGTGAGGCGTATGCAGAACGAATCAACGCATGCGAGCGCAGCTTGCGAGCCCGACGGCAATAAGGGGGGTTCGGGGGGGTTCTCCCCCCGTGAAGACATTTTTTAAAAATTGGCATCCTTTTGGTGCGATTTTCAGCACTATTTCTGTGATAAATGGACTAAAAATTCAGTTCTTCTAGGCATTCATAACAGAAGACTCATACATTATTTCAGAGAATTTCTGGGTTGCCAAGCAAGTCTGACTTCTGAAGAGGGCTAGGGTACTAAGTAAGACTGCTTTGGCTCTACCCTTTCTAATAGAAAACACTAGTTAGCGATGTGAACAAGTTCAATGGACAAACCTGGGGTCTAGGGAGAGTCCCTCTCCTGAGAAAGAAATTTAAAAAAGATTGGCAAATGGTGCATTTTAAAGTAAATGAATGCAGCGATAAAGCAAGGCTTATTAAGCAGTGGGAACGTATAGTCTTGAAATATTAAACACATTAAAAACTGCCCCGTATCTTCTTGCATTAATTTGTTCAACAGTTACTGTAATATGTAAATTGTTCTGCATGACAACTTTAGCCCTTTAAAATGTATGCTTGCCCAGTGTCTTGCACTGCATGCAGCATTAACTTTGGAAAAATATGCTCTAACCAGACTTCGGGAAGCACCCACAGCTGCTGGCTGTAACCAGTCATATAGAAATATGTGCAGACTGGTCTTTAAGTGAGATGAAAAAAGTGGGTGCTCCCTATAAAGGAACATGCCAAATATATTTCTGTGATTCCCATAGTGTGCCATCAGACCGGTATTTTGGTTTCTCTCTGAGATGTAATTTTATCCAGATAAATGGCAGAGCAACTGACATACGCCTAAAGCCTGTCAGTATGATTGGCTTTGTCACTGGGTGTTAGCTGTTTAAGATAAATGAGTAACAACAATGATTTCTTATAAATAATTAACATTGAAAATGTTTAAATTCTGAAATAGTGAGTCTGTGAATTAAATAGCATTGAGGCCTGTGGAAGGAGTTTTGGCCTTCAATTATGTGTGCTTTATGTTAGATATATATCCTCTTTTTCTCTGCATATCTTGTCCATCTGCACATCTTCAACCCCCTCTCTTTCCTCTTCAGCATCCTCTTTTCACTCTTCCCCGAATGCCCTTCCTCACATCTCTGTCACTTCACCGCCCCAACATGCACTGCACTCCCTCAAATATAAGCACTTTAATTTCTCTTACTTTTGCCTTGCAAATATTTTGACATCAGTATACCCCCTTCACACACATTTCCTCAGAATTTCAGTTGCAAATGGAATACACAAATATTGTTCTGTGTGCTCTGCAGTCAGAGAGGCCAACCCACTGACAGGCACTTTGTTTGGCTTTAGCCTTAGCGCCTGCATGCTCAATCAAAGCCCTTCATAAACACCTGGCATGGCTCAAGCCTCAAAGTATGCACAGAAAAAAATACAGATAAACAACAACATTATAAAATAGCTAACTCGTGGGATATGCAAGATCAAGTAAACATGTAAAATAAGAGATTGTACTTATGGAGCGCTGTAAATATCAGGAGTTCGTGCTAGTATTACTCGATTGACCTACTATATTTACAATTTCAGGATGAAAGGCTGAGGCCGACATGCAGGCATTAGAACCAGTGCATTAGTCGTAGATCTGTACAACATGTGCATTAACCGACTCGTATGCATTACTGGCTTGTTTTTTGCTCTATTTTCCGGCGCTAAATGTGTTCTCGGGACCAAGACTGTCGCGAGAATGGAATTTGCCATAAAAATATAAAATGCCCAAAAACAGAGAACAAGAGTCACTCGCATTCGCTCCATTTGCATTGTTTTGGTGCTCCTGCTATACGATTTTTTTTTATCCAAAGCAATCCTCTATTACAACACATGGCATAATTTTGCTCAAAAGCAGAACACAAACAACGTCAGCGTAAATGTCTGACAGGCTGCCTATGATGTCCACGTGTGAAATAAGGCCGGAAACTGGGTCAGCAATGCAGGAATACGCGATCTGCAAATCACCACATTGCTCAGTGGAAAGCGTTTAACTAACCAACGGTTACGGAAGAATATCATGTACTCGAACATTTATGAATCTGTGTTAAAAAGGAGTTTCGACCAAAGCCTGAAATACATTCGGGAGACGTGAATCTTAGAAGAAGCATCGTAAACAATATATATATATAAAACAGACGGTTCCCGGTTTTTAAATGAGCCATCCGGTGAATGATGTGGCATAGCTCAAAACCCAACTGACATCATCAAACATTCAGGAAAGCCTAGTAGGACTGGGAAAATAGCATATTTTTATGCACACTGGATGGCCCCTTTAAAAGTGCGCATAGAAGCAGGTGTGTTTACACAGCAAGTGGTGATCAACACTGCAGGCTTCTCTTTCCTGGCTCGTAAACTCCACGCACACATGTCAAGATAAGGAAACACGCCCCCACCCTTGCAACAGAAAGCGGGAGGAGTAGTGCCCCCCCAATCCCCCCGGCCCCCACTTGAGTTGAAGCATATCACGGAAGGATGAAAGTTTTAAGAAGTTTAAGAATACAGTAAAACCTATGGCGCTCAGTGACGGATCTGAGTGATTCTGCTGTAATAACAGAAGGCCTGGCATCAAAGTGTAGGCTTCAATAGTGCAACAGGTGCAGTGACACCGAGGTATAGGTATTGGAATGGCCAATTACACCATCATCTTTGTTGTTTTCTTTTACCACTAAACCAGGACATGGATGTCCCATTTCCCCTGCTTGCATGAGGGCCCAGGCACCCTTGCCACGCCACCGTATGAGGTGAGTTTACGCACGGTTTCGGTGAGATAGGCGTGAAGTGACAAGGATAGTGTGCGGGTATTGTTTAGTACCTGGTTTCATTTTTTTTTTTTTTTAGAGTAACAGTATGTGGTAGCAATGAGCACGAGCAGGGGTGCGTGGAGGCACTCCCGCCGAGAGCAGGCTGCTGGAATCACCTTTAACACCACAACTGCTGAGATAATTAGAGTGGGAATAGGAGCCTGCACGCTGAGATCTCAGAGTGTGTTATTACACACCCACAATTCATCTTCATTTCTCTCTGCTTTGCTCTTAATCGGGGCCTACATCTGTGCGCAAACTGCAGGCAGCATAGAAGCTGCAGGCAGATTCCATAAACAGCAGAGCTACCTCTCAGGTTATGCAAGCCACTTAATGGAGCTGACCTATCCGTCTGTATTTATAAAACAATCAAAGCCAGTTGCTTTAGTAACTCCTATATTCTTAGCCCGGACATACCATGTCTTGGATGTCCTTCATTCAAATGGTGCCAAAGCAGGTGACCTGGCACTTTGGCACAGAGATGGCTGAGAGTTTGCACACTGCACACCTACGTGCCGGTGCCAAAATATGGGCCGTGTGAACGTTCAAAATTCAAAAGTAAGCCACGGCACTCCTCACGGTGGAAAAATTAGGTTTATTAGCGATGCCAACGATAACTAGTACTCGGTTCACACGCTAATCCGCATGGGCACATTGTGGTGAGATTTCAGGCGCGCTCATGCAGGATTCAAGGAATGGTATTCAGCTCCCTCTGACAGCATGACAGCGTGCAGATAAGGCAGGAGGCCGGAAAGCGCTGGAGGGGTGAGGCAGGAAAGTGCAAGAATAACGGGCACAAAAGAAAAGCGAACACAAGAACAGGCAAAAAGAGGCTCAAAGAGAGTGGAAAGTGGAAAAACAGGCGAAAAGCGGCACAAAGAGAGAATGGAAAGTGGAAAAATGGGCACAAAGAGGCACAAGAAGAGAGAGTGGAAAATGACACAAAGAGGCACCAGTCGCGGCTCGCAATACTCGCGGGGGTCACGCGGGGTGGGGGCCGGGGGAGAAGAGAATAAAATTTAATTTAAAAAAAGAAAACTTACCTGACCGGGTCCGCGGGTCCCGCGTTGGCGCCTTCACGAACAGGCGAACAGCACTGGAGTGGCAACCCCTCTCAGCCAATCCTGACGCTGCTCCAGCAGCGCCAGGATTGGCTTAGCAGGGATACTCGCCGCCCGCCTGCCCATTAGGAGACTGAGGGTTGCGCGCCTTTGATCAACCCTCGCTCTCCTAATGCGCAGCCGCCAGCCAGAGCAGACACTAGTGCGCATGACTGGGCTAGTCGGAAAAATTGGCCGACCTTCACCAGTCATGCGCACTAGTGCTGCTGCCTGCTGCCCCTGGTCTGACAATGCGTGTCAGTCAACATGACGCCGGACCGCCCACCCCCTTCAGACTCTGAAGGGGGTGGGCGGTCCAACGTCATGCTGACTGATATGATTGTCAGTTCTCCCTCGGCGTCTCTGAACTTAAGTAAACTGAGTTTACTTAAGTTCAGAGACGCCGAAGCTGCGGCGAGAGGCGGGGGGCAACGCCCAACGCCCCAATGGACGCACCGCCCCTGAGGGCTGCACCACATTTACTAGAATAAGGTGGAGCCCTGCGTTTCCCCCTGCGCTGGCACTAAATTAAGCTGCCTAGCGCCAACACAGGCACCCTTGCACCATAGTGCAAGGGTGCCTGTGTTGAGGGGAAGATTGTTTATGTGCAGGAAGGTCCCTCTTCCTGCACATAAACAATCTTTAAATGTCGTTTTGTAAATTCTATGTGTGCTGCTTAATGCAGCACATATAGAAGTTGCAAAATAGCATTTTTTTAAAATGACTGTTTATGTGCAGGAAGGGGGACCTTCCTGTACATAAACAATCATTGGCCTTTTCCTGCTTTCATGTGTGCTGCACAACGCAGCACACATCAAAACAGCAAAAACAAGGAGAAATGAAACATTTCTCCTCGTTGCGCCAGGGTAAGACCAGGTTTTCCCTGGTCTTAATTCTGGCGCTGCCTCCTATTTACGCCTCCCTAGTAAATAGGGGACAGCGTCAGAATCAATGGGTGTTGCGGTGGAACGCCCACAGCAACACCCATTGCCCTCCCCTTTAACGCTAAGCGTAGCGTGAAAGGGGGCCTTATTTACAAGGCAGTGTTAAGCCACGTTAAGTGGCTTAATGCTGCCTTGTAAATAAGGTGAAGCCCCTATCGCCTCAGGAACGTCATAAAAAGTGGTGCTCAGTGGCGATAGGGGCTTGTAAATATGCCCCTGTGTCCTGCGCCATGGGTGAAGACTTGGCGCTTTATAGCGTGGGCGGCTGGAGACAAGCCCTCCTCACAGGTCAAGGGTTGCTGGACACTGTAGACCCTTCTTGGACTAACAAGCCAGACCCAAACACACTGGAGTTACTAACAGTGCCTCGGCAGCAACGTGCCTCTAGGTGTAAGAAGTGGTTTAACAAAGCTTGCTCTGAAGCACATAGCAGTTTGCTGTCAGCACTCAAACATTCCCCCAGGGACATGGTAACGATTAGGGCACTATAAAGAAACTGTAGAGACAAGGAAAGAGCAGGTCAGAAGGGAGGCCTGGGAGCAACAACTGTTGCCTCTGCCAGGAATGACGCAACCAATTTCTGGGAGATAGGGAATGCCCTTTCTTTATGAATAACCCCTCCACTAAAATAGATGCGACCATAACTCAACATGCCTGGGTGAAGCACTTTTTTACTGGCTATGAATCCCAAAATTCAGACACCACCTTTCATTTTATCCTTACTGTGATCTGTAGAAATAAGGGCAATGAGTGACTAAAAATCTCACTCAAGGACTTTATGTCTGCTGTTGAAAGGTGTTTTTGCGCAATAAAGCACTGGGACCAGATGGTGTCCCCAATGATCTATTTAAAAGTAATCTGCCACTTTGGGCCCAATTGTGGTGAATGTTCTACAAACCACTATCACCATTGGCCCTCTGAAATCCTGGTCTAAAGCAATAAGTATACCTATTTTTTAAAAAGGTGACGGGATGACCAATAGGGCTACCGACCAATCAGGGGCACAACTAAAGCCAAATTTCAGGGGGGGCTAAAACTTCCAGCAATGGGGCAGGACAAGAATTTTCAGAAGTGGGGTCCGAGCTATCCTTATAGCCAGTATGAGAATAACAAATGACAAACTGTGCAATTTAAACATATTGGACAAACTTGATATTATAACAAGCATGTTTTTGTAGATTTGACACTGTTCCTAGGCGACTCACAGTGATCTTTGAAAAACAGATTACACTGTTCCTAGGCTACTAACAGTGATCTTTGAAAAACAGATTGAGTGCACTGACAGTTAAAAACAGCTTCTATAAAGTTGGATCCAAAGCACATAAGACATGTTTTCACAAAGGTATTTCAAGACAACACCATTTTTGCCAATTCCCTGATTCCTTCTGTGCAGGACAATGTGCTTGTGACATATTTATTACTGAAAATCCAGAAATATGCTCCTGCCCCAAAAACGACTGAAGGCACAATTTAGTTTACCCAATTGGATGTTGCAAAATATTCATGGGTGAGGCTGTCCTTACGTACAAGTCTCAAAATATTAGGCTCAGTGGCACTGCCTACTTTGAGCCGGTGGTGGCAGGTGGAGCCCACTTGCACTAATTTTTGGGGTCCTGCACTAATTTTTCCTCATCAGACTTTGCTCCAGAACAAGAGAGAGAAAAACACAAAAGGGGTAAAGGCGAAAGAGAAAAATGATGACAAATGATGACAAAACGAGAAATCAAAAATTAAAAAGAACCTGCAAGAGTGAGATAAGAGGGCAGGAAGTGCCTGGTGGTAGATGAAAGTGGCACACAGTAGAATCAAGCACTGGTAGTATTGGCATTCAGCTCTCCTGACATTTGAAATTGCCGGGCACAGGATCCTGAGCAAAACTTTGGGCCCCAGCCTTTATGATTTTATGAATTAAGGACTGCTTTGTGGGTTACCACAAGAGAAGTTGGGGTAGGTAGCTGGTAAATCATAGGTTTAATTCCCCAAATACCATTCCTTCTTCCCCAGTTGTGTGCCAATGAGCTGGTAATATTACTGTGTGTAAATGCACTGCCACACACCTGTGCTACACTCCTTATCCGCGCCATACCCAGTCCTCAGGAATGCAATTGGCACTTCGCCCAAATGGAAAAACCGGGAAAAAGGAGACGACCTGCTCACTCCGAGACCTGAGCCCACCAGTAACAAATGGGTGTGGGTTGCAAGCGCAATCAATCAACTGCCAACCACAGACTGATCCAAAGCCTTGGGGGTTGGAACGACCCAAACAGCCCCCAACATAAGGCTCTGCTCCTGGAACATTCACGGCCTGAAGGCTAACATCATTGATCCAGACATACTGAGTTACCTCAGCACATTCTACATGATTGCGCTCCAATAAACCTCAGTATTAGAGCCAATACCAGTTGCTGGATACAATACTTTTTTCAACCCAGCCACCACAGATGCCAAATTTGGGCGCTGGAAATGGAGTCTAGGAGTATACATATGAACTGCGCTCAAAATAAGGTGCAAAGAAAGAAACAACAGACCACGTTCATCTCCAGATATTGCACCTATCAATCACAGTCAATGGAAACGAACAATATCTAATGTTGATAAACCTCTATGTGCCACTTACAAAGAAAGATCGCATGGAGCTATCAATTGTGCTAACTGACCACATCACAAGCCTAGACGTGCAACTTCCAGGCACTCTATTGATAGTGACAGGGACTTCAACTTGGCACTACTAGGTCAAAGCATCAGTAGCGAAATCATAGAGGCACAGGAACGGTAGGGGGTGATCACGGCTGGACTGGGAACAGAACCAAGCCCTGGCAAGCACCTCGACCGGCCCCGGGGGGGGTGCGAGTGGGTAGCACCACTCACGCTGCAACCCTGCTGCTTTTGTTATAGGGGACCGATATTGCAGCATTGCTGCAAAACCGTCCCCTTGTAATAAAACCGACCCCCACGGGTCCAAAACCGGCACCCACCCTTCCGGTCCACCGGGAAAACGCCCAGTGCCGCAACCCAACCGCGACCAGCGGCAGGAACCCTGGTCCTCTGACCCATCAACGATTCAGCTCCTCGGCTCTCCATGCACTCAACACCGGCAAAAACAACAACTGCAAGCTCGCCCCACCTGCCAACACTGCCGCTGCCTCATCACCTTCACCAAGACACAGGACCCTCCTCCACCCTCCAGAAATAACACCTTCGCACCCCAAACCCTACATTGCATCCTCCTCAACGTCCGCTCACTCCACAGACATGCCGCGGATATCTGGGACCTCATGGACAGCACTACTCCTGACGTAGCCTTCCTCACCGAAACCTGGAAAAACACCGCCTCAGGACCAGACATCACAATCGCCATCCCCGAAGGATACAAAATCACCCAGAAGGACTGCCCTAACCGCCCCGGGGAGGCATCGCCATCGCCCACAAGGCCAACCTTCGCCTAAGCTCCTACACCGACGGGCCCACAGATCTGATGGAACACCTCCACTTCAAGATACAGACCAACCCGTCCACCACCCTCCATGGCACCCTCATCCACAGACCCCCCGGACCCCATGCATCTTTCTCCATCACCGACATCATCACCCTGCATGCCATCACCTCCACCGACTACACCCTGCTGGGAGACCTCAACTTCCACCTCGATAACCGCCAAAACCCCAACTCCACCTCCCACCTGGACAACCTCCTCAACATCGGACTCAAACAGATCGTACCAGAACCTACACACTCAGCAGGACACACCCTCGACCCCATCTTCACAGCAGGGAACTCCATCACCTTCAGCCACACCTCCAAACTCCCATGGACAGACCACCGCTGCGTACACTTCACCTTCAAAACTAACATCTCCCGCAGACGTCCACACCAGCTCCAACGCAGAAATTGGACTAGGATCTCCGATGACCAGCTCACAGCCGCCCTCAGCGACTCCGCTCCTACAGCCACAGACGACAGCCTCACCCTGCACCCTACACAACTGGATCACCGACTGTGCCAACACCATTGCTCCCCTCAAGAAAGTCTCCAACCCTCACGCCAAGAAAGCCAGCTGGTTCTCCACAAAACTCCAGGAATCTAGACGCACCTGCAGGCACCTCGAAAACCTATGGAGGAACTCCAAATCCTCAGCCGACCTCGACAACATCAAAACGGCCACTACCGCCCACCACAAACTCATCAGACACTCAAGGAAGAAAGCACTCCACGATAGAATCTCCACCCACGCACACAACAGCAAAGATTTCTTCTGCATCATCAAAGAGTTCGTCCAACCGAACAGCGAGACTACAGACACCCCACCCTCCCAGGACCTCTGCGACAGACTCAATACCTTCTTCCACCTCAAAATCAAGACCATCTATGACAACTTCGACAACAACCTCCACGTGAAACTCTCTCCCACCGTTCCCAACCACACGCAGCCAACACTGAACAGCTGGACCGCCCTCTGCGTCGAAGACACCCTTAAGATTATGAAGACTACCCACTCCGGGGCCCCCACGGACCCCTGCCCACACTGTGAGAAGTTGGCCTGGCATATGCTGTCCACTAGTTCTAGTGGGCACCTTGCACCAGTCCAAACAACCCTTATTGATGATAGGTTTAAAGACAACCTTTATTGAAAGCTATCCTAGTGGTCAGCTGTAGGAAGGTGGAATCTGACTATATGGTTGCCCCCACTTTTTTATGGTGTTTTGCTGGTTTATGACTTAGTTGGACTGGGATCCTGCTATTCAGGGCCCCAGTCTATCTGCTTTCTCTGTAAAAGGTTTCCATGTGCCTTAGGCACATCTCTGATTGGAATCTGGAGTGCCCTTATAAGTCCCTATTATATGGTATACTATGTACCCAGGGCATAGGTACCTCAGAGGCCTACCAGGGGCTGCAGCATGTATTGTGCCAACCCTGGAAGGCCATCCAAACTGACACCACAGGTCTGCTACTGCAGCCTGGGTAAGGTGGTGCATGCACCCCTTACTGTGATATAGGCTACCTATATCACTATATACATACACACATATAAACCTATAAGTCACTCCTATGGCAGGCCTTATCAATCCTGAAGGCAGAGTGCGTGGTTCCTATGTGAGAGGGTGCCTCTGCATGAGCAGGGCCCCTCTGCAGCGTTCGGAGACCCTTCTCTGATGCTGTTTGTAGTGCAGTCTGACCATATACTCTTAAGCGCATTATAACCTCGCGTTAAATGCTAACTTTGGAATGGCTACACCGAAACATGTCGTGTTTGGTGTCAAACATCTTGGAATACTACCCCCCCGCCAATTCTGGCGGCGGGGGTAGCATTCCACCCTTCTAGAGGGAGAGACATGTTAACCCTGGCCTGGCCGGTAACTTCTTTCTAAAGCCCTGGCATCACAAAATGGATGCTGCTGCCACAGACACAAGTCTGGCCTCCTGCTGCTGGACGAAACTCCGGCAGGGGAGGCCTGGACAATAGGTTTCCTGTCCCAGGGAGGTGTGACCACCTCCCCAGACAGAATAGTGTGTATTGGGGCTGGGCGGGAGCACTTTCGGGTGCTTTGAAGTCCTGCACTGGGGGCACACTTGGTGTCCCTGTGCATACCCCAGTTCAAACCGGATCAGGGGCTTGCAGCCCCTGCTTTGGCGCGAACTGGACAAAGAGAAAGGGTGTAGCCACCCCTCTGCCCTGACCCACCCATAGGTGGGGCCACAGAGTAGTCCAAACCCTAAACTTAGTATAAGTATAGGAACCTAGTCCTTAGGACTTTAGATTATCCCTGGACGAAACTCTGACACAGAATCCTGGACCTTCGATGCTCTACTCAAGACTAGAGGACAGAAGAATCTCCCTTGGGGTCAAGAAGTGACTCCCCTGCTTGGCAGGCACCAAAGAAGCAATTGTCTGGTCTGCATCGCCTAAGCTCCCGTCGGACGCCGAAGTCTTTGCATCACCAGAGGTGGATTTCCAGACTTCCCCAAGGCTGCCCTGAGTCCCCAGCAAAGCTGAGGCCCGTAGCTGTCGTGGGTAACGTGGAACCCTGACCCCTGGATACCGCACGCATTTGCTAGTGCATCCTCTTCTGGGTCTTCCACGAAGTCGTGCTTTGGGCTCCGAGTAGCCCTAGCCTCCAGCACCAACTGCACCAAAGATCACTGGCCTCCACTCCATGAGTGTCCTGTGAGCCAGCTCCACGTGCACCGTCTCGAGGCTCCTTCGCGGTCGCTAGCCCATTGGCTAGTAGCCCTTCACGAAGGCCAATCCTTTTCTTCTTGGGCTCCCTGGTTGCTCCAGGCTTGCCCTCACTTATCCTTGCTGAGTGAGTTCCTCAGACCTTGCTGGTCTGCATCATTGTCAATCTTCATCTACATCAAGACTTGCCGTTGCCAAGGCTTGTTGGGTCCAATCCGGTCACTGACACCTCAGCACTCGACAGACATTGTGTACCAGCCCGAATCCTGCTCCTGGTTGCCGACAACGCCTCCTGGACCTCGTGGCTGAAGAGTCAAGACGACTGTCAACCTACCTGAAGCACTCGACATCAGTGGGCATCTGCTCATCGCCTTCCTGGTCACTGGCTAGTGACCCAGACTCTGTCCCCTCTGCTTTCAGGTTCTTCAGATCTCCGATCCACTCTTGGATCCACCCGGACACTTTCCACTTGGTCGCCAGCAGCACTTTGCAGCAGATCGCCATTCAAATCGGCAGACGAAACCCGACCCCGAAAGGCACCTATGCACCCGGCTTCCCTGGGTGAGGTAACAAGAGAACTCCGGTGCTCCCGTGGGTAGAGACTCTAGAACGACCTAGTCCTCAAAGGGTTTGCTCCAAGTCCTCCTTTAAGTGTCCCTTTTCTTTAATTTCCAAACCGCGACTTTCTCCATAGAAGTTAACGGCGTCTCGCGGCTGTGTATTTACACTGCACGCGTCCCCCATGGGTCCCCTGTGTCACTACCTTGGGTGGTTCCTTGTGGTCCAAGCACTTCTAGAGGCTCTAGGCCTAGTGTCTAGCTCAGTCGTGGTTCTTATACCACTTTATTGGTATATGGTTTGAGTACGCCCCTAGGGCCCAAACGTGTATTTGTGCTATTACTGTGTTTAAATAACTTATAACTTATGTACTTGAACTCTAGCCTCATAAAGAGACTAGAGGGGTGTGTTTAGCAATAAATACATATATTTTGAATATATACCTGGTGTGGTGCTCTTTCATTTGATCACTCAAGAGATTATAGACTGGTAAAACAAGCTGCTTTACATTCCTTCAAGACTTAGCCTGAAGGCTGCTCTCCATAGCTACCACTAGGATAGCTTTCAATAAGGTTGTCTTTAACCTATCTCCAATAAGGGGTTGTTTGGACTGGTTCAAGGTGCCCACTATAATTAGTGGACAGCATATGCCAGGCCAACTTCTCACATTGGTGGCAGCGTGTGGGATTCCAGCTTGCTATTGTTTTACCAGATAATCTCAATTGAATTGATCAACTGAAAACCACTAAAGGTACCTAAGGTACATATAAATTAAGCTTAGAATACAGTAAGTTCTACTGAACTTAGAGTTGTGTGTTAAGGGATAGCACACCCTTTCTACAACTCAAGAGAGTTTAGTAGGCCACACTAGAGTAAGTAGTGCATACACCACACCTCACTAGTGATGTCTTCAAAGCCAGGACCCAGTGAGTCCTTGCCAGAAGCCCCTGGGCTTCTTTCCTCCAAGTATGATACACTCCCATTCTTGGAATTGAGAGCATTATGCAATTTGAGGAAACTGAAGACAGGCCAAAGCCCCACCACCCAACATCTGAGAGAGATGTTAGAGGCTTATGATCTCAGCATGCCCTTAGGGACTGAAGGGGTAGGTGCAGAGGGTGGGGCAGAAGATGAGGATGGGGCCAGGGGTAGCAACACCCCCAGCCCCCCCTCTGGAACTGACCAGGAGGGTGACAATGACCGTGACCTGGAAAACCCAATTCCTCCTGTGGATGAGGAGGAGGATCAGAATGACCTCCACTTTGTCCCCCAGGAAGGATTGTGAGTGTGCCTAGAAGGTCTAGATCTCCTTCTCAGGAGTCTAACCACTCTAGCACCTCAGTAGGGACCTCTGTCTCCTCTCATAGGAGGGAATCCTCTCATGAGAGGAGAAAAAGACTGATTCAGTATGAGCAAGCCCAGCTTGAACTCAGAAAACAGCAGTTGGCTATAGACAGGGAGTCCCTAGATCTCTACAAAGAGAGAAAAAAGTTGGGACTAGAGTCCCATGGTGGCAGCAATATCCCTAAAGATAGGGAAAGGTCTTATGACCATAGAAACCTAAACAAGATTGTCCCTCACTACCAGAGTGGGGATGACATCCACAAATGGATAACTGCTCTAGAGAGGGCCTGTAAAGTACAGAAGGTTCCTCAGAACCAGTGGGCAGCAATCTTGTGGCTCTCCTTTGCAGACAAAGGTAGAGACAAGCTCCTCACTGTAAGAGAAGAGGATGCTGACAATTACACAGTCTTGAAGAGTGCTCTGATAGATGGGTTTGGCCTAACCACTGAACAGTATAGGTTGAAGTTCAGAGACACCCAAAAGCTCAGACTCAAGACTGGGTTGATTTTGTAGATTGTGCTACTAAGGCTCTGGAAGGTTGGATACATGGCAACAAAGTGCAGGACTTTTTAGGATTGTACAATTTGATTATGAGGGTGCAGATCCTTAATAATTGTCAAAACCAGCTTTTGCACCAGTATCTGGTGGACTCTGATCTGACCTCTCCCCAAGAATTGGGAAAGAAGGCAGACAAATGGGTCAGAACCAGAGTAAAAACTAAAAATCAGGGTGGTGACCAGAAGAAAGATTCTACTAAGTCCCAAGAGAAAGGTGGGGATAAATCTAAGGATAAGTCCCCTACAGGGCCCCAAAATTCCTCTTCTGGGGGTGGGTCCCAAACTCCTTCTTCTCCTGAAAAGAAACCATATTGCCATGTCTGTAAAAAGCCTGGGCACTGGAAAACTGATCCCAGTTGCCCCAGGATTGGCAATAAAGAAAATGTTCCTCCCACAACTACTACCACCCCTCCTGGTACAACCAGTAGTAATCCTCCAGTTGGGAGTAGTGCACCCAAAAAGTTAGGTGCTTTTGCAAGAGGAACAGAGGTGGGCCCTAGTTTAGGCAGGGACCCCTCAACAGACTCCTCTGACTCTGATGGTGGTATAGGATTTGCCACCTTTACCATGGGTCCCACAGCATTGGGCAGGTACAGATTGGAGCCAATAATTAATGGTCAGAAAGCTGTGGCATTTAGGGACACAGGGGCTAGTGTCACCATGGTGGCAGGAAACTAGTCCCCCTCACCAGCTTTTACCTGAGTTTAAATACCAGGTGACCAACATTGATGGTGTCAGAACAGATCACCCCATGGCCATAGTCAATCTCAGCTGGGAGGGGGTCACAGGCCCAAAAAGAGTGGCAGTGTCCCCAACCTTACCTGTAGATTGCCTGATGGGCAATGATCTGGAAATTTCAGCCTGGGCTGAAGTTGAACACCAAACCCATCTCAGGATGTTGGGTGTCCCTGTAAAGGTTAGTGGGGCTGTGATGGCCACAGCCCCAGCCCAAGAATTTGGAGAGATGGAGCCTGAAAAAATGGCCCCCTCTCCCCCAACAGAGAGCACAAGGGTTGAAGAAAAGTCTTCTTCCCCCAGACAGTAGGTAAGAGTCAGCCTCCTCAGGGAACTGACCCTGCCCCTAGTGAAGGAACTGCCACAGAGGTAGTCAGGCCTGGCCTGGCCACCCCCTGATGGCAGAGGACCCTTCAAGGTGGTACCCAGTCTGGAGCAGGTAACCTGCCCCTCTCTACCCTGCCTCAGTCAGCCCAGGGCTGCAGAGGTCAGGGAGGTCAGTGGACCCCCAGGGCCCCCTGTCCAGAGGAACCCCCATCAGCAGATTAGGGGCACCCAGGCTAGTAGCCCTAGCCAGGTGAAAACTCCTCTACACACTGAGGGATCCCCCATACCTTTATGTAGGGACCTCCCCCAGAAGGACTCTGGTAGGCAAGGGCAAACCTGGGACCAGAAGGTTCCAAACCTGCCATGTCCCTCCTGTAGTTCCATCCAAAGGGACCCAACCCCCAGCTGTAGGCAGCCAAAGGTTGACCCTTAGAGCAAAGTGCAACTCAGTCATGGAAAGACAGGCATACATGGTGACCAGTGATCTGAGGAAGCTGAGACCAACATTCCTAGGGCCTCACTTCCCTACTCAGACACCTCACCAGCCTTGTACTTTACCTAAGCACACCACAGGTAGTGATTCCCCATGGTGGAGATCCTCTCATACCCTTAGGGTGAGGGATTGCTTAGTGGACCATAAGACAGGGGGCAACCATGCTAGTGCAGGTGCTTCCTTATATGGCCACTTAGTCAATAAAGGCTCAACTGGCCAAGGTTAGCCTTATCTCCTTTCGTTTGGGGGGGTTATGTAGGAAGGTGGAATCTGACTATATGGTTGCCCCCACTTTTTTATGGTGTTTTGCTGGTTTATGACTTAGTTGGACTGGGGTCCTGAATATTCAGGGCCCCAGTCTATCTGCTTTCTCTGTAAAAGGTTTCCATGTGCCTTAGGCACATCTCTGATTGGAATCTGGAGTGCCCTTATAAGTCCCTAGTATATGGTATACTATGTACCCAGGGCATAGGTACCTCAGAGGCCTACCAGGGGCTGCAGCATGTATTGTGCCACCCCTGGAAGGCCATCCAAACTGACACCACAGGTCTGCTACTGCAGCCTGGGTAAGGTGGTGCATGCACCCCTTACTGTGATATAGGCTACCTATATCACTATATACATACACACATATAAACCTATAAGTCACTCCTATGGCAGGCCTTATCAATCCTGAAGGCAGAGTGCGTGGTTCCTATGTGAGAGGGTGCCCCTGCATGAGCAGGGCCCCTCTGCAGCGTTCGGAGACCCTTCTCTGATGCTGTTTGTAGTGCAGCCTGACCATATACTCTTAAGCGCATTATAACCTCGCGTTAAATGCTAACTTTGGAATGGCTGCACCGAAACATGTCGTGTTTGGTGTCAAACATCTTGGAATACTACCCCCCGCCAATTCTGGCGGCGGGGGTAGCATTCCACCCTTCTAGAGGGAGAGACATGTTAACCCTGGCCTGGCCGGTAACTTCTTTCTAAAGCCCTGGCATCACAAAATGGATGCTGCTGCCACAGACACAAGTCTGGCCTCCTGCTGCTGGACGAAACTCCGGCAGGGAGGCCTGGACAATAGGTTTCCTGTCCCAGGGAGGTGTGACCACCTCCCCAGACAGGATAGTGTGTATTGGGGCTGGGCGGGAGCACTTTCGGGTGCTTTGAAGTCCTGCACTGGGGGCACACTTGGTGTCCCTGTGCATACCCCAGTTCAAACCGGATCAGGGGCTTGCAGCCCCTGCTTTAGCGCGAACTGGACAAAGGGAAAGGGGTGTAGCCACCCCTCTGCCCTGACCCACCCATAGGTGGGGCCACAGAGTAGTCCAACCCTAAACTTAGTATAAGTATAGGAACCTAGTCCTTAGGACTTTAGATTATCCCTGGACGAAACTCTGACACAGAATCCTGGACCTTCGACGCTCTACTCAAGACTAGAGGACAGAAGAATCTCCCTTGGGGTCAAGGAGTGACTCCCCTGCGTGGCAGGCACCAAAGAAGCAATTGTCCGGTCTGCATCGCCTAAGCTCCCGTCGGACGCCGAAGTCTTTGCATCACCAGAGGTGGATTTCCAGACTTCCCCGAGGCTGCCCTGAGTCCCCAGCAAAGCTGAGGCCCGTAGCTGTCGTGGGTAATGTGGAACCGTGACCCCTGGACACCGCACGCATTTGCTAGTGCATCCTCTTCTGGGTCTCCCACGAAGTCGTGCTTTGGGCTCCGAGTAGCCCTAGCCTCCAGCACCAACTGCACCGAAGATCACTGGCCTCCACTCCACGAGTGTCCTGTGAGCCAGCTCCACGTGCACCGTCTCGAGGCTCCTTCGCGGTCGCTAGCCCGTTGGCTAGTAGCCCTTCACGAAGGCCAATCCTTTTCTTCTTGGGCTCCCTGGTTGCTCCAGGCTTGCCCTCACTTACCCTTGCTGGGTGAGTTCCTCAGACCTTGCTGGTCTGCATCATCGTCAATCTTCATCTACATCGAGACTTGCCGTTGCCAAGGCTTGTTGGGTCCAATCCGGTCGCCGACACCTCAGCACTCGACAGACATCGTGTACCAGCCCGAATCCTGCTCCTGGTCACCGACAACGCCTCCTGGACCTCGTGGCTGAAGAGTCAAGACGACCGTCAACCTACCTGAAGCACTCGACATCGGTGGGCATCTGCTCATCGCCTTCCTGGTCACTGACTAGTGACCCAGACTCTGTCCCCTCTGCTTTCAGGTTCTTCAGATCTCCGATCCACTCTTGGATCCACCTGGACACTTTCCACTTGGTCGCCAGCAGCACTTTGCAGCAGATCGCCATTCAAATCGGCGACGAAACCCGACCCCGAAAGGCACCTATGCACCCGGCTTCCCTGGGTGAGGTAACAAGAGTACTCCGGTGCTCCCATGGGTAGAGACTCTAGAACGACCTAGTTCTCAAAGGGTTTGCTCCAAGTCCTCCTTTAAGTGTCCCTTTTCTTTAATTTCCAAATCGCGACTTTCTCCATAGAAGTTAACGGCGTCTCGCGGCTGTGTATTTACACTGCACGCGTCCCCCGTGGGTCCCCTGTGTCACTACCTTGGGTGGTTCCTTGTGGTCCAAGCACTTCTAGAGGCTCTAGGCCTAGTGTCTAGCTCAGTCGTGGTTCTTATACCACTTTATTGGTTTATGGTTTGGTACGCCCCTAGGGCCCAAACGTGTATTTGTGCTATTACTGTGTTTAAATAACTTATAACTTATGTACTTGAACTCTAGCCTCATAAAGAGACTAGAGGGGTGTGTTTAGCAATAAATACATATATTTTGAATATATACCTGGTGTGGTGCTCTTTCATTTGATCACTCAAGAGATTATAGACTGGTAAAACAAGCTGCTTTACATTCCTTCAAGACTTAGCCTGAAGGCTGCTCTCCATAGCTACCACTAGGATAGCTTTCAATAAGGTTGTCTTTAACCTATCTCCAATAAGGGGTTGTTTGGACTGGTTCAAGGTGCCCACTATAATTAGTGGACAGCATATGCCAGGCCAACTTCTCACATTGGTGTGCAGCGTGTGGGATTCCAGCTTGCTATTGTTTTACCAGATAATCTCAATTGAATTGATCAACTGAAAACCACTAAAGGTACCTAAGGTACATATAAATTAAGCTTAGAATACAGTAAGTTCTACTGAACTTAGAGTTGTGTGTTAAGGGATAGCACACCCTTTCTACAACTCAAGAGAGTTTAGTAGGCCACACTAGAGTAGGTAGTGCATACACCACACCTCACTAGTGATGTCTTCAAAGCCAGGACCCAGTGAGTCCTTGCCAGAAGCCCCTGGGCTTCTTCCCTCCAAGTATGATACACTCCCATTCTTGGAATTGAGAGCATTATGCAATTTGAGGAAACTGAAGACAGGCCAAAGCCCCACCACCCAACATCTGAGAGAGATGTTAGAGGCTTATGATCTCAGCAGGCCCTTAGGGACTGAAGGGGTAGGTGCAGAGGGTGGGGCAGAAGATGAGGATGGGGCCAGGGGTAGCAACACCCCCAGCCCCCTCTGGAACTGACCAGGAGGGTGACAATGACCCTGACCTGGAAAACCCAATTCCTCCTGTGGATGAGGAGGAGGCTCAGAATGACCTCCACTTTGTCCCCCAGGAAGGATTGTGAGTGTGCCTAGAAGGTCTAGATCTCCTTCTCATGAGTCTAACCACTCTAGCACCTCAGTAGGGACCTCTGTCTCCTCTCATAGGAGGGAATCCTCTCATGAGAGGAGAAAGAGACTGATTCAGTATGAGCAAGCCCAGCTTGAACTCAGAAAACAGCAGTTGGCTATAGACAGGGAGTCCCTAGATCTCTACAAAGAGAGAAAAAAGTTGGGACTAGAGTCCCATGGTGGCAACAATATCCCTAAAGATAGGGAAAGGTCTTATGACCATAGAAACCTAAACAAGATTGTCCCTCCCTACCAGAGTGGGGATGACATCCACAAATGGATAACTGCACTGGAGAGGGCCTGTAAAGTTCAGAAGGTCCCTCAGAAGCAGTGGGCAGCAATCTTGTGGCTCTCCTTTGCAGACAAAGGTAGAGACAAGCTCCTCGCTGTAAGAGAAGAGGATGCTGACAATTACACAGTCTTGAAGAGTGCTCTGATAGATGGGTTTGGCCTAACCACTGAACAGTATAGGTTGAAGTTCAGAGACACCCAAAAGCTCAGACTGAAGACTGGGTTGATTTTGTAGATTGTGCTACTAAGGCTCTGGAAGGTTGGATACATGGCAACAAAGTGCAGGACTTTTTAGGATTGTACAATTTGATTATGAGGGAGCAGATCCTTAATAATTGTCAAAACCAGCTTTTGCACCAGTATCTGGTGGACTCTGATCTGACCTCTCCCCAAGAATTGGGAAAGAAGGCAGACAAATGGGTCAGAACCAGAGTAAAAACTAAAAATCAGGGTGGTGACCAGAAGAAAGATTCTACTAAGTCCCAAGAGAAAGGTGGGGATAAATCTAAGGATAAGTCCCCTACAGGGCCCCAAAATTCCTCTTCTGGGGGTGGGTCCCAAACTCCTTCTTCTCCTGAAAAGAAACCATATTGCCATGTCTGTAAAAAGCCTGGGCACTGGAAAACTGATCCCAGTTGCCCCAGGATTGGCAATAAAGAAAATGTTCCTCCCACAACTACTACCACCCCTCCTGGTACTACCAGTAGTAATCCTCCAGTTGGGAGTAGTGCACCCAAAAAGTTAGGTGCTTTTGCAAGAGGAACAGAGGTGGGTCCCTAGTTTAGACAGGGACCCCTCAACAGACTCCTCTGACTCTGATGGTGGTATAGGATTTGCCACCTTTACCATGGGTCCCACAGCATTGGGCAGGTACAGATTGGAGCCAATAATTAATGGTCAGAAAGCTGTGGCCTTTAGGGACACAGGGGCTAGTGTCACCATGGTGGCAGGGAAACTAGTCCCCCTCACCAGCTTTTACCTGAGTTTAAATACCAGGTGACCAACATTGATGGTGTCAGAACAGATCACCCCATGGCCATAGTCAATCTCAGCTGGGAGGGGGTCACAGGCCCAAAAAGAGTGGCAGTGTCCCCAACCTTACCTGTAGATTGCCTGATGGGCAATGATCTGGAAATTTCAGCCTGGGCTGAAGTTGAACACCAAACCCATCTCAGGATGTTGGGTGTCCCTGTAAAGGTTAGTGGGGCTGTGATGGCCACAGCCCCAGCCCAAGAATTTGGAGAGATGGAGCCTGAAAAAATGGCCCCCTCTCCCCCAACAGAGAGCACAAGGGTTGAAGAAAAGTCTTCTCCCCCCCCAGACAGTAGGTAAGAGTCAGCCTCCTCAGGGAACTGACCCTGCCCCTAGTGAAGGAACTGCCACAGAGGTAGTCAGGCCTGGCCTGGCCACCCCCTGATGGCAGAGGACCCTTCAAGGTGGTACCCAGTCTGGAGCAGGTAACCTGCCCCTCTCTACCCTGCCTCAGTCAGCCCAGGGCTGCAGAGGTCAGGGAGGTCATTGGACCCCCAGGGCCCCCTGTCCAGAGGAACCCCCATCAGCAGATTAGGGGCACCCAGGCTAGTAGCCCTAGCCAGGTGAAAACTCCTCTACACACTAAGGGATCCCCCATACCTTTATGTAGGGACCTCCCCCAGAAGGACTCTGGTAGGCAAGGGCAAACCTGGGACCAGAAGGTTCCAAACCTGCCATGTCCCTCCTGTAGTTCCATCCAAAGGGACCCAACCCCCAGCTGTAGGCAGCCAAAGGTTGACCCTTAGAGCAAAGTGCAACTCAGTCATGGAAAGACAGGCATACATGGTGACCAGTGATCTGAGGAAGCTGAGGCCAACATTCCTAGGGCCTCACTTCCCTACTCAGACACCTCACCAGCCTTGTACTTTACCTAAGCACACCACAGGTAGTGATTCCCCATGGTGGAGATCCTCTCATACCCTTAGGGTGAGGGATTGCTTAGTGGACCATAAGCTAGTGCAGGTGCTTCCTTATATGGCCACTTAGTCAATAAAGGCTCAACTGGCCAAGGTTAGCCTTATCTCCTTTCGTTTGGGGGGGGTTATGTAGGAAGGTGGAATCTGACTATATGGTTGCCCCCACTTTTTTTATGGTGTTTTGCTGGTTTATGACTTAGTTGGACTGGGATCCTGCTATTCAGGGCCCCAGTCTATCTGCTTTCTCTGTAAAAGGTTTCCATGTGCCTTAGGCACATCTCTGATTGGAATCTGGAGTGCCCTTATAAGTCCCTAGTATATGGTATACTATGTACCCAGGGCATAGGTACCTCAGAGGCCTGCCAGGGGCTGCAGCATGTATTGTGCCACCCCTGGAAGGCCATCCAAACTGACACCACAGGTCTGCTACTGCAGCCTGGGTAAGGTGGTGCATGCACCCCTTACTGTGATATAGGCTACCTATATCACTATATACATACACACATATAAACCTATAAGTCACTCCTATGGCAGGCCTTATCAATCCTGAAGGCAGAGTGCGTGGTTCCTATGTGAGAGGGTGCCCCTGCATGAGCAGGGCCCCTCTGCAGCGTTCGGAGACCCTTCTCTGATGCTGTTTGTAGTGCAGCCTGACCATATACTCTTAAGCGCATTATAACCTCGCGTTAAATGCTAACTTTGTAATGGCTGCACCGAAACATGTCGTGTTTGGTGTCAAACATCTTGGAATACTACCCCCCGCCAATTCTGGCGGCGGGGGTAGCATTCCACCCTTCTAGAGGGAGAGACATGTTAACCCTGGCCTGGCCGGTAACTTCTTTCTAAAGCCCTGGCATCACAAAATGGATGCTGCTGCCACAGACACAAGTCTGGCCTCCTGCTGCTGGACGAAACTCCGGCAGGGAGGCCTGGAGAATAGGTTTCCTGTCCCAGGGAGGTGTGACCACCTCCCCAGACAGGATAGTGTGTATTGGGGCTGGGCGGGAGCACTTTCGGGTGCTTTGAAGTCCTGCACTGGGGGCACACTTGGTGTCCCTGTGCATACCCCAGTTCAAACCGGATCAGGGGCTTGCAGCCCCTGCTTTGGCGCGAACTGGACAAAGGGAAAGGGGTGTAGCCACCCCTCTGCCCTGACCCACCCATAGGTGGGGCCACAGAGTAGTCCAACCCCTAAACTTAGTATAAGTATAGGAACCTAGTCCTTAGGACTTTAGATTATCCCTGGACGAAACTCTGACACAGAATCCTGGACCTTCGACGCTCTACTCAAGACTAGAGGACAGAAGAATCTCCCTTGGGGTCAAGGAGTGACTCCCCTGCGTGGCAGGCACCAAAGAAGCAATTGTCCGGTCTGCATCGCCTAAGCTCCCGTCGGACGCCGAAGTCTTTGCATCACCAGAGGTGGATTTCCAGACTTCCCCGAGGCTGCCCTGAGTCCCCAGCAAAGCTGAGGCCCGTAGCTGTCGTGGGTAACGTGGAACCGTGACCCCTGGACACCGCACGCATTTGCTAGTGCATCCTCTTCTGGGTCTCCCACGAAGTCGTGCTTTGGGCTTCGAGTAGCCCTAGCCTCCAGCACCAACTGCACCGAAGATCACTGGCCTCCACTCCACGAGTGTCCTGTGAGCCAGCTCCACGTGCACCGTCTCGAGGCTCCTTTGCGGTCGCTAGCCCGTTGGCTAGTAGCTCTTCACGAAGGCCAATCCTTTTCTTCTTGGGCTCCCTGGTTGCTCCAGGCTTGCCCTCACTTACCCTTGCTGGGTGAGTTCCTCAGACCTTGCTGGTCTGCATCATCGTCAATCTTCATCTACATCGAGACTTGCCGTTGCCAAGGCTTGTTGGGTCCAATCCGGTCGCCAACACCTCAGCACTCGACAGACATTGTGTACCAGCCCGAATCCTGCTCCTGGTTGCCGACAACGCCTCCTGGACCTCGTGGCTGAAGAGTCAAGACGACTGTCAACCTACCTGAAGCACTCGACATCAGTGGGCATCTGCTCATCGCCTTCCTGGTCACTGGCTAGTGACCCAGACTCTGTCCCCTCTGCTTTCAGGTTCTTCAGATCTCCGATCCACTCTTGGATCCACCTGGACACTTTCCACTTGGTCGCCAGCAGCACTTTGCAGCAGATCGCCATTCAAATCGACGACGAAACCCGACCCCGAAAGGCACCTATGCACCCGGCTTCCCTGGGTGAGGTAACAAGAGTACTCCGGTGCTCCCGTGGGTAGAGACTCTAGAACGACCTAGTTCTCAAAGGGTTTGCTCCAAGTCCTCCTTTAAGTGTCCCTTTTCTTTAATTTCCAAACCGCGACTTTCTCCATAGAAGTTAACGGCGTCTCGCGGCTGTGTATTTACACTGCACGCGTCCCCGTGGGTCCCCTGTGTCACTACCTTGGGTGGTTCCTTGTGTTCCAAGCACTTCTAGAGGCTCTAGGCCTAGTGTCTAGCTCAGTCGTGGTTCTTATACCACTTTATTGGTATATGGTTTGAGTACGCCCCTAGGGCCCAAACGTGTATTTGTGCTATTACTGTGTTTAAATAACTTATAACTTATGTACTTCGAACTCTAGCCTCATAAAGAGACTAGAGGGGTGTGTTTAGCAATAAATACATATATTTTGAATATATACCTGGTGTGGTGCTCTTTCATTTGATCACTCAAGAGATTATAGACTGGTAAAACAAGCTGCTTTACATTCCTTCAAGACTTAGCCTGAAGGCTGCTCTCCATAGCTACCACTAGGATAGCTTTCAATAAGGTTGTCTTTAACCTATCTCCAATAAGGGGTTGTTTGGACTGGTGCAAGGTGCCCACTATAATTAGTGGACAGCATATGCCAGGCCAACTTCTCACAGTAGCTATGGAGAGCAGCCTTCAGGCTAAGTCTTGAAGGAGTGTAAAGCAGGTTGGTTTACCAGATTATAACCTCTTGAATAACTAAATGAAAGGAGAACCACACAAGATATATAT
The DNA here is from genome assembly GCA_963921515.1 of Calotriton arnoldi. NCBI lineage: Eukaryota > Metazoa > Chordata > Amphibia > Caudata > Salamandridae > Calotriton > Calotriton arnoldi. Next base: position 52,352 of record CAWUFW010014615.1, read on the forward strand.
AAAATATATGTATTTATTTCTAAACACTCACTACTAATCTCTTTATGAGATTAGAGCCCAAGATACACAATATCACAGTATTAAAACGACAATAAATAGCAGAATACACAGTGGGCTCCAGGGGGAGACCAAACCATATACTAAGAAAGTGGTATAAGAACCACGACTTAACTAGACACAGTGCCTAGAGCACGTAGAATCGCTGGAACCCCAAGGAACCACCCAAGGTAGTGACACAGGAGACCCATGGGGGACGTGTGCAGTGTGAGAACACAGCTGCGAGCGCCGTAGATTCAATGCGGAAAGTCGCGGTTGCAATTCTAAAGATAAAGGACACTTAGGAGAGGACTTTCAGCAAACCCCTTTAGACTTAAGGGGTTCTAGGGCCAGCACCCACGGGAGCACCGGAGTACTCGGTTACCTCACCCAGGGAAGCCGGGTGCATAGGTGTCCAAGGGTGTCGGGAATCGCCCGTCGTTTTCAATGGCGATCTGCTGCAAAGTGCTGCTGCCGTGGAGAAGAAAGTGTCCGGGTGGATCCAAGCCTGTATCAAAGATGTGAAGAACCTGAAAGCAGAGGGGACAGAGTCTGGGTCACTAGCCAGTGACCAGGAGCGGAGCAATCGAATGCCCACCGATGTCGGGTGCTTCAGGTGCGAAGAGGTGAAGCTTGATTCTTCAGCCACGAGGACCAGGAGGTGTCGACGACAACCAGGAGCTGAATTCGAGCTGTCCCACAAAGGATGCAAAAACAACAGTTGATGGACAGAATGCAGAACAATGTCATACATTCACCCCAGTACAGAGATCTGGGCCTAAATCCATCGTTTTTTTGCTCACCATGCCATTCCAGTTTGAACCCAGCCATATGCAAATCAGTCTTGACCCTGTGCCTCATGGAAACAGTCCAGCCTGAACTGCCAAGCCAGGTCCTCCCTGGACTGGAAACAAGCATCCTAGGACCGGTTTCGGGTTTCACCCCTCTTCAGCCAGGATAGCTTGATTCCAGTGGCATGGAGAGCACGGGACCCACGTCTGGGCATACCCGTCCCACTCGGGGTGACAAATGCAAAAACAACAGTTGATGGACAGAATGCAGAACAATGTCATACATTCACCCCAGTACAGAGATCTGGGCCTAAATCCATCGTTTTTTTGTTCACCATGCCATTCCAGTTTGAACCCAGCCGTATGCAAATCAGTCTTGACCCTGTGCCTCATGGGTACAGTCCAGCCCGAACTGCCAAGCCAGGTCCTCCCTGGACTGGAAACAAGCATCCTAGGACCGGTTTCGGGGTTTCACCCCTCTTCAGCCAGGATAGCTTGATTCCAGTGGCATGGAGAGCACGGGACCCACGTCTGGGCATACCCGTCCCACTCGGGGTGACAAATGCAAAAACAACAGTTGATGGACAGAATGCAGAACAATGTCATACAAAGGATGTCGAGTGCTGCAGTGTCGGTGCCCGAATTGGACACAACAAGCCTTGGCAACAGCAACCCACGCAGGAAGAGAACAAAGGCTTTGGTGCCGACCAGCGAGGTCCGAGGGACTCCCCCAGCGAGGGAGAGTCAGGGCAGGCCTGGAGCAACCAGGGAGGCACGTTGAAAGTAGAGTTGTCCTTCTGAGGGACCCACAAGTCGACAGACAAGGGATCGCGAAGGGACCTCGAGAGGAATCACAAAATGGCGGCCCACGGGTCACTCGGAGTGGGCAGGCCCGCAATCTTCGGTGGATTCACTGCTCGGGGTCAGGGCTACAAGTAACCCAAAGCGCAGCCTCTAGGATTGGCAAGAAGCATATGCTCTTGCAAATGTGCACGGTGTCCAGGGGTTCCGGTTCCACGGTACCCACGAGGGCTACTGGTCTCAGCTTTGCTGGGGACTCTGGTCAGCCTCTGGGAAGTCTGGAAACCCACCTCCTGGGTTGCAGGGTCATCGACGTCCGGCGGGAGCTTCGGAGATGCAGACCGGACAGATGCGTCTTTGGTGCCTGCCAAGCAGGGTAGTAACTCCTTTACCCCAAGGGAGATTCTTCAGTCATCTGGCATTGAACAGATCGTCGAAGGTCCAGGATTCAGTTTCAGAGTTTCGTCCAGGGATATCTAAAATCCTGTTGCTAGGGGTTCCTATCTTATACCCAAGGAAGGGGTTGGACTAACTCAGAGGACCCACCTATGGGAGGGTTTGGAAAGAGGGGTGGCTACACCCATTTCCCTTTGTCCAGTTTCGCACCAGAGCAGGGGCTAGCAGCCCCTGCAACCGGTTTGAACTGGGCTATGCACAGGGACACCAAATGTGCCCCCAGTGCAGGACTTCAAAGCACTCGTGGAGTGCACCCACCCAGCCCCAATACACTAAAGCCTGTCTGGGAGGTGGTCACGCCTCCCTGGGACAGGAAACCTATTGTCCAGGTCTCCCCTGCCGGAGTTTCGGTCAGCAGCAGGAGGCCAGACTCGTGTCTGTGGCTGCAGCATCCATTTTGTGATGCCAGGGCTCAGAGAAGCTGGTACCGGGTGTACCGGTGTGTACATGTCTTCCCCTCTAGAAGGGTGGGATCATACTCCCACACCAGTTACTGGTGTGGGGGTATCATTCCAAGGTGTTTGACACCAAACACGACATGTTTCCGTGCAGCCATCCCAAAGTTAGCATTTACTGTTTGGATATAATGCACTTAAGAGTATATGGTCAGGCTCCATCACAGACAACCCGGGATAATACATTCCGAAGGCTGCAGAGAGGCTCTGCTCATGCATGGGCACCCTCTCACATAAAACCACGCACCCTGCCTTCAGGATTGATAAGGCCTGCCATAGGGGTGACTGATAGGTTTATATGTGCAGTGATAGGAGAGATATAGTGAACCTATATCTCAGTAAGGGGTGCATGCACCACCTTACCCAGGCTGCTGTAGCAGACCTGTGGTGTCATTTTGGAAGGCTTTCCAGGGGTGGCATAATACATGCTGCAGCCCCTGGTAGGCCTCTGGGGTACCTATGCCCTGGGTACATTGTATACCATATACTAGGGACTCATAAGGGTACCCCAGAATCCAATATGGAGTGTACCTAAAGTACTTGGAATCAATTTATAAGAGAAAGCAGATAGGTTGGGGACCTGAAAAGCAGGTTCCTAGCCAAACTAAGTCAAAAACCATCAAAACACCAGGAAAAAAGTGGGGGCAACCATATAGTCAGATTCCACCTTCCTACACACACCACATCTACCACAGAGCTGCAGACATCATTGCCCCCAAGTTTCAACAAATCATCAAGCACTCCTTCAAGACCGCCTCCTTCCCTGACGACTGGAAACACGCCAAAATCAACCCTCTCCTGAAGAAACCCTCGGCGGACACCACTGACCTCAAAAACTTCAGACCGATCTCCTTATTCCTGTACCTGGCGAAAGTCTTGGAAAAAGCTGTCAACAACCAACTCGCCGCCTTCATGGAAGATAGCAACATCCTCGACTCCTCCCAATCTGGCTTCAGGAAGAACCATAGCACCGAAACCGCCCTTCTCACCGTGACAGACGACATCCGCTCCCTCCTCGACAGGGGAGAGACTGTGGCCCTCATCCTCCCAGACCTCTACGCGGCCTTCAATACAGTCTCTCATCGCACCCTAGCCCGTAGACTCCACCAAGCCGGAATCCGGAACAAGGCCCTGGACTGGATCCGCTCCTTCCTCTCCGGCAGAACACAACGGGTCATACTCCCTCCTTTCCTTTCGGAACCCACACCGACCACCTGCGTAGCCCCCCAAGGCTCCTCCATCAGCCCGACCCTGTTTAATGTCTACATGGCCCGCTCACATCCATCGTCTGACCACACGGACTCAACATCGTATCTACGCAGACGACACCCAACTCATCCTCTCCCTGTCCAACTAACCCAACCTCGCCAAACATAACTTTGATGACGGTATGGAAGCAGTCGCCAGATGGATGAAGAACGGCTACCTACAACTCAACTCGACCATTAAGATCAATGAGGTCACCCTGTATCCCTCGGAACCTGGGTTAATAGTTATAAAGCTACAAGTGGTTCCGTTGGGTAAGTACCACGGTGTACTGGTTCAGAACCTGATTATTTCTTTCACAATCAATAGTGATTTTGTACTAGACTTTAACAACAAAACAAATAATTTAATAAATATATATATTTTTGATAAAAACTTACTGAGGTGTGGTATATTTATAAAAGTCTAGTACAAAATCACTATTGATTGTGAAAGAAATAATCAGGTTCTGAACCAGTACCCCGTGGTACCTATCCAACGGAACCACTTGTAGCTTTATAATTAATAATTACAACTCAACTCGGACAAAACTGAGGTGCTCATTATGGGCCCACACCCCGACGCCTTGAACCACACCTAGTGGCTCCCTGCCCTCGGGAAACCTCCCTCCCCCACGGACCACGCACGCAATCTCAGAATCATCCTGGACTCCGAACTCAAAATGGACAGCCAGATCAAAGCTGTCACCTCCTCCTGCTACCACAACCTCCACCTACTACGAAAGACCTTCAACTGGATTCCCCTCGAACAGAGGAAAACTGTCACTCATGCCCTAATCAGCAGCAGACTAGACTACGGCAACGCACTCTATGCCGGGATCAACAAGAACCTCACCTGCAAACTACAGAACATCCAGAACGCTGCCGCCAGACTAGTCCTCGACCTACCATGCCACTGCCACATCAGCCAACACCTACGGACTCTACACTGGCTCCCCCTCGAGAAGAGAATCACCTTCAAGCTTCTCACCCACGCCGACAAAGCCCTCCACAACACCGGACCCGCCTACATGAACCACCGCCTCATGTTCCACGCACCCTTGCGACGGTACCACGCATAAAGAAGACCAGATCAGGAGGACGCTCCTGCTCCCTCCTCACTGCTAAGGCATGGAACTCCCTCCCCCTCCACCTTCGGCAGACTCCATTACTCCCCACGTTCCTGAAGGACCTCAAGACCTGGCTCTTCGATGAAACTCCATAATCTTCCTGGAGCTGCGCGCCCCCTCCTCCCCCTCAGCGCCTTGAGACCCTTTCAGGTGAGTAGCTGTGCTTTATAAACCCTTGATTGATTGATAGGAAGAGATAACAAAGAAGCCACGCTCGCCAGCTTGTAAACATCTCAACGACACTGTTGAACAACTAAGCCTGGGGACCTATGGTCAAAAACTGTTAGCCAAGATCAATTCAAGAAAACAGTAACAAAATCCTCCAAAATCCTAGCATCACTTGAAAACAGGGTTACTTTAGCTAAAAGGTCACACAGATGAGTAGTGCTAAACAGTTACTCAACCTTGAAACCTCAGCAATACCTGGGGAAAGCACTAAATCCCAGGTTAAAAAGGAAATTTTTGACCTGTTGAATGGGTGAAGTTCCAACGTTACCGCACAGCAAACCTTGGTTGAGGGCACCCAAGGAAACGACCTGCAGGCTATGTGGCAAGGCTACAGAAAACTTGGTCCATACTATCTGCCTTTGTGACAACACCCTGGGCATACGGCAGCAATGGAACCAGCAAGGGGTGCGTACTTGCAGGGCAGCCATCCTGTCCTGCTTCAGCACTTCAGACCAGGGCTCAATTGCCAGAACTGTCAAGTACTTATAAGGGGTCGAGAAAGCCCGCAAAATGGCAGCACAATAAAGTTGGGTTAAACACATCGACCTGTTGCTACAATCAATACTTACCTTAACTTTGCTCAGCCCCAAGCTCTCCTCCGGGCCACCTGCTTTATCCTCGATTTGATGGACAACAACCCCTTAGACACTGGATTGCTCTTCATAATGTTTTTATTCACTCTTGGACACCTACTCCAAGAGACTTATGCAGAAAAACTTTTAAAATGATACTTCGCTTTCTGAATGTTTTAATCTTATTCCTGGCTATTTATTGCATGAAATTGCACCGGATTTTCCTTTTTCTTTTTAGGTCTCGCCTACGCAGCGCGCATGCGCTGAGTAGGAAAAAGACCTTTAGCAATCGATTCCCTTTTTCTGCCAAAAACGTGCACGCGTTGCATTGCTTTCAATGGCAACGCGTGTACGTTTGGCGATTCCCTTGAGGGAGCGAGCAGGAACCATCTGTTAATAATTACAAACAGATGTTTCCTGCTCGCTCCCGCAAGGGAAACCGGCCCAGGCCCCCTCCTCTCTCCCCTCCCCCTGCTGCCTCCTCTCCTCGTCAAACTTTTTTTTTTTTTTTTACTTTTAGCGCGAGGCGCGCGCGCTTGTTTACTTTGGCCATGGACAAATAGACCACCGTTTTGCTCTGTCAATCAGGTTTACTTGGCCTGCGGTGACTACAAGGGAAGGGTGCACTGCAATGCACGTGGATATATCCTTGTCATCACCAATCGGTATTGTTTAATTGTATTTCTTTCGATCAGCATGTTTTTTTGTAATCACGGGAGAGCCGACGCTGAGACTTGAACCCCATTCCACAGTGCCAAAATCCACACACGGAGCGAAAGTACGTGGCTGTGCAAGCTACCGCGGGACCCACTGTACTCTGTTACCATGAGGTGGCGATATCTGCCACCCACTTTCCTCCTCGCACCTCTGGGTCACAGTGTTAGCCACGATGATCGTAATCGTTTCTATCCGCTTCCACAATATGTTTGTATTTTCATAGATATCCTCTAAAACTGAAAAGTAATTAGGGCAGTACATGTCTATACAGCAGAGTACATAAACATGAAATGTCATGCCATTTTGCGCACTGTTGCAGGTCCGCTGTAGTCGAGCAGATTGTCTTCTGAGAAGTGTTTACATCCTCAAAATGACTTTCCAGTGTAGAGGACCATTGGTGCACCCGCTATCTGGCAATATGCATAAGAATTGCTACCTATCTCAGTAATATTTTATCTTCGTAAATAGTTTGTCTACAGTACATTGCAAATTGTTTTCACGTCATGGGATCTCTAAAAATAGAAATCTGTTCAAGGCTGGGTCAATGCTTCTAAATGAAGCGCTTTTTTTGCATTCTTGCGACAATGCTTTCAAACTTATTTCGGCTTATGGTGTAGATGATGGCACTCCGGAGAATATTGTGTTGATCGGTATAGCTCTATAAGCCACCCACAATTCCTCAAAAAAACGCGCTCAAGTGGTAGGGTGGGTCTGAAGGGAAGCGGCACTCAAAGAAAAAAAAGTGGGAGGAATGAAGAAAGAGCCTTGGGATTTATGGATTTCTAAAAATGATTAGTTTCCCAATTGTAAGCGGTTACATTAGATGCCTGACTGGCAGGTGGGAGAGAGCAGATGTGGTTAAGATTCCCGTATATAGTATAGTTTGCAGGCCTGTGATAGTTGTCTTTTGGTGCTATTCTTTGATTGTAGTCGTGAGCTCACCAGTGCACCAACACCACTGCATAGATAGTATGCATGTCTATTGATTCTTCAGTATTGCAACCAAATTACTCCAACTCCCTGCTCCATGGCTGCCATTGTTCACGTTTTTTATTAACCTGGCTAGTGGGCACTTTTTTAACTGGATCCGTGCACTTTTCTTTAACCTGCTTATTTTGGTACAGCCAGTAGTCCCCATACGAAGGCATTCTCCACACTAGGTAAATGCAATTTTTGTGTTACAAAGTTAAAGAGGCCTGGCTGTTGCTTCTCATCAGCACTTGTGCTTTCAAATTTGTGAACTTAGGGAGCAGCAGACCACTGTATGTAGGTTGCATTCAATGAAATTGTCTTGAATATCTGTAGAAACTATTTATTGTAAAAATTGATAAAAATTGACAGTAAAGTTGTCACTACGTGCTTCTGTGTGAGTCAGAGCATCCTGAAGCGGCGCTACCCAATTGTCATAACCACTGTCCAGAATTGTTGTTTTAATCATGCCTCAACATCAGGTGCTGAATCTAAGGCAGCTGGTTTAAAAAGCATTTCAACGTCTATGGATTTTGTCATATGCCTTTGCCATTTAAATAAGGAGACCATCTTTCACTATATAATCACACCCAATGTGCTAAATATAAGACACTTATCTCCACTCCTTAATTATAACTGTTTTTTGCATAGTACATAAAGCTAAGCTTTCATACAATCGCATATATTCACCCTGCATCTCATTTTTGTGTTGTCTCTTCCCTTCTCTCTCTCTTCTCTTTTACTCTAATTTTTATTCTCATTCTTGCAAATCCCAACGCTGTACTCTAATACAGAAACAGAGGTAATACCTCATACGGTCATGTGCATTTGGGACTAACATTACAAAATCAATATTACTGCGCCAATTTCCACATCTAAACCCGTAATGCAAGCCATGCTTTTAGCAGGTGGTAACCTGCTGAGAATTTCTCGCAGTATTACAGGATCCAGGAATTTCGCTGCGCGATAACAATACACCATTATTATAACCTTTTGGGGAAAAAATGTATGACTGGGCAGCTTGTAATGGGCACCGAAGTCCGCCACATTCCCCTAAAAGAGACACATTCCTGACCCTACTGACAGCCCATTTCGGTTTCTCTATAACTGATTTCTTGTATCGTGTTTATCTTCTGCATCTCATTTATCTACAAACTTGATTGCCCCTCCTTAGCTCCCCACCCTCCTACGCACTAAAAGTCCCTTTAAAGCAAGTCCCCCAACATAGCTTAAACACATGGGCAAAGCCGATAGCTCTGGCTAAACACTTAGAAGGTCCCAAAGGCGAGACCTATTGGCTATGCCAATGTTTGTTTTAATTGCTATCATTATTCGATCGTTTTTTAGGATTGCTTTTATTGTAAAGATTTTAAATAATCGAACAATAAACTTACCTTATCACTCGATGTCTTAAAGCGTTTCTGCCGACAGCCTTCCATTCTTCCGTTGTCGGTAAATTGGTTACCTGTATCGAAATAACTATCTATGCTGCAGAGGAACTGATGGATTTGGAAAACACACATAGAGCAGAAAAACAGCTTCCTCTGGTTTGGGCTTCTCTGATTATATAGCAGCAGTTTAGAACACGTTTTGACAGATTATTCAGCACTGCCTCCCTCTTTCACAGACGTCTATTCATCGCATTAAGAAGGGTATTTTTTAATAAAAAAAGGAAGATATAGAAAGAGACAAGTGAGAGAGGAGGGCAGCTAGAGCTTGAAAGAGAAAAGCGGAGTATGGAGTGAAGAAAGAAACAGAAAGAGGCAAGTAATAGAGATAGCAAGGGAGAGAAATTGCTGATAAATGAAGCAGAGGCGAGCGATTTAGAAGAGGAAAAGAAAAAAACGTTTAGAGAAACAGAGTGAAAAAAGAGTTACGGAGTGACTCTCTCCGTAAAGAGTTACGGAGAGACTCTCTCCTCTAGACAGAGAGGAGAGAGGCAAAATGAGTAAGGGAAAGGAAAAGTGGGATACAATGAAATTCAGAGCTGACAGAGATGTCGTTGCTATGGTAACGTTTTAACTCAAGGGGATCTTTTTTGACAGAGACCTTAAGTATGTGTACAGAAATAAACAAGGAAGAACAAATGCCCCAAACAGGAGGAGCTATTGATATTATGCGCCTGTCATGGTTTAGTAACCCGAGATATTTCTCTATTCGCCGAGGGGGAAATGATCATAAGGCAAGTGAAGGGATCGCATTGAATCCATTAAAGAGCTGGCAGCCCTAAAATCAGATCAGTGCCCAAGGGAGATGCAGTAATTCCGTCTACTCTCTGCCAAGAATGAGCAGGGCAAGACCTCTGAAAGTGCAAGAGCATCATGATGGTTCTACAGCAGCACGAAGGCTGGTCAATCTCCATACAGCCTGGGAGTTTGGCATCAGTGGGGACCAGTGCACAAACGACCCGTCAATACATAAACTGGGAGTTTGACATCAGAACTGCACCAGTGCACAGGCGACCAATCAATCAGTACATGAGCTGGGAGCTTAGCATCAGGATTGGAGCAGCTCACAGACAGAGCCGTTAGCATACGAGCACATCACAGTCAGACCCAGCCATGCACATCACCCAAGCATGAGTTCTTGTACCATTTCAACGACACAGTCCGTGGGCTTGTCATCAATATAGTACCAGCTCACCGACGAGTACATGCAGACGCAGCCTGAGATTTTGGCATCAGTACTGGGCCAGTGAACAGAAACGCCCTATCAACACATACAGTGGAAGCTTGGCATCAGTACTGGACCAGTGCACAGACGTGGGAGCTTGGCATGAGTAACGTGCCACAATCAGTGGCGGTGCGTCCATTGGGGCGCTGGGGCATTGCCCCACTAATGCCACATGGCCCCATTCATAAACAACTTCGTTCTAAGTTACTTATACCGACGCGAATTCCGGGCCGGCCGGTCACCGGGCCACGCCCGAGGCAATCAGGACGCTGAAGGGGGTGGGGCAGCACTCAGGGTTTGACTGACAGTGACAACAAGCAAGGGTGGTGACGGTCTAGCGCACTAAGCACTCAGGGTTTGACTGACAGTGACAACAAGCAAGGGTGGTGACGGTCTAGCGCACTAAGCGTAGCAGCAATAGTGCGCATGTTCGGTTTTGGGCTGGTCATTTTTCCGACCAGCCCGAACATGCGCACTAGCCTTCACATTAGGAGAGCGAGGGTTGCTTAATGCCCCAGCCCCCGGTCTCCTAATGGGCGGGGGAGTATCCCTGATCAAGCCAATCCTGGCGCTGCTGGAGCAGCGTCTGGATTGGCTGAGAGGCACGCGTTCACCGTGCAGTCTGAGGCATAATAGGCATTGGGTGCCGCGCGTGGGTGGCACTTGGTGGAAAAGTATGACCAATCACTGTGGCTTATGTGAAGCCATGCAGACAGTGATTGGCCATTTAGTTGATGATGACGACCGTGACGTCGTTGCAGCAGACCGCGCCACACACACGACACACCTCGTGTTCAGTGCCTACTACTGCTCGTGGCTCGTGCTCGGGTCACCCCTCAGCCTTGGTTGGTTGGATTGATTTCATTTCTTTCGTCACCAAAAGATCCTGATCATCGATCTGATAGACGAAAGTCAGTGATTCTAGTCACAGTAGTAAGCAGTCTAAAATGAAAGTACCGTCTAATGTTGCTCCACATTTTAGCATTTATTTTATTGTTAAATTTGTGTTTCCACTGAATGTTAGCACCATGCAGAGGCATTATTTGTTACATAAAACCCTTCCAACGCTGTGAATATGATAGTCTGGGCGGCTGTTTTACAGCAGCAGCGTCTTGACTAACTATAAGTCTGAGGGAACATGGGTAGAGTCATCAATCTCTGACACACACCTCAACTACTCCTCCGGAGTGACTGAAGAGGTACTGACAGTGAGCGGGACACCGCACGCAGGTCTTAGTCGAGACAAGAAAACGTAATCTTTCTATGTCTTGCAATATTTCGAAGATGAAATAAAAGCAGCATTTCTAACGAGTTTCTTGCGTGAGTCCCTCTTCAGGACTGCAGAGTGCGCGTGTGGTGTCTGTGAGTTAGGAGTAGCAGTTGACTTGTCCCTCGGCTCGTCACGCTGTGTGATCGTCTGGCAGATTAGGACGCTCGTCTACAGCAAATCCGGAACAAATTTATTTACATATTGTTTTACATGTGCGCGAGGCCGGACTGGAAACCAAAATGAGAGTCATAGGATCCAGGAGGTTGGATGACAGCGGAGGAGCCAGAACTGCTCATGCTGCCTTGAACCCAATAGCTGCAGTCTCACATATACTCTGTTGATTTGTGCCTTGGTAGCAAAGGTTGATAGAAGGGTTCAATAACAGTCCAGGATGACGAGTCCAGTCCACTGCCTGGACACCATCTTGTATAGCACTGAGGAGGGCGAGGATATGGCCTTTGCTGTGGGTAAGAAGGAGGTCATTAGCTGGGGTTATATGTGGCACTTCAGAAGTATTCCAATCGGAAGATATAGTTTACCCGGTATGAACGTTTCTTAACAGGGTGGTGTCAGTGGGAAGTAAGAGGTTGATTTTATTTTATTTTGGTTGTGATTAGTTTAAAGAGCTCATTTATGAAAGAGAGCTGTTTCTACGACGCTGTTATATAGCAACAGGCCTCAGTCTCCTTGTAGTAGTAAGGCAAAGGGGGAGGTCAACTAGGAGGAGTTCAAAGGACGACCAGGAGCGTGTGAATGCGCGTTTCTATCACGGACAGCAATGTGTGCAAAATTAATGGATCCAAAAACAGAAAAAAACACTTTTGTCGTCTTTTTTGACATTTTTGTTTTCACAGTGCGCTTTGGGAATAAAAGGTTCAAACTATGAAAAATAAATAAAAAACGAAATAAAGCAAGTCAGAGTGTTCGCAAAGTGGCTAGATTGATTTTATTCACACCCAAACATATTAGCGCTACTTCACAGAGTTTGCCAGTGAAGCAGTACTTTTTACAAGTGTTTTCTTGTCTTTTTTTGAACAGCATTGTTTTCCCGGGTGGGGAAGTGCACCAATCCTGGGGTACTGCAATGACTGATTGATGGGTGGATTGGTAACCATGTTCTTCCTGCTTACATTTCACATGCTTTACTTTGCTTTTTCCAGGATGTTGGTACTTTTTATTTAGGCAGCATATTGCTCTCTTGTCTAGTGCGTAATTTGAATGGAGTTGCAAGTATATTATGGTTCTAAAAGCACTCGCTACCACCTTCCTGGCCTCAAGCAATTTTCAGAAACAATAAAAATGTCATGATAACGCTGATGGTTAATGTTTTTCCTAGAGAGAGATCAGAGTTTTGTCTAGTGGAAGTTTTGACTCATGGAAAGGTAGCGCAGAAGGTTAATGTGCCTGCTGCAAAGAACATGTACCTGATGCAGATCACAAAATACACATGATGTAAATAGGTCAAAGTAGAATCCTTTGGCAGTTTGCTGTCTAAATTGTCAACCCCATCTCTCACAGTAGCTTGTATTTCCTCAATATACGTAATTTCTAAAGATATTTATAAATAAAGAAATATGTGAGGTACTCAGCATTGTTATTGCTCAGTGGTCTAATGCGTCCATTGCAGGGGCCTGTGTTCGACCTCATGGTCACAGGTTCAAATCCTGGCGGGTCCACTCAGCCTTTCATCCATCTGAGGTCGATAAAATGAGTACCATTGAGTTGGGTAACAATGAACATCTGTTATTCAGCGCCAAGAGACCTCTGGGTGAACGTGCGCTTTACAAATACCCATGTTATGTTATGTTATGTTATTTATCTCAAAGTCTTTAATGAAGATCTGTGGTTATATTGATAAGCAGCAACCTACATTATATTATCATACAAAATCTCTATATTGATGTAATTGCTACACTTTCCCAATTGCTTTATTAACATTCCTGCTTTCTGAAATATCCTTGAAAATGCACCATTTGGCTGCTTTTTTTTCAAAATTTCCTCGGGGGGCCAACCCCCCGAACTCCCCTTGATATGTTCGGGCTCGCTCGCTACGCTCGCTCGCCACAGTGCGCCGCACACAACTTTTATGCCTCACCACTTTCAAATGTCACCAGCCGCCACTGTGCCACATCACAGTCAGACCTATGCATGCACAACCTGCAAGCATGGTATTGTTTTTGTACCATTTCAACGACATGCCTATTAACACAGTCTGTGTGTTTGTCATCAACGTAGCACCTCACGGACGGATTCCATGCAGACACAGGCCGAGAGCTTAGCATCAGTATCAGCTCATGGATTGGTCCATGCAGACACAGCCCGAGAGCTTGGCATCAGTACCAGCTCACGGGACGGGTCCATGCATACACAGCCCGAGAGCTTGGCATCAGTACCAGCTCACGGACGGGTCCTTGCAGACACAGCCAGAGAGCTTGGCATCAGTACCAGCTCACGGAAGGGTCCACACAGACGCAGCCCGAGAGCTTGGCATCAGTACCAGCTCACGGACGGGTCCTTGCAGACACAGCCCGAGAGCTTGGCAGCAGTACCAGCTCACGGACGGGTCCACACAGACGCAGCCGGAGAGCTTGGCATCAGTGCCAGCTCACGGACGGATCCATGCAGACATAGCCCGAGAGCTTGGCATCAGTACCAGCACACAGAAAGGCACATCAGTCACATAGCCTCCAAGCATAATAAGCATGCTATCAGTTCAGTCCTAGGCCACTGATGTACATCTTCAGACGTGGGATTAATACCATGTCAGCTCACAGACAGGCTTCTTCACAAGCAGCCTTTGACACTGGCATCAGTACTGCACTTCGTTTCCTCACCTAGACTTAGACTAGGACCATGGCATCATGCTTAAGAAATATGGGTTTTTGGCAATGTCTGACTTGTATTTGATATGGAATTTTTGGATGTAATGTGCACAGTGGGTAGGTTTGATTAACTTTGAAGAGGGATGTGGGATTTCAAATGAATGTTAATGTGTTGTAATGTTATAATTTATATAAAGTTAATTTTACTACTAGGAGTATGACATTAGTTCAATTCTATCTTAGAGACATGCTTACTGATCCAAAATCTGCAGGTATGCTACCATACCTTCAGTGGCGGCTGGTGACTTTTGAAAGTGGTGTGGCATTAACGGCAGGTAAGCAGTAACTAAAAAACACATCATCAGAATTATAAGGAGATCATCCTGCAAGCCCAAAAACCAATGCACAATATTTTAATATCAATAAATATATTGGGAGCTGTCACCGCTGCACTATCAAAACTAAACTAAAGTGGACCCCAGAGACGTGCTTGTTTTTTTAAATCTGATACCGGACGACATTTGCAAAAACAAGTTGTGCAGTTCCAAAGAGAGGTTCACAACAGCTGGCACTCACTGCCAGGGCAGGTCACCTTCAATGGAGAGGCTCATCGCTAAATTTCAATCAGTCAAAAATGATTTACTTTTTTGATCCCCAGTAGATTGCAGGGCCTAGAAAGTCATGTGGAAGCATGTGTGATTCCTCTGCAGACAACAAGGGATGGGTAAGAGGTTTGTCTTGATTCAAGCATACCAGAGTGACTAACTAGAGATGTGGCTGTGAGTTGGTGCAATGTAGAAGTCACACACACACAGGCAGAGCAGCCACGCAGACACATGAGCATGGTGGCCTACATGTCTTTGGAGCTCAGTCTGAAAGGGAGCGAGCGCTGCTAGCATGAACTCTGCTCCACAGAAGAGATCTTTCATGGCATCTATGCCATGGCATGGCCTTTCCTTTTATAACAACGGTCAGACGATGCTTCCCACGCAGCCTTCAACAAATCAGGGCTTGATTTGCAGAATACCTCCCGATTCACTCTGCTTCAGGCCAGGGGAATCCTTGAAGCTCGCTTAACTCCGGCTTGGATTTACCTCTGAAACATGTGAGATTGTAGGGTACCACTGTGAGGGGACAACACCAGGAGGCACTCTAGCTCTAGGCATTTCATTAAGAAACTGAGTAAAAGCCTTTTTTAATGGAATTAAATTGGTTTCTTGTTGTTCCGATGAGAAATGGGTTCTTGTTAATAAACTTATTGTGGTATATATTATCTCATTGTAAAAGCCTAGTGTACACAGAAGACTTTTGGCAAAGTAGATCACTTATAAATTAAGGCCTTTGAAACTCAGTTGAAAATGGTAGTTTTCTAATTATTTATGAAGCACGGTCATCCATAACAGGACAGAAACGCATTTTGTATTCACTACATTTTCTTAAATAGATGCATTGAACTTTAATAAAAAATAGTCAAATTAAGTAATAAATATAAGTAGTAAAACTGACAGAATAGGCTTCACTTTACGGAGGCAATCAATTCAATTCAAATAACTTTATTTGGTTTCATGTGATAAAACCATAAAAGCACGAGATAAAACACAGGATAAAATATGACATGTACAATCCAGACGGGAAAATACCCGGTTTAAAAGTATTATAAACAGTTTAAAAAAAAAATGGTATATATGCACTTAAAAATATCTACTTACCAAATCACCACAAACACACTTAAATACCTGCTAAAAAACACTCTAAGTGGTGCAATAAAACCATGCACTTAATCAAGTTATTAGTTGAACAGGCTAGTGGAGCAAGGTAAAGTGCATAGTGTCGGTAATAGTTACAATGGTCAGGCGGGTTAGTCACAACTCGCCCTAAGCCTGATAGCGGATTAAAAAAAATTAAGCACATAAAAAACGGTATTACCCGTCAACATTTGAAGAAATGTAAATGCTGTACTTGTCTACAATTTGCCTGTTTCAGAATAGGAATTAGAAAGGATTTTCTAGGTGTATCATAAAATGGGCAAAACATTGTGAAATGAACCATGTCCTGCAGAAATGTACCATCGCAGCCGCAGGACGAGAGAGAATGCCCTTTATTCTGACCCCTGGGATGGGCAATGAGAAGATGGAAAAGATCGAACCGGAACCTGAACAGGAGAAAACAGTTGTAAGAGTTTGTGAACCCCAGCAAGTACGGCTCCACCATCAGAGTGGTCTTTAACATGATGAAGCGGCGTACGCTGGGCTTCAGATGCTCCCTCTCCTCCCTTACCATGGTCTGGTGTGCAATAAAGGCTGACTTGATGAGGGCTAAATCCTTCTTGCACGTTGCATTGGAGTTGGTGAAAAGATCTCCTCTTCCTAGGCTGGTGAGGCTCCTTTCTACATATTTGAGCCATGGTACCCTGGGTGCATGATCAAGAGCCAGACAATCTTTTAGGATTGCTTTATTTAACGCGATTCCCTCCCCAACCCAGATTTTTAGCCAGAGGGACACCGGGCGAAATGCTATCAAATCAGAGATGTAGGGCATGCCTAGCTCCTCATGAGCAGTGAAAGAGGGGTATCCTGAGGAACAGATAACAGGCGTTTCAAGAATTTGTTTTCCGTGATTTTACTATCGTTTGTGTCGGTGTACCCCCAGATTTCACTGCCATAGAGGGCCTTTGAGATACACTTAGCCCTGTAGAGCTTAAGAAGGGCCCCCATCGGCCTTTTCCCCAGTCTGGCGTCAAAATAAAAAATTGCTGCAGTCTCCCTATTAAGTCCTTTTCTCTTGCAGGTGAGTTGGGGCCCCCAATTCATGTTTTCATCTAAGAGTACCCCCAAGTAGGAGAACACATTCGACTTAGGAATCAGGGTAAGCCCTACCCTTAAGGTGTATGGCCTACTGGGCCGAGCCCCTACTTGCATAATATATGATTTAGAGTTATTGATCGTCAGATCCAAGTCCCCCATAAATTGCTCGAATGAGGTTATAAGAGTTTGCAAACCCCATTCAGTCCTGGCCATTATGACGGCGTCATCTGCATATAGCAGGACCGGGAGACCCCTCCGGCCTGCCTGAGGGAAGTCCGCCTTGGTCTCCAAAAGAGTTTTCTACACGTTGTTAATATAAAGGTTGAATAAAAACGGGGCCAGAATACAACCCTGACGTACTCCGCCCCTGATGGGAACAAACGTGATACATTCAAGCCAGCCGAATAACGCACAGCCGCCTTACTGTCTCGATGGAGGTCATATAGGAAGAAGACTATATCCCTTTCCACCCCTAAGGAAAGAAGGATCTGCCACAATTTACCTCTGTTCACGCAATCAAATGCGGAAGACAGGTCCATAAAGGCCAAAAAGATGGTACCAGAGCGGGCTACGGTGTACTTATTCATTATCATAAATAGATTTAGACATTGATCATTCGTGGAGTGGCCGGAGTGGAAACCATATTGGGCCTCCGACAAGATGTTATTGTCAAGAGCCCAGTACGGTAACCTACCCAGCAGGATCCGCCCGACCACTTTGACGACGGAGTCCAGCAGGGATATAGGCCTGTAACAAAGAGTACTGTCCCTGTTCCGCT
This sequence comes from Calotriton arnoldi, assembly GCA_963921515.1. Lineage (NCBI taxonomy): Eukaryota > Metazoa > Chordata > Amphibia > Caudata > Salamandridae > Calotriton > Calotriton arnoldi. Next base: position 70,098 of record CAWUFW010014615.1, read on the forward strand.
TTTTAAAGACCGGTACGATTATGGAGGTGGCCCAAGAGGCAGGAGGGCCAGACCTCGTGGCGCCATTAATTACAGAGGTAAGTAATGGTGCACAGAACTCCACATCCGTTCAGATAAAGATCCGGAGGCATTCCGTCAGGTCCCGGGGCCTTATTGCGCGTCATGCCAGTGATGCCTCGCCTCACTTCATCCTCCGTTATAGATAAAATTTAATTTTCAATTCCCTTCTCGGATGGTAAAAACTGGGCCGAATCACCCTTAAACATGCCCTCAAAATGGCTGACCCAGTCATTCTCTGTGATATGTGCGTCTAGGACATTTGCGACCTCTACTCCCAAAAAAGGGCTATTAATGACGCTCCAAAACTTGGCCCTACACTTAATAATTGTTGCTTCCATAAGCTTACTCCAAGCTTCCTCTTTCAGAGCCTCCTTACTTTTGCTAAGGGCTATCTTATATTGCTTCCTTCGAATTTTAACTAGGGAGCTGTTTCTGGGGATGGCATTCAACGCTATTCTGAGCCTCTTAGCAGCAAGCGAGCATTCAGGGTTAAACCATCTGGGTGCCCTTTCCTGTTGCTACACTTTACGGAGGCAATCATAGTGCTGCACACACACCAGCGGAGGCTCAGTCAAGTCGCTGAGCTGGACTCATCAAATGCTCTTCATTACTTTCGTCTCGTCTGCAGAGTATGTTTATTGTATCCCTGCTTCTCCCCGGTGGCCGGACCGCATCAAATTTGGTTGATGGCTCCGCTAACTGACTAGAAACAAGGACGTTTTACTCATCATCTATTCCTGCTGAAATCGTGGGCGCTGTGTCCCGTGGGGGTTGTGTATCTATGTAACCCGTCATCTGATCCTATCATGTTGTTTGTATTAGTGAACAGTATGATAGTGAAAGGGCCAGGCCCATAAGTTGTAGACCTGTTCTAGAGACACACTCTGATGGTTCTTTTTCGCAGCGTGAAAGTGTAAAGGGGAGAAAAGTCATTAGGAATCAATCAATTTGCCAATATTTCTCCTTGATACATAATAACCCACGGACCACTACTTAAGGTTAGTTTGTTTATTATAAAGCCAAAAACAACTGGACATAGAGACACCTCATAACCAGGGTATAGAAATACAATGGAATTAACAAGAAACCAAATCTACAAATCCAATTTAGACGGTGCAGCATGAACAAGAGTATCAGTTCAAGAAGTAAAATACAGAAAATCAGGAAGCATGAGTTCAAGTTTCCATGCAACGAGCGTTGGTGAGTGGAAAGCATTAATTCTATCCCTGCTCTAGCACTAAGGTGACTTCCCTATTTAAGCATTTTTAGAAGGAAAGATAAAAGGTGTCAGTGCATGGCATGGAGTCTCCCTAAGAAGTCTCTCCTCCTTCAATGCGTCAAGCAGCTTAAAGCCACTGTCGCTTAGAAAGAGCTCGATCCGAGATGCTCTCTCTTCGACGGCAAGAAAGAAGTGGGGCCCTTTCCGTAGTTCCAACAAACAATTATTGGCAGGTAAAATTCTCATAATGCACCGTGATCACGCCATCCACTCTGGGTACGGTCCTGAATGTACTTTTCCATGATGTCGTCCATGTGCCTTTCTTGCAGCTGTTTGTCCTTGGTTCCCAGAACTTCTCCTGTTTGAATCGTAACGTCCTTCCATTATCGACTCAAGCCACACGATTGTAACTTCTTCTCTCCTTGCCTAACTAATAAAACAAAGACATTATTCTGTCTAAAAGAGTGTTTCCTCACCTGCAACACAGAACGTAAGAAAGAACAGATTCCACAGTACACATGAAATTCAACTATTCGTTCTAAAGCAAGAGTTATCAGGGAGTTACATTTCAGGCCTACAATTTTCAGCTAAAATAAGAATTAACCATGTAAGCTTCACGAATTCACATAAACATTTATGGAATTTCAACTAATGCATTTACCTACGCATGACATGAATATTTAATAAACACATCTAATACATAAGTATTTGTCAATTTCACAACACAAGTTCTCCATGTTAATGGTTCTGCTAGTTAAATTCATTTTCCACATTAATTCTCCATGTTACTTGTCACTAGCCTAAAATACGTCACGTATTTATGTTATTACATTCCAAAATTCTAACACTTCACATTACACATTTGCAAGATTATATGCTGGTGCGCTCTACACATGATTATGATGCACCTCTACAAGTGAAATGGGGTTTCTGCTCCATGAATAGCAGCACCCGATTGGTTAAAATAGGCACAGCCCTCATACAAAGACCTGGAGGCTGCGTCTCTGTTCCTTCTGGCTCACTGACAGTGCAGGTTGCAAAAAAATGAAATACGCGTTGTGTTGGCTCTGGCTAAAGAAACGGTCAGACTGGCGTGCGCACTTCATTTCAATGCGACGGGCAGGGTGGCTGCTAATCATTATGCCTCGACCAGACCACATCTACACCATCCAAAATGGCGAAGTCATGTCAGAACGCGGCTCAAATTCAATTGTAAAACAGAACACTATAATAAAATACCTTTTGTATGTGACAGCTTGCACACAAGGGGACAACGCTCTGGCAATAAGTCACCTCCGCATACCTTTACCGGTGCAACAACAGACGCATCAACACAGAGCTTGAGCACTTGGAGTCAGTTCAGCACCTGCTCACAGACAGGCGCATTTGCAGCACATACAGCCTATCAACACAGACTTGTGGCATCAGAACCACAACATGATAGCAGAGAGGGCAATACACAGGCAGCCTGCAGTATGACGTCAGTACTATTACTGTTCCGGACCATCCATTTATAGCATGGGACAATGTTTGTTACTCCTGGGGCTATCTTCCTAGTCCCATTTCTAAAACAACGATACATTGCACCTCCATGAAAGGCCTCTCTTCTCAATATAAATCTATGTTTTATTTTAATGGCCACTACGCTTGACCTCTAATGTGGACTTCGTGAAAGAGGATTGAAACATACCTACTTCCTGTGCGTAATACCCCAAACTCTCTGGTCGAAAGGCAAAACCAAGCAACCAGGTGGTGGTGGGACAGGAAGGAAATCTAAGGAATGGGACTAGGAAGACGGCTCTAGGAGTAATAAAGATTACCAGTAATTAATCAAGCCATTACCTTCTCAAGCTACTTCCTTTTCTCCTTTCTTCCATGGCAAGGATATACAAAGCTCGTAGCCTAATGACCGGTGTAGGAGGCTGGCTTAGTATATTGTGCACACTTATGTAAGTGTAGCACCCTGCACTAATCCAGACAACCCCTATGGTGATTTTAGTGGTCTTAGACAACCTTAGAAAGCTCTCTAAGTAGTAACTGTGGAGAGCAGCCTTCAGGCTTAGTCCAGGAGTGTAAAGCAGCTTGTTTCACCAGTACTTGATCTTATGGTATAGGTTAAATGAAAAAGAACCACACACTGTAGTTATAAAAATATGTATTTATTATAAACACTCACTAACACATTGCAATATCTCCTACCCGGAGATATAAACTCAACACGCACAAATACTTTGGAAACAGAACACGTAAGTAGCACAAATACACAGTGGTCTCCAGGGGGAGACCAAACCATATACTAAAATAGTGCAATGCGAACCACGACCTAAGTCGAGAATAGACCCACAAGACGCAGAAGAGTCGGGGACCCAAGGAACCACCCATGGTGAGTATCCAGGAACCCCACGGAGGTCGTGTGCAAAGTGGGAACACGACAGCGTGCTCAATACAAGTCAACGGGTAAGTCGCTGTTGCAGTTTTAAAGAAAAAGGACCCTTCCCAGCAGACCCTGATGAAACCCCATGGACGATGGAAGGGTGGAGAGTCACCCCCCCTCCCCGATACCCCAAGTACCAGGATACCTACACCAGGGAAGCCGGGTGCATAGGTGCGAAGTGACGTCGGAAACCGCAGTAGACCCTAATGGAGGACTTCAGTGAAGATGCTGCTAGCGAAGAAGGTACACTGTCACTCAGTACTTCCAAGTACTGAGTGACAGTGTAGCTGTAAAATTGCTTGCACGTAAGTCCTTCTTTACTGTCTGAAATTGCAGGACATTTTAAAATCAGAAGCAACTACTCTCCGCATTATGCATATGATTAAGACCCGGCTGGGTCGAAACGCCTCATGCTATGCAAATGGACTGCCTGCTAAAATAAAAATCTACTTTTACCAACTCTTGATTGGAGGGCTTGTTTCTCACACGGTGGGAAGTGTGTGAGTTTGCTGGTGCCGTTTCTTCCAAGTTCCAAGCCCCGACCCGCCTGACTGGGCGTCCTTTTTCGTCAAGGATCTTCTGGATAATATATATATATATGTATATAAAAATATATTACCTACTGGTGATAGCCAGTAGGTAGTTATAGTTAGGACCAAAGTTTCCATGGAAAAGCGTTTTTTGTTTTGCCAATAACTTTGGCGCTGCTTGACGAATCTTCACAAAATTTTTAAAAAGCTTCCCCTTTTTAGTTCTGCTGCTGTGTTCAAAGATTCGGGGTGATACATCAAGCGGGGGCCGAGACAAAAGGGGGTCCTAAAACGCATTTTCCCCATGTTATGTCTATGGGAATGTTTCATTTTTTGAACACGACTACAGCCGAATAACTGAACGGAATTAAAACAAATTTGGCAGAAAGCTAGATGTTGGTCCAGAAAGCATGCTTTTTTGTCTTTTGGTGTGAATCCATTCAGAAGTTTCAGAGTTATTTCAGTTTAAAAAATATAGATTTCTGGGAGTCCAAAATCCCACTGAAATTTGATTTGCTGCCAACACTTAAACCAGGAAGTGTCGGCAGCCATCTTGGGACTCAATTGAACCGAGTCACTGAAAAAAAGGTTAAAAACAAGAAAAGGGGGCAGGGTGGCAATACCCTGACCCCCTAGGCCTCTTAGGGGGTCCCACGGTGACCCCGTAGGGCCATAAAATGCATTTTGTTTCTTCAGCGGGATCCAGGAATTTGGCCTAAAGATTTTTTTTAAATGAAGTGCGTGCTTCTGCGCTTCCTTCATTATTGGCCCCGGGTGGGTCGGGTCCCTGGGGCATTATGCAAATATAGAAAGAGGGCATATGGGCTCCCCCTGGGGCTTACAAATGCCCCAGGGACCACCACATCCCGGGGCTTCCTTCTAAAAAAATGCGGGTGAGGCCCGTACGGCTTAGCCCGCTGCCCCGGGACCTGCCATCTCCCCGCGGCAATTGAGTTATAGGAATGCGGGGGCCCAATGCGCCCCGCAGCCCTGGGGACCGCCACCTCCTGAGGCAATTAAGTTATAGAAATGCAGAGGTCTGCACACTCCACCCGCTGGCCCTGGGACCACCACCTCCCCAGGACAATTAAATTATAGAAATGCAGGGTGCCCGCGCAACCCCTGCATCCCGGAGACCACCACCTCCCTGGGGCTAAAGTAAAAACTGGAGGGGGGCCACGTGCCCCCCCTCCTGGAGCCATAGATGGCCCTGGGGACCACCACCCCCCCAGGGCTGGGTCCAGGTATGTCCCGGAGTGCCCACCCCGGGACATAGCTGGTTGCTATGGCTTGGCAGGAGCATTACCGCTCCCGCCAAGCAATAGAAAACGCTGCTCCGCTTTCAGCAAGCAAGAGCATTAGGAATGCTTTCGCTTGCTGAAAGTGGAGCAGAATTGCTTTTGGACAGAAAGAGCTCCACGTTCAGCAGCTCCCTCTGTCCTAAAGCAATGCGGACTCCTGCAGGACACGGGGAGCCGGCAGGGACCGCGGGCCATAAGGATCCCCGTGGTCTCCAACAATCTTTCTGGGTGCCCTGAGTGGGACCAGGGCACCCAGACTAGAGGCCGGGCCCTGGGCGATGGGGTCCCCGGGGCTGAAATCAGTCCACTCCCATTATTTATTGAGAGATAAGAAATGTGACAAAACATTACAAAGACATCACTTACATCAAATAAAAAAAAAAATGACAGAATAGCAATGCTGCACATTATGGAACGCAATACGGAATAAAACAATTCAGAAAGCGTTAAAGGAGTGTTGAGGGATAAGTATACCTTATAAAATCAGAAACAAATTATAAGTTTACATACAATAAGCAAAAGAAAAGATATACAACTCGTGACTCGATGAATGAGGTGGATTCCATAAACAACATTGTACGAAGTAGCAATGTCATACCAGTGGCGGAGTCGATAGTTCAACTGCGATAGCCTACCAGTAGCCATGAAAGATGCATTTAGGGGAGCAGTGATCTAGCAGGTGCACTTGGAGATCCTACTATAGTCTGCTCAACATGTGGGGGGGCTGGCGGTGTGGGAGCAGCCTGTGATGAGTGAAGCGTGCGCTGTAGGTATGTGCGATAGACGCACCAGATGTCACTGGGTCTGGAGGTTGGAGGCTGGAGTGAAGCGTATATCTCAGACTGGACACTGCAATACGCCATACTCCAGAGCCAGGCCGCCCTGGTTGGGCGAGTCTTGGCTCCCCAGAGAGTGGCTATCTCGCGTTTTGCCAGTAATAAGGCAATCGCTGTAAAGCGCCTGTAGCACAGTTTGAGTCGTTGAACCATCCCAAGCAGTCCCATCTCCGGAGAAGGTACCAGAGGCGTTTCTATTACTTGAGCTAGCACAGCAAATACTTCCAGCCAATATGGGAGAATGTGGGGGCAAGACCAGGACATGTGAGCAAAGTCAGCATTCAGGGCGTTGCATTTGGGGCAAGTCGCAGGCTTAGAAGGGTCACATTTGGCCAGTTGGGCTGGGGTCACATAAATTCTATGAATGAATTTAAAATGGAGCAACTTGTGCCTGTGATTTGGGGACACCCTGTGGGTTTGCTCTAAGCAGTAGGCCCATTCTTTGTCGGTTAGTGGACATCCTATATCGGTCTCCCACCGTTGTCGGGCCCCGCTGTCCCGCCCCATCCTGAGTGCCATGCACGCCTTATATAGTTTTGTGACCAAATGTGATCCTGTGTTATCGGCTATGAGGAGGGTGAGCGGGGGGAAGTCTTCGTAAGGGGCAGGATAAGTGGAAAATGTAGTGCGGAGCGTCCCCTGAAGACGGGCCACATTAAGAGAGTCCACGCCGGTGAGCCCAGGGAGTTGTGTTAGATCGGACATTTTACGCGCCCGACCATCCGGGAATAAGGATCCGAAAGTGTCAAGCCCCAGTTTAGTGAAAGTGGCAAGCACCCCTCTATCAGTAGTTAGAGGCAAAAAGGGGTTATTGGCGAGTGGGAGCGCGGGCAAGTAAAGGGGACCAGACCCGTATAATCGATTCAATTTGTGCCAAGCCCAGCATGTAGTGGCCAGAGGTTGAATGTCATGTGCATCAAGGGGGACTCACTTTGGGAGTAGGGACGCCAAGGGAGTCGGGGCAGCTAACTCCCTGTCTGTTTTTGTGTAAGGGATACTGGCGTCGGGATGAAACCAGTGATGAGCAAATTGTGCCTGTGCCACCAGAAAATACAATTGTGGGTCCGGGACCGCGAATCCTCCCCGGGCATATGGGAGGGTAAGGGTGTCCCAAGCCACCCGCGGTCTACGGCCTGCCCACACCAGTCGGCTAAGGAGACTACGTAAGTGGGTAAAAAACGCATTAGTGAGTGGGATGGGTATAGTACGAAAATAATAAAGGAATCAGGGTAGTACTTTCATTTTTATGAGGGCGATAGGGCCGGCCATAGAGAGAGGCAGTTGTATCCACCTATCTATTTGCGAGGTAAGTTGATCAATAGCAGGTCCATAATTCAGCTGTATGACCTGGGCCTTATCTCTGTGCAATTGTACCCCATGGTATTTGGTGGTCTCTCGGTCTACTCGCAGGGGGTACTCCGCCTCGTCCGCTGATGCCGCTTCAGTGATGGGGAACAACACCAACTTCCCCCAGTTGATCTTAAGACCTGAAACGGAACCAAAGCGTTCGATTTAGTCAATTAGCGGCTGGAGATTGGTTTGCGGATGGCGTATGAAAAGCAAGACGTCGTCCGCATACAGGGACATCAAGAGCGGGCCGGCTGGGAATTGTAGGCCACGGAACAAGTGCTTTTCCTGAAGGTGACGGACCAGAGGGTCCATCGCGATAATAAATAGGAGCCCGGACAATGGGCACCCCTGACGTGTACCACGGGTGATGGGAATGGGAGGAGACAAGGACCCATTAACCCGCAGGCGGGCTGTAGGGGAAGAATACAGGAGGGCAATAAGAGCTATAAAATTGAAAGGGAGGCCAAGTTTACGGAGCGATGCGATAAGGAAGGGCCATTCGAGGGAATCGAAGGCCTTTTCTGTGTCTAGTAACGCAACTGCAGCCGGCGTGGTGGGCTCAATACGGTTAATGACAGAGAAGACTGTGTGAAGATTGAGAGCGGTAGATCGATGCAGTTTGATCCCAGACTGTACCGGAGAGAGGATTCGATCCATTAACAACGAGAGATGCGAAGAGAGCGTTTTGGCCAGAATCTTGTTATCAAAATTTATGAGCGATATCGGACGGTAGGGCGAGCATTGTGTAGGGTCCTTGCCCGGTTTAAGTAACAGGGAGATGGCCGCCTCGGCGCATGGTGTGGGGGAGTGTGCCCGACTCCTAACGCCTCAGCAAACACCTCCAGGAGTTGAGGCGCCAAGCTCTCTTTATATGCTTTGTAGAAGGCTCCAGTAAGGCCGTCAAGGCCCGGTGCCTTGGAGCCCGAGAGTTCGTCAATAGCCAGCGAGATTTCGTCAACCGTGAAGGGATGTGCCAGAAATTCAGCTTGGCCCTTGGTCAACCAAACCATGGCTACCTCCTCCAGATATGCCAGATGTTGCGAAAAGTTGCTAGGTAATGTGGTGGAATAGAGAGAGCGATAGTAGGCCACCAGCTCCGCCACAATGTCTGAGTCAGTTGTGGCAGTGGTCCCGTCCCCACGGTCAATGGACGTGATATGGCCAGCCCCTTTTGGGGGACTTACCAGATGGGCCAGTGTCCTGCCAGGGCGTTCGTCCTCGCCATTGCGCCTCGCCAAGTGGTATTTGCCGAGTAGATTTGCCTCCCTGTCAGCGTGGTCGTAGTAGTAGTGCATTACGCTTGGTTTGCACTAACGGGTCGGGAGATGATTCGTCCAGAAGAGCTAATTCAGCCTCTACCTTGGCAGGGCTGCCCCGGATCTATCGAAACACCCCGGCCTGCTTGGAAATAATAACTCCCCGTATAAACGCCTTAAAGCACTCCCATTATTTAATATTTTTTTTTTTAAACAGGCCGGTCCCCGAAGATGGGGTCCCCGCGCCTAAAATCGGACATGGAAGGGGGCCGAGCGGCCCTCCCTTTTAGTTACAAAAATATATTAAAAAAGGCCGGCCCTGGAGGATGGGGTCCCTGGGCCGAAATCAGCCCAGGGAGGGGGGGGCAGGCGACCCTCCTCCCCTATTTAAAAAAGGGCTGGCTCCAGGGGATGGGGTCCCATGGGCCAAAATTGGCCCAGGGAAGGGGAGCCATGCACCCCCCCTCCCCAAAATAAATGTAAATAAAAAACAGCAAGTCGCCGGCGGCTCCATCCCCTTTCTTCACCACTCTGCAAACGCGCCTCCTGGTGCACTGTTGGTTGGGGTATGAAGTCCCCTTGGCCGCTGAGGTCTGTGGGGGCCAACAAGAAATCCTGTTGCCTCCAGTGTGTCCCACACAGTGGGATTGATGAGAGGTCTTCGGAGGCCACGCCTCCTTTCTCCATCACTCTGCAAACACGCCTCCCGGCACACTACGTGTTGGGGGATGAAGTCCCCTTGCCTTCCAAGCATCCTTAGGGGCAGAAACCCCTCTTGTTACTTCCATTAAGTTCCACACAGTGGGATTGCTGAGAGGTGGTCGGAGGCCATGCCCCCTTTTCCCACCACTCTGCAAACGTGCCTTCTGGCGCACTACTAGTTGGGGGATGAAGTTCCCTTGAATGCTGAAGGTCCTATGGGGCCAACAAGCCCTCCTGTTACCTCCAGTAAGTCCCAAACAGCGGGATTACTGAGAGGACTTCTGAGCCATGCCCCTATCTCCACCACTCTGTAAACGTGCGTCCTGGCGCACTGCTCGTTGGGGAATGAAGTCCCCTTGGCTCCAGAGGGTCCTTGGGGGCCAACTACCTCTCCTGTTACCTCCAGTAAGTCCCACACTGCTGGATTGCTGAGAGATCTTCAGAAGCCATGCCCCCTTTCTCCACCACTCTGCAAAACTCTGAACCACTGATCACAAAATGGTGGATGCCAGTTTTTATATGTATAGTAAGGTTTTTTTGTTTTGTTTATTCAATTTCTTCAACGTAAAACATACATTGTTAAATTCACAGTAGCAACACATCACATATGTTACATTTCCATCCCACAGTCGTGTCTTACATCATGGTTATCTCGTGTATAAGGGGCTAGGTGTCAAAACAGTTCAGACATTGGCTGGCAAGCCTGGAGAGCCATCTCGCTGGTTTGCCATTAGGTACACTGTAAACGGAGCCCATATATCCTTAGGTCTTGACGTTACTGAGAGCTCCTCAGCATAAACGTCTAACTGATCTCTGCAGTACCTTACATCAGTTAGCCATTGTACAAATTTCAGCGCCCATCTGCAACCCCAGTTCTGCGCCACTTTCCTTTTTGCTAGCAATAGTGCAATTGCCACAAGCCTGCGACTCGAGGGTCTCAGGTCTGCGTGAGTCCCAAAAGGCATATGTGTGGGGTGCAAGCTACTGTTTCCATCATCATTACTGACAGTGCCTGGGTAACTTGTGTCCAAACATTCTGCACCTCCTCGCAGCACCATGCTAGGTGTATGAAGGCCGCATCCAGCAGCCCACCTCACCCACAGCGGGCAGACGTCCGTAGACCATATGTTAAATCAAGGGGGAGGGAGAAAGAAGGAACTGTGATCCATTCAGCTTCCTTATTCGTAAATTAGATATCAAAATGAGAATGGATCACTTGACCTGAGTAACCAGGGTTTTATGAAATTCGTGCAGTGTACCGATAAAAACCAACATTCACGTACACAAGTCGGAAAAGCGGTATATCTTGATTATCCGCCCTGCTCTTAAAAACGTGACAGCATCACCATAGGGTTAGTTTTTGTATGCTTCCTCCATCTGGAGGAAAACCACTGGTTATTGCAGTAGTGATCAAAGAAAGGTGAAAGTGTTTTTAGTGAAGTGAATCTCAAAATGTTAAAAACTTCGTAGACCCCGATTTGTAAAATGTAATCAATCTGGGTTCGAGATATATTAAAATCTGTGTCGTGCGTGGGAAGACTAGTTAGTGGTCTAACGCACTGTGAGTGTCCATAAAAAGGTCGACATGTTTCAGCCCCAGTGATTGCCCTTGTGGGTCAAGTGGGCTTTCTTCAGGACCTAAAAAAAGGAAAAGTGGTGGAGACCTTATTTTGTATGGGTCTCTATGTATCAGGAGTGTATTGACCCGATTCTCATGCGGTCAAGTAGTACCTTGAGTCTTAAATTGTGGATTTCAACGGGCAACCATGGAGCTTGTTACCTGCTGCTGTGCAGTGTAGTACGACTTGTGCTGACAGGCAACCAGAGGAAAAACACTTTCACCTTTCTTTGATCACTACTGCAATAACCAGTGGTTTTCCTCCGGATGGAGGAAGCATACAAAAACTAACCCTATGATGATGCTGTCACGTTTTTAAGAGCAGGGCGGATAATCAAGATATACCGCTTTTCCGACTTTTGTACGTGAATGAGGGTTTTTTATCGGTACACTGCACGAATTTCATAAAACCCTGGTTACTCAGGTTAAGTGGTCCGTAGACCATAACCATAAAGCTGGAATGGGGTGTAATATAATTGTTGTATATATTTAAAGTGTATACTTCGTAGATTGCAATTGGCCGTTAAACAACCAGTAAGGGCGCAGCAGTATTCCCCTTCTTTTAATGTGATCGGAGAGTCCAATACTTTATTCCACCTATTCATACATCCACTCTGATTGGGGGAATTCTCTGCCTGTGTTGCGTTGTACAATCGGGTGATAATTTTTTGCGGGAGGTACTAGCTAGCATAGCTTGTAGCTGGCATAGCGTTGGCGGTACGGCAGGATGTTGCACGTATAGTGCTTTGACTGCCTCCCGTAGCCTGTGATATGTGAACAATAGCAGGGGGGTACTATTGTGTTGTGTTAGAATATTGTCCATGGATATAAAGTTACGCTCCGGATATGCATCCCCCATCGTAACCATTCCAATGTCTGCGAGAATAGTCAGTGCACTATGCTCCTGTGTGACGGATATATCTGGGTGGTGGGCTAATGGCACGGCGGGGCATACAGAGGCAGCTTCCTCGCTGGCGCCTGCTAGTTTTTGCCAGGCTTTTATAGTGGTATTGATTGTATTTATTTCTGTCCTGACACTCATCGGTTGTGTCCTCGGTAGAAGAGCTGTCAGTTGTGCGGGATAAGTGCCATCTTCTTCTATAGTTAAATGGGGGAGATGGAGGGAAGTACCAGTAATGCGCAAAGTGTGCTTGCACGCTTAGATAGTATAAATATATGTCCAGAGCCCCAAATCCTCCCAGCGCATATGGCCTGATGAGTGTTTCCCAGTGGCATTAGGGTTGCTTACCCACCCAAGCTAGCTTAATCAAATGTGAGCCCAGAGTATTAAAGAAGGCTTTAGTCAAGTTGAGGGGTACATTGACAAACAGAAAAAGAAAGCACAGTAGACCGACCATCTTCATGACTGCCACCCTATCACCTAACGACAAGGGTAGCTGTGTCCACCGCTCCACCTGTTCATCTAGCTTGGAAACTGCCCGGCCATAGTTCTCCCTAAGGACAATCTAAGGCTCTCTATGGATCCACACCCCTAAGTATTTGACAGGTTTGTCGCTCCACTCGAGCGGGAAGTCCATCTTGTGCGGGATGGTACTAGATGTCAGTGGGAATATGGTTGATTTATCCCAGTTAATACTGAAGCCAGATTGCATTTCGTATTTGACATGGTCACGTATCAGAGGAGCTAGCTGCACTTCCGGAATGTAAACATAGAGCACCATATTGTCTGCGTACAATGAAATGGCGAGTGGTCACTGTCTAAACCTCAATGCTGCCTCTGCGTGCTTTAGGCACTCCTGCCTGTAGCCCTATACATGTCCCCCTTATAATAACTTAAAAAGCTTCCCATAGCGTGCCTGCCCCCTCTACAGAGCCCTTCTTTTTAAGGAAATAGTGAATAATGGCTTCCCACACTCCATCCCTGGATGCGGGATTCAACAAAGAGGAGACCTGAGGTTTCCTTTGAAACGACTGTGGGGAATGTGTGGGAAACAACAAGTCTAGCAATACTGGTGAATGGTCTGATAATGTTTTTGCCAGGTGTAGGACCTCCTCCATCCATGTTGTGGCTTCTTTTGAGGTTAACCAATAGTACAATCTGGACCCTGTTTTATGCACTGAAGAAACATGGTTGCCCTCCTAAACAGTTGGGTATCGTGCCCTCCATATTTCAACTAGCTCATGTGTATCCATCACATCGCGGATCACTCTGGCGGATCGTTTACCCTGCCAATCAGTTACTTCATTACTGTCCAAAATAGGGTCTAAGTATGTGTTTATTTCCCCACCCCACAGTATCATTGTTGGTTGTAGGGCATAAAGCCTACTAGTTAACTGGTGATACAAGTCAAGGTCTTCCATGTTTTGCCCATAGGTGGTGAGGATAGTGATTATCGTCCCACAGAGCTTACCCCGTATCAATGTATAGCAGCCTATATCATCCGACTCCGTGTGGGTAAGTGTGAATGGTAATCCCTTCTTCATCAATATGAGGACCCCTCTGGAATAAGAGGAATATGAACAGGCTGCTCTCACCACTGCCCAACTAGAGCCCACCAGTAAGTCATTTGATCATGTAAGATGTGTTCTTGCAATAATACCAGTTGTATCCGGTGCCTATCTAGAAAAGCCAATACCTGACTGATCTTTTTGGGGTTGTTTAACCCACATACATTCCAATTCAGAAGTCTAACCCGGCCCGGCACGTGTGTCGCAGTGAGAGATTATAATCACTAAGGAGCCCCAATATCCCTCTTTATGTGGCATATAAGCAGATATTTCCGTGACGCAGTGTATGAAAAACATGCAATAAACAATACTCAATCCCCCACCCACTTTAGCATCCCAATCATTCCAAATACATTCCCGGCATAACAGAACATCAACAAACAGTAAAGTTAACCATGCATTACTGATTCTTCCAGTTTCCAAGGTCATCTATTACATTAACATTTAGGGTACACCCTCGGAGGGGCAGCCAGAGGCCTGAAGTCTCTCCCGCAGGGATGGCTGGAGAGAAAGGAGTTCTAGAGGGATCGATAAGGTAGCTTGTGGGGAGGACCCTATGATATCATGGGTGAGACTAATTATCAGCTGCTCTCAACAGCTATGTTCCTTTACCTGTAGTTCCCTGCCATTTAGCTCAATGTTTGCATATAGCTCTTCGTGTGCTCAGTGCATAACATCCATTCAGCGCACAGGTCCCTGCAACAAGGGGCTGAAACTATTGCACTGTTTGAGTATATAGATATATGGTAAACTCATTATCCAGTTGCTGTACCCCATGCTGCTCATCTCCTGTGCCATTCCACCAATGTGGTATAGTGTGACACGCCGGATCAGACCAGTCCGGCACTCCAAGTTAACAACTCAGCAGGGGGATGATAACTTTTGTAACATGGAGTACGGGACAGTTCCATATGCTAATTACAGTTCTTTACACTGTCAGATGCAGATGTCACTCTGAATGGGAGGGAGACGTGGAGCGTGACGGACTGGGTCGAGACCGATGGATATATTTCAGGAAGTCTGATGCCGCCCCCAGCATGGTAAAGAATCTCAGTTTCCCTTTGTGTACAATCCGGAGGCGCGCGGGGTAAAGCATTGCATAAAGGATATTGGCTGAGCGCAGTTTTTTCTTGACAGGGGTAAATTCTCTGCGCGCTGCCTGGACCGCTATCATAAAATCTGAGAAAAAGGCCACTTCATACCCCTGATAGTTGATAGACTGTTTTTCCTGAGCCAGGCGTAGTACAGTGTCACGGTCCCGGTAGTTTAAGAGCTTGGTGAAGTTTTGGGCCTCGAGGGCGACCCAGGGGGTGGTCTCGTGGCGAGTGATCTGTGTGCCCTTTCAACGATCAACAATGAGGAGAGCTGTTCTGGGCCAAAAACGTCCTTCCGCATAGGTTTGACATAATCCTCTAGACGGCTTGTGTTGGTGCTTTCCGGAACCCCCACTATGTGAAGGTTATTGCGCCGGGAGCGCGCTTCTAAGTCTTAATTTTTTGCCCTTATTACTTCCAGAATTTTCTCCATGGGCCGACATTTGGTGGCAGTGTCGTGTGACTCATCTTCCACAGAGGAGATACGCTGCTCCACTGTTGTGAGACGTGCAGCCTGTTTGTCCAACTTGTCAGCCATGCTGTCCATGCACAGGGTCAGTGTGTCAATCTTGCCATCGATGACCTGGAGGCTCTGCTGCATCACTAGCAATGTAGTTTCCAGCAAGAGCATTTTCGGTGGCTGGGCCTCTAATTCTGTGTTAGAGTGCACGTTCTGGGGTGTGAAGCGTGGCGGGACTCAAAGTTGAGCCGAGTCTGTTGCTTGTCCGTTTTGCCCATTTTTACGATCTGAGTTGCCACTACTCAGTGCTATAATTCAATCCCAGGGGTAGGCCAGAATCTGGGCCGTGCAGCCACCGCTGACCGGTGCGTACCACCAGAGTCAATCCCCAGCAAGGCACAGGTCTCCCCAGGTCAAGCCAGTTCCTACCTGGTATGTTGTAGGTGCCGGATATTCGAGTACACAAGGTGTATCTGGGCTCGCGTCCCTCTCTTCATACGCAGCCGTCGCTCCGCCCGCAAATCTCCTGCGTACCCTCGACTAGGCCGACTCCTCCCACACGTGTCACTCCTCCAGCTTCTATCTACTCTCCAGGAGCCTCAACACCCAGGTAACGTCTGCTATTATCACTAACGCTTAGACCCCCACATCTACATCTATTTTCATGCTCTACGCACTATGACTGTTCTGCCGGCTCCTGTCTTCTTGGATCTGCAGCTCGCCACAGGCCTCTCAGTTCTCGTCTTTGGGCCCAGCAGACCAGCGGTTCCTCTCACGCGGGGGCGGACAGTTCGCACTCCTCGCTCTGCCAAGCTGCCTCATCGCAAGTCATTAGCAAGCTGCCGGTGCAGGTCTACATGGCCCTTGTTGCTGGTACCCCTCACTTCACGGGACGGTTGCATACCATCTGGATCAGCCGGGCTGCGAACCACCCTCGGCCCTTGTGTCGATTTTGCATCTACCATTCTCTGCGGCACCAGGGTTCTTCAGCAAGGCACTGCCTCCGATCAATCAATCCATGATGTCCAACAGCTGGCAGCCTACTCCTCTCGAGCCGGCCTGGGAATTCGCTCGTCACCCCTGAGACCATGCTAGGCCGCCATCTTGTAGCCACCCTCTGAGTGTAGAGCGACAGCTTGCAGTCCTCCCATTACGTCAGCTCCACATTTGCAGACTTACTGGAGGTCACTCCCACTGCACTAAGTGGTGATGAGATTTAGTGCCACGAATGATGACCCATGTCGCTGATATTTAATGGATAGTAGTCTCCGGCCGGCAGAGCTGCACTAGGGTGCGGCCATCTTGCCATGGGCTCTCTAGTGCCCACTATGTACAGTAAGGTTTAACTACAATTTATGGTAAAATAACCGCTGTAATTGGTGTGTTTTTTATTAACAAATACGTGAATAAAAGTATAATTATATTGTAAGTGTTTTTTGATGCGTTTTTGACCTTCTTCTGAGACTTCATCCACCATCTTGGTTGGGGACAGAGTTACAGGTTGTGTAGAATGGAAAAAAATAAAATTTATTTACGTAGTGTTGTGATATTTTGTATTATTTTGTGTTGAATTGTTTTCTGTTGCACACATATGAGCTGCAAAATAGTACTGTTTTGTTCTTAAAAATATTTTGCTGTACATTTTAATACATTTCGGCAAAAATAATTAAGTATTGTTTCACCATTTATTCGTAATTGGTAGCTTATACATAAAGCCTGGTAAAGGTTTGCATGGTAAAGGTATGCGTGGTAAAGGCATGTGGGGAAACAGTTACTTTAATGTAATCCTATGTATGTTCATGGTATAGGTATGCATGGTAAAGACTGCGTGGTAAAGGCATACGTGGTAAAGGAATGCATGGTTCCGTTGTACATCCCTGAGTAAGCCCAAAGCATAAGCTTGCAAGAATTGTTAACATCTCCCCAAGGTTCTGTGAAGCCTTTGAGAGCTGACCACCCAACCCTCAATGTGGAAACTTACAGCCTCTTGTTGAATCCATCTAAAAAACTTAAAAAGCAACATTTCTTCACAATCCCAAATGCATGCCTTTCTATTCTTGCACTAAATCTGGAAGTGGGACCTCTGAATGATCATAAGATTTAAGACTTTCTTCAAGCATTTTGGACTCCAGAAGATACAGCACTAGGAACACCTAACCCTTGAAGCCCTACGCTCTCAGCCTGAGCCTCTGGAGAAAAGCAGAATGAAGGGAAGGTGTCCTCAAACGGGATGGAAATAAATATCATAAAACCTACCCCTTATCTGCTAGCATCAGCCTGAGAGGGAACCAGAACATTCTTCTCCAAAAATGGATACCCACTAAAACCCAAGTCTTCGGTTGACCTACTCCCAAACAGAATTGTAGGATCAGTACAATCAGGGGAGAAACATAAAGGAATGGTCAATGGAAGGAAATAGCATCCGATGCCCAACCTTTTGGTTCTAGAAGCTTGGAACAATACCAAGGTTGCAAAGTATTAAGCTAAGGCAGAACAGCTGAAAATCATGCACAATTCTGAGAAGATCTGGGGAGCAAACAGAAGTTCAGAGATGAGAGAAAGTGCCTGCTGAGGGGACCCACTCAATAGTTGTCCAGATGTCTGCTATGCACTACCAAAAGAGATGCTTATAAGATTCTGCCCATTGTCCTATATTTGTATGTAAGTCTGGTAAGACCTCTGGATTTTGTGCCAACCAGATGGTTGATGTATGCCTTAGTGGTAATACTGCCCATCTGAATGAAAATTTCAGAACCTATAAGATGAGATTGAAGATCCTAAAATACAGCAGACAGATTCCTCCAGTTGGAGGAGTAAAGAGCCTCTCATCAGGACCAACATCCTGAGCTGCAAATACAGCTGGACCAACATCCTGAGGCTGCAAATAGCTCCCAAGCCCTGGCATTGGCATCTCACTACTGTGAACTGTCGATGTAAAATGTGAAACACTCCCTCTGTGAGGCAAGTGGGACTCATCTACCATTTCAACTCTCTTTGAATCGATGGAAGGACTGGATATGGATCCTCCAAACTGTCCCACAGAGGAATAGCGTACGGTGGAGAGTCGGCCAATAGACTAGCGTACAATGTAGTGGCGTAGCATACACTGGAGTGGCATAGAATGGAGTAGGGTATAGTTGAGTGTCATACAGTGGAATAGTGCTGAGTGGAGGGACGTAAAGTGGAGTGTCATAGAGTAGAATAGCGTATAGTGGAGTAGCATACAGTGCAGTGGTGTACAGTGAAGTGGTGTAGACTGGCGTGGCGTACACTGGAGTGGGGTAGAGAGTAATAGCGCAGAGTGGAGTGGCATACAGTGGAATGGCGTACAGTGGAATAGCATATAGTGGAGTAGCGTATAGTGGAGTGGCATACAGTGGAGTGGCGTACACTGAAGTGGTGTGGAGTGGAGTTACGTATATTGTAATAGCATAGAGTGGAGTGTTGTATAGTGGAGTGGCGTAGAGTGAAATAGCGTATAGTGGAGCAGCGTGCAGTGGAGTGGCCTACAGTGGCGTGGTGTAGACTGGAGAGGCGTACAGTGGAGTGGGGTAGAGTGTAATAGCATACAGTGGAGTGGCGTACATTGGAGTGGCATCCAGTGAAATGGGGCAGAATGAAGTGGCATAGAGTGGAGTGCCATACACTGGAGTGGTGTTAGAGTGGAGTGTTGTAGAGTGGAGTGGCATACAGTGGAATAGCGTAGAGTGGAGTGGTGTAGAGTGGAGTGGTTTAGAGTGGAATGGCATAGAGTGGAATAGCGTATAGTGGAGTAGCGTCCAGTGGAGTGGCATACAGTGGAGTGGCATAGACTGGAGTGGTGTAAAGTGGAGGTGTGTACAGTGTAAGAGTGTGGAGTAGAGTGGTGTACACTGGAGTGGTGTATACTGGATTACCAAAGAGTGGAGTGGTGTATAGTGTAGTGGTGTACAGTGGAGTGGCATAAGGATGGAAATTTTGCAGCAACATACATTGTAGTGCGCAGAGTACCGCAAAACAGCGAATTGAGCTGCCTTGTGTTTCTCTAGATTTATCATTCAACGCAAGGCCATGCATGGTGGCCATGCATTGCTTTGTCCATCTGACTTAAGTAATGCGCTGACCATGCAACACCATGTGTGACGCAAGGATACCGCAATACAATAATACAGCTAGCATTAGTTATATTTCAGGTCACGGTATACCGCAGTAACTTTGTTGTATACCGTGGCACATGGCAATGACAAGTCAGTATCTAATATTGTAATGGCTGTTTTTATAAAATAAAAAAGGCAGCCATAATGTTTGTACTACAGTTTGGCTGTGTTCTGTTTTAGTGCCTTAGATATGGGTAAGTAGTAGGTTTTATTTTAGTTCCCCACCTATTACCAGGGAAATTTGTTTTTTTTTCCTACATATTTTTAAATACGTTTCCAGAGTACTTTTTTAGGTATTTCCATGGTACTTTACACACTTCTTTTTACCGAATTAAATGTGTTAAAAATTGTAACTATACTGTACTACATTATATTTGTGTAATATAGCGTATGGCACTGTTTTTCAAATTTTTAAAGATCTTTGAAAATTTTTTAAGCACCACGGTACTTCCTAGGTAGTACTGTGGCACTCCGTAACATTTCTTTCAAATATATAGTAACATAATTATTTTTACCTACCTATTACCACTTTACTAAAGTGGTAATAGGTAGGGAAAAATATAAAACCCACCACTTACCTATATCTAAGGCCATAAGCCAAAGCACTGGCAAAGTGGCCTTAAAACAACATGGCTGCCTTAAATTTTTGTAAGGGCAGTCATTATCTAATCAGATAATCACTAAGCGTTGGGAACGCGGGGTTCAGGCAAAACTCCGACTCCGCGGCGGAGCAGAGTTAGCCCCTGCCCACGCCCAATAAAATAGAAAAAAAAACCACTTACCTGCTCTGGTGTCTCTGGGCTACCCTCCTCCTCGCCATGGTCTCTCCTCCTCACCGTCCTCACTGATCGCAAACCCCTACGTTGTACATCTTGCATTGACTGCGCATGCAAGGAGGTAATGCATCGGATGCCCTGCGCAGAAGTAAGGAACCGACGCATCACCTCCCCCGGAGCAAGGAACCAACACATCACCTTCTCTGAGTGTAAGGAACCAACGCATCACCTTTCCTGCAACCCTTTTTGCCTGCATTTTTCGACACATCCAAGTTACTTTGTGTAAAAGTGTCACATCCCACATTTTCTAAGAACAGAACTGTTTCTACCTTTTAAGAATCATATTTTTAGTACTGTATTGTGGATTGTTGTCCTTTTGGTCTTGTTTTGGTTTAGATAAAGATTACTTATTTTTCTAAACTGGTGCGGTGTCCAGTGTAGGAGAGTAGGATCTGCTTCACATGGGTACCCCCACTTTTTGCTGATGCTTCACTGTTTTTCGACTTTAGGCTGGCTGGGCCCTGCTAATCAGAACCCCAGCCTAGCTGCTTCCTCTCTAAAATGGTTTCCATGTGCCTTAGGCACATCTCTGATTGGAATCTGGAGTGCCCTTATAAGTCCCTAGTATATGGTATTCTATGTACCCAGGGCATAGGTACCTCAGAGGCCTACCAGGGGCGGCAGCATGTATTGTGCCACCCCTGGAAGGCCATCCAAAATGACACCACAGGTCTGCTACTGCAGCCTGGGTAAGGTGGTGCATGCACCCCTTACAGTGGTATAGGCTACCTATATCACTACAATTGCACACACATATAAACCTATAAGTCACTCCTATGGCAGGCCTTTACAATCCTGAAGGCAGAGTGTGTGGTTTTTATGTGAGAGGGTGCCCCTGCATGAGCAGGGCCCCTCTGCAGCGTTCGGAGTCAATCCTCTGATGCTGTTTGTGGTGCAGCCTGACCATATACTCTTAAGTACATTATATCCTCGCGGCAATGCTAACTTTGGGATGGCTGCACAGAAACATGTCGTGTTTGGCGGCGGGGGTAGCATTCCACCCTTCTAGAGGGAGAGACATGTACACACCGGGCTACCCGGTAACTTCTTTCCAGAGCCCTGGCATCACAAAATGGATCTCGCTGCCACAGACACGGGTCTGGCCTCCTGCTGCTGACTGAAACTCCGGCAGGGGAGGCCTGGACAATAGGTTTCTTGTCCCAAGGAGGTGTAACCACCTCCCCAGACAGGATAATGTGTATTGGGGCTGGGCGGGAGCACCCTCTGGTGCTTTGAAGTCCTGCACTGGGGGCACATTTGGTGTCCCTGTGCATATGCCAGTTCAAACCGGTTGCAGGGGCTACCTGCCCCTGCTCTGGCGCAAAACTGGACAAAGGGAAATGGGTGTAACCACCCCTCTTCCCTGACCCTCCCATAGGTGGGTCCCCAGAGTATGTCCAACCCCCTAACTTTGTATAAGTATGGGACCCCAGTCCTTAGGACTTTAGATTACCCTGGACGAAACTCTGACACTGAATCCTGGACCTTCAACGCTCTACCTGAAGATTAGAGGACTGAAGAATCTCCCTTGGGGTCAAGGAGTGACTCCCCTGCTTGGCAGGCACCTAAGAAGCAATTGTCCAGTCTGCATCGCTGAAGCTCCCGCCGGACACCAAAGTCTTTGCATCACCAGAGGTGGATTTCCAGACTTCCCCGAGGCTGCCCTGAGTCCCCAGCAAAGCTGAGGCCCGTAGCTGTCGTGGGTAACGTGGAACCGTGACCCCTGGACACCGAGCACATTTGCAAGTGCATCCTCTTCCTGGCCTCCCACGAAGTTGTGCTTTGGGCTCCAAGTAGCCCCCGCCTCCAGCACCGACTGCACTGAAGATCACTGGCCTCCACTCCACGAGTGTCCTGTGAGCCAGCTCCAAGTGCGTCCACTCGAGGCTCCTTTGCGTCGCTAGTCCGTTGGCTAGTGGACCCTCCCGAAGGCAACTTTTCTTCTGCTTGGGCTTTCCTGGTTGCTCCAGAAGTGCCCTGACTTACCCTCGCTGGGTGAGTCCCCCAGACCTTGCTGGTCTGTACCACCGTCCTTCTTCTATTTCCACGTGACTTGCCGTTGCCAAGGCTTGTTGGGTCCAATCTGGTCGCCGACACCCCTGCAATCGACAGACATCGTGGGACAGCTCGAATCCAGCTCCTGGTTGTCATCGACGCCTCCTGGACCTCGTGGCTGAAGAGTCAAGACGACCGTCAACCTACCTGAAGCACCCGACATCGGTGGGCATCTGCTCATCGCCTTCCTGGTCACTGGCTAGTGACCCAGACTCTGTCCCCTCTGCTTTCAGGTTCTTCAGATCTTCGATCCACCTTTGGATCCACCCGAACACTTTCGACTTGGTCGCCAGCAGCACTTTGCAGCAGATCGCCATTGAAAACGACGACGAAACCCGACCCCGAAAGACACCTATGCACCCGGCTTCCCTGGGTGAGGTAACTCGAGTACTCCGGTGCTCCCGTGGGTATAGACTCTAGAACAACCTAGTTCTAAAGGGGTTTGCTCCAAGTCCTCCTCTAAGTGTCCTGATACCACTACCTGTGGTGGGGGTGCCCTTTGAAAGGGTGGGGATTGACATTGTTGGTCCCATGGATCCCCAAACAGCATCTGGGCACAGGTTTATCCTGGTGGTAGTGGATCATGCCACCAGGTACCCAGAGGCTATTCCCCTTAGGACCACTACAGCACCTGTGGTGGCAAGGGCCCTCCTGGGAATTTTCTCAAGAGTGGGCTTCCCTAAGGAGGTTGTATCAGACCGGGGTGCAAACTTTATGTCTGGATACTTGAAAGCAATGTGGAAGGAGTGTGGAGTGACTTACAAGTTCACCACACCCTATCACCCACAATGCAATGGTTTAGTTGAGAGATTCAACAAAACCTTGAAGGGCATGATTAAAGGTCTCCCAGAAAAGCTTAGGCGAAGATGGGACATACTCTTGCCCTGCCTTTTATTTGCATACAGGGAGGTGCCTCAAAAGGGGGTTGGCTACAGCCCTTTTGAACTTTTGTTTGGTCACCCTGTCAGGGGTCCATTGTGCTTGGTGAAGGAAGGATGGGAGTTACCTCTCAAGCCCCCAAAGCAAGACATAGTGGACTACGTACTTGGTCTCCGCTCCAGGATGGCTGAGTACATGAAAAAGGCAACTAAATACCTTGAGGCTAGCCAGGAACTGCAAAAAGCCTGGCATGACCAAAAGGCTGTACTGACTGTTTACCAGCCAGGACAGAAGGTGTGGGTGCTGGAGCCAGTGGCCCCAGCAGCTCTCCAAGACAAGTGGAGTGGGCCCCATACCATTGTTGAACAGAAGGGTGAGGTCACCTATTTAGTAGACCTAGGAACACCCAGGAGTCCCCACAGGGTTCTCCATGTCAACAGATTGAAACCATATGTGGACAGGGCAGACATGGGCTTGCTCATGGCTACTGATGAGGGACAGGAGGATGAGAGTGACCCACTCCCTGACCTGCTCTCACAGAGCCCTGATGATGGGTCAGTGAATGGTGTAGCCTTGGCAGGCAGCCTCACTGCTCAGCAGCAAACTGATTGCAGACAAGTACTCAATCAGTACAGACATATGTTCTCTCTGACTCCAAGTCAGACCACCTGGTGCACTCATGAAGTGGACACTGGGGACAGTCTGCCTATTAAAAATAAGATTTATAGGCAACCTGACCATGTCAGGGACTGTATCAGGACAGAAGTCCAGAAAATGTTGGATTTGGGAGTTATTGAACCCTCAGATAGCCCTTGGGCTAGTCCAGTGGTCCTTGTGCCAAAACCTCACACCATTGGTGGGAAAAGAGAGATGAGGTTTTGTGTGGACTACAGGGGTCTCAATGCAGTCACTAGGACTGAAGCCCATCCAATACCTAGGGCAGATGAGCTAATAGACACTTTGGCCTCAGCCAAGTATCTAAGCACATTTGACCTGACAGCTGGCTACTGGCAGATCAGACTAGCTGATGATGCAAAGCCAAAAACAGCATTCTCAACCCCTAGTGGACATTATCAATTTGTGGTAATGCCCTTTGGTCTGAAGAATGCACCTGACACTTTTCAGAGGTTGGTGAATACAGTCCTTACAGGTCTGGAGGCCTACAGTGCAGCATATCTAGATGATATTGCTGTCTTTAGCTCCACCTGGGAGGATCACCTGGTCCACCTCAGAAATGTTTTGGAGGCCCTGCAAAAGGCAGGCCTCACTATCAAGGCCACCAAGTGCCAGATAGGGCAGAGTCAGGTTGTGTACCTGGGCCACCTTGTGGGTGGAGGCCAGGTTCAACCATTGTAGAGCAAAATCCAGACCATCATGGACTGGGTTGCTCCAACTACCCAGACTCAGGTGAGAGCCTTCTTAGGCCTGACTGGGTACTATAGGAGATTTGTCAAGGGGTATGGATCAATAGTGACACCCCTGAATGACTTAACTTCCAAGAAAATGCCCAAAAAGGTTCAGTGGAAAGCTAGCTGTCAAAAGGCATTTGATGACCTGAAGCAGGCCATGTGCACTGCTCCCCTTCTCCAGAGTCCTGATTACTCCAAGAAGTTCATTGTCCAAACAGATGCATCTGAATTGGGGGTAGGGGCTGTACTGTCACAATTGAATGATGAAGGTCAGGATCAGCCAGTAGCTTTTATTAGCAGAAGGCTGACCCCTAGAGAGAAACGTTGGTCAGCCATAGAGAGGGAGGCCTTTGCTGTGGTTTAGGCTCTGAAGAAGTTGAGGCCATACTTGTTTGGTACTCACTTCCTTGTTCAAACAGACCACAAGCCCCTCCTATGGCTAAAACAAATGAAGGGTGAAAACCCCAAACTGCTTAGGTGGTCCATTTCCCTACAGGGGATGGACTTTACAGTGGAACATAGACCTGGGAGTAACCATGCCAATGCAGATGGACTCTCTAGGTATTTCCACTTAGAACATGAAGACTCAACTGGTCAAGGTTAGTTTAATGTCCCTGTGTTTGGGGGGGGGTTGTGTAGGAGAGTAGGATCTGCTTCACATAAGTACCCCCACTTTTTGCTGATGCTTCACTGTTTTTTGACTTTAGTCTGGCTGGGGCCCTGCTAATCAGAACCCCAGCCTAGCTGCTTCCTCTCTAAAATGGTTTCCATGTGCCTTAGGCACATCTCTGATTGGAATCTGGAGTGCCCTTATAAGTCCCTAGTATATGGTATACTATGTACCCAGGGCATAGGTACCTCAGAGGCCTACCAGGGGCAGCAGCATGTATTGTGCCACCCCTGGAAGGCCATCCAAAATGACACCACAGGTCTGCTACTGCAGCCTGGGTAAGGTGGTGCATGCACCCCTTACAGTGGTATAGGCTACCTATATCACTACAATTGCACACACATATAAACCTATAAGTCACTCCTATGGCACGCCTTTACAATCCTGAAGGCAGAGTGCGTGGTTTTTATGTGAGAGGGTGCCCCTGCATGAGCAGGGCCCCTCTGCAGCGTTCGGAGTCAATCCTCTGATGCTGTTTGTGGTGCAGCCTGACCATATACTCTTAAGTACATTATATCCTTGCGGTAAATGCTAACTTTGGGATGGCTGCACAGAAACATGTCGTGTTTGGTGTCAAACATCTTGGAATACTACCCCCCGCCAATTCTGGCGGCGGGGGTAGCATTCCACCCTTCTAGAGGAGAGACATGTACACACCGGGCTACCCGGTAACTTCTTTCCAGAGCCCTGGCATCACAAAATGGATGCCGCTGCCACAGACACGGGTCTGGCCTTCTGCTGCTGACTGAAACTCCGGCAGGGGAGGCCTGGACAATAGGTTTCCTGTCCCAAGGAGGTGTAACCACCTCCCCAGACAGGATAATGTGTATTGGGGCTGGGCGAGAGCACCCTCTGGTGCTTTGAAGTCCTGCACTGGGGGCACATTTGGTGTCCCTGTGCATATGCCTGTTCAAACCGGTTGCAGGGGCTACCTGCCCCTGCTCTGGCGTGAAACTGGACAAAGGGAAATGGGTGTAACCACCCCTCTTCCCTGACCCTCCCATAAGTGGGTCCCCAGAGTATGTCCAACCCCCTAACTTTGTATAAGTATGGGACCCCAGTCCTTAGGACTTTAGATTACCCTGGACGAAACTCTGACACTGAATCCTGGACCTTCGACGCTCTACCTGAAGATTAGAGGACTGAAGAATCTCCCTTGGGGTCAAGGAGTGACTCCCCTGCTTGGCAGGCACCTAAGAAGCAATTGTCCGGTCTGCATCGCTGAAGCTCCCGCCAGACGCCGAAGTCTTTGCATCACCAGAGGTAGATTTCCAGACTTCCCCGAGGCTGCCCTGAGTCCCCAGCAAAGCTGAGGCCCGTAGCTGTTGTGGGTAACGTGGAACTGTGACCCCTGGACACCGAGTACATTTGCAAGTGCATCCTCTTCCTGGCCTCCCACGAAGTTGTGCTTTGGGCTCCAAGTAGCCCCCGCCTCCAGCACGGACTGCACCGAAGATCACTGGCCTCCACTCCACGAGTGTCCTGTGAGCCAGCTCCAAGTGCGTCCACTCGAGGCTCCTTCGCGGTCGCTAGTCTGTTGGCTAGTGGACCCTCCCGAAGGCAACTCTTCTTCTGCTTGGGCTTTCCTGGTTGCTCCAGACGTGCCCTGACTTACCCTCGCTGGGTGAGTCCCCCAGACTTTGCTGGTCTGTACCACCGTCCTTCTTCTATTTCCACGTGACTTGCCGTTGCCAAGGCTTGTTGGGTCCAATCTGGTCGCCGACACCCCTGCAATCGACAGACATTGTGGGACAGCTCGAATCCAGCTCCTGGTGGTCATCGACGCCTCCTGGACCTCGTGGCTGAAGAGTCAAGACGACCATCAACCTACCTTTAGCACCCGACATCGGTGGGCATCTGCTCATCGCCTTCCTGGTCACTGGCTAGTGACCCAGACTCTGTCCCCTCTGCTTTCAGGTTCTTCAGAGCTTTGATCCACCTTTGGATCCACCCGAACACTTTCGACTTGGTCGCCAGCAGCACTTTGCAGCAGATCGCCATTGAAAACGACGACGAAACCCAACCCCGAAAGACACCTATGCACCCGGCTTCCCTGGGTGAGGTAACTCGAGTACTCCGGTGCTCCCATGGGTATAGACTCTAGAACAACCTAGTTCTAAAGGGGTTTGCTCCAAGTCCTCCTCTAAGTGTCCTTTTTCTTTAAAACTCCAACCGCGACATTCCCCATAGAAGTCAATGGCGGCTCGCGGCTGTGTTCTCACACTGCACGCGTCCCCCGTGGGTCCCCTGTGTCACTACCTTGGGTGGTTCCTTGAGGGCCAAGCACTTCTACAGGCTCTAGGCCTTGTGTCTAGCTCAGTTGTGGTTCTTATACCACTTTATTAGTATATGGTTTGGTACGCCCCTAGGGCTCAAACGTGTATTTGTGCTATTACTGTTGATAACTGACTTGTAACTTATGTACTTCGAACTCTAGCCTCATAAAGAGACTAGAGGGGTGTGTTTAAGACTAAATACATATATTTTAAATATATACCTGGTGTGGTCCTCTTTCATTTGGTCACTCAAGAGATTATAGACTGGTAAAACAAGCTGCTTTACATTCCTTCAAGACGTAGCCTGAAGGCTGCTCTCCATAGCTACCACTAGGATAGCTTTCAATAAAGGTTGTCTTTAACCTATCTCCAATAAGGGGTTGTTTGGACTGGTGCAAGGTGCCCACTATAATTAGTGGACAGCATATACCAGGCCAACTTCTCACATCCATTTGTAGTGTTTTCACTGTATTACTGTATGTGTTCACAAATGCTTTACACACTGCCTTTGAGATAAGCCTGTCTGCTCGTGCCAAGCTACCAAGAGGGTGAGCAGGGGTTATTTTAGAAGTGTATCCCCCTTACCCTGACTGGGAAGAAGGGTCCCTACTTGGACAAAGGTATCTACCTCTCCAACTAGAGACCCCCATTTCTAACATTCATGCACAGTCCACGCAAGACGTACAACGTAGGAAGAAGGGTCCCTACTTGGAAATGGTACCTACCTCTGCCAACTAGAGACCCCCATTTCTAACATTCATGCGCAGTCCACGCAAGACTTACAACATAGGGGTGTGCAACCCGCGAGGACAAGGACGGCGAGAAGTAGAGACCACGGCGAGGAGGAGGGCAGCCCGGAGATGCCAGGGCAGGTAAGTCTTTTTTTTTCTGTTTTTTAATTGTTGGGAGGGCGGAGCGGAGTTCCACTGAGTTTTTTTTTTAACTCCGTGTAAATCCGCGGAGTGCCACTACGCGTACTCCACCGAGGGTTAATAATCACTTGTCATCGCCGTGTACTGCAGTATTTTCACTAACTTTCACAAAATTCTGTGAAAGTACGGTGGTCACAAATATCACTAAGTTTAAAAGCCATATAACTTAAAAAATACTTATCCTTCTTATTTGCAGTACCCACAAAGGATACTCTGCACACCATAATGTACATTGCTGCCATATTTCATGTAAATCCATTCAGCCGTTTTCACGCTATGTCAAAATACAATAATCTATGGAAAATTCACTGGTGGAAAAACACATTTTGAGACCCTCTTATATGTTTGCAGCCCCTTAATGATTCACCACAAAAATGTACATTATCACAAAATGTAGAAATTGCTATGGGTCTGGAAAGGTTTGCGGTGATTGTCAAATGGGTGGAAAGTTATTAAGGAACAAATATCTGAGGAATTCCTAGCTCTGGAAATCCTAACTATACCTACAGAGTGGCAATGAGATTTAATGTGATTTCTTTCTGTTTATCTATTGTATTTGCTATGTATTTGTTTATTGGTTTATGTGTTCATGAATGTGATAACGAATAGGTCTTTTAGTTGTTCCTGTAGCAATTCTGAAACGTTACACTTGCAGTCTAGTTTAGTTTTTGGGCTTCCTTGCTATTTTTAATAGGATTGTGCTATATAGGAAGCTCAAAGTGAATGAAAGCCAGTCATTGCTGCTGTTATAAAAATTGAGATATTATTTTTTCCTATTGGCTAATTATCATGTCGTTCTTATAGTAGTCTGTGTAGCTCACTGCTCGGCTTCTTTTCCATTTTGTTGAACAGGAGTGCATAAGGAAGATGTTTTTTGTTTGGCTTGTTGGGCACAGTTTTATTTTGTGAGCCAGAGAGTATGCAAAGAATACTTATGTAGATTAAGATGTATTCTATTTGTTATGTATTTGTTAATTGGTTTCCATTAACATGTGACCCTAAATGGGTCTTTCAGATGTTCATGTAGTAAATCAGAAACTTTACATATGCAGTCTAGTCTATTTTTTGGGCTTCCTTGCCTCTTTTAGTAGTATTGTGCTACAGAGATATCACTAAGATTTTGGCCCTTACAACTTCATAACTACTTCATAACATGACTTGCAATAGCAAAAAGGATCATCTACATAGTCTAATATACATTGCTGTGAAATTTCATTACATTCAGTTCAGCTGTTTTGCCGCTTTGTCCAATACAAAAAGTCTGTGTAAAATGCATTGGGGAAAAAACCTCCTTTAAGATCCTTCTTTTCTCTTTTTCCATATTATATACTGCTAATAATCGAATGCGCCAATTAATAAATGTGGGGGAATCAGGGCTGATCCATTGAGAGGTTATACATAGTCTCAAAATAGCCATTGCTAAGAACACAAATCCAATCTCGGACCTAGTCCGAGCATTAATTACCAGATGACCTTCTATACCCAAAATAATTAAATCTGATGTTAATATTACTGGAATAACAAGAATCTGATTTAAAAAGGCTTCAATTTCCTGTAAAAATTTAGCTAAGTTTGGGCAAGCAAAAAACATATGTATAGCATCAGCCGCCCATGTCCCACACCTACCACACACACTACCCTGTGAACTCCCCCATTTAGAGACCTTTGCAGGAGTATAATATAAGTCGAAAACAGACATAAAATGTTGAGTCCTCAGACTCCCAGTTGTTACAATTTTATTCGCTAACTCCAGGGATCCCTCTAGATCCACAAATTCCATCCCAAACTTTCTCTCCCATTTGGCATTCTGCTCACTCACGTCATCGGGAAGACCTTCAATTAATTTTTGGTATATTGCCCCAATTCGGACTCTATTCCCGATAATATCAATCAGATCAATTTTGCCCATATTCGCCTCTGACCGTTGATTAATTCCAGCCAGGAAACTCCTAATCTGTAAAAATTTGAAAAAATCATTTCGGAGGAGGCCAAACTTCTCTTGTAAGTCAGTAAAAGAGGCGATTTGACCATCCAAACAAAGATCACCCAGAGTATTAATTCCCAACTTCTCCCAGCTAAAAGTAATGTGGTCTTGAAATATTGATTGTAGCAAAGCATAAGATGAGAAGGGAGTATAGGCATTTATATTAGAGATCTTATATCTACGTCTTATCTTTCTCCAAATTGAATAAACCGACTGCATTATTTTAAATTTCGTTTTTTTATAATAGCTTGGTTCTAAGACTTTGACTTTGGCGCATTCGATTATTAGCAGTATATAATATGGAAATAGCTGTCTATAGGTTGAGAGGTCGAAGGAGGCGGGATATGGGGCGGAAAATCTGGGCCCCAATTACTAGGTGGCTGGAGTAAAACAAATTGTAAATAGGGTCGGCTCCATAGAAGAGTGCTTCTTCTTTTCTTCCAGTCCCAATTTTCATAACCGCAATATTCCTTCTTATCTTCTTCTATATTCCTTTCTCTCTTCTCCGTTTTGGCTTGTCTTTCTATATTCTGTTTTTGGGGGTCCCTTCATCTATATTCTTTTTTTTTTTTTTTGTACAATTCATCATGTTTTATGAACTATGTGAGATGAAATCATAGAATGGAATTGTATTATGTGTTAAATATTTGTTAAATATTTGCCATGACAACGATGTATAAATATGAACAAAATAAATAAAAAAAAAAAAAGATCCTTCTTTTCTCTTTGAACCCCCTTGACCAAACGGCGTGAAACTGTCCATCCTCTACCAATGTAATGGGGGCAATGGGTCTGGAAAGCTTAACGGAGATTCAGCAAATGGGTGCAAAGTTATTTAGGTGCAGAATATGAGGAATTCCTATCTCTAGCAACACTAACTATAACTACAGAGTGGCTACTGCCACTCTGCAATATATATATATATATATATATATATATATATATATATATATATATATATTATCTACTGGCGGTCGCCAGTAGATAGTTATAACTATTTCCAATACCTTTGGCGCCGGTTGACAAATCTTCGCGAAATTCTCAAAACTTATGGCCCGTTCCGGTCCGCGCCTATCCTGAAAGTTTCGGGGTGATTCGTCAAGTGGGGGCCGAGAAAAAAGGGGGGTCCCAAAACGTGTTTTCCCCATGCAATTTTCCATAGGAACCTTTAGTCGCAGCTACAGCCTGAACTGCTGAACGGAATTACACCAAATTTGGCAAAAGGTAGCCCTTGGTTCAGAGTCGTGCCTTTTGGTTAAATGGTGTAAATCCGTTCAGTAGTTCCTGAGAAAATCAAAAGTAAAACCACATATATATCTATGGCCGCGGAGGGTCCGCGCACCCTGAGCGCACCTTCCTGATCACAAGCTGTATGCTAGTTGGCTGTCAACACCCCAAACCAGGAAGTGTTGGCAGCCATCTTGTTCCTCGGTAGAACCGAGGCTCAAGAAACAAGTGCGCAAAACGCAAAAAGGGGGCAGGGTAGAAACACCCTGACCCCCTAGGCCTGCATTTTTATTTAATTTTTTAAATCGGCGGGATGCGCTTAGGGTGCCGGATCCCGCCGTAAAAAAAAAAACAAAGCGCGGGGTCCCGCGCTTCGAGGGTATTTTGCCCCCGGGTAGGCCAAGTCCCGGGGGCAGGTTTAAATGTTAGTTGGGGGGGCCTCTAAGGCCCCCCAAGCCCCGGGGACCGCCACCCCCCGGGGCTTTCAAATTATAATGATAGCAGGGGCACACGGCCCCCCCGCAGCCCCGGGGACCGCCACTCCCCGGGGCTTCTTTTCTTAATTAAAAATTACCTGTGTGGGGGGCTCCAGCCCCCACACGCCCGGGACCGCCACCTCCCGGGGCACTAATTAAAGAAATGTGGGGTCCGTTTCGGACCCCGAAGCCCCGGGGACCACCATCTCCCGGGGCTTTATAGATGTTGGGAGGGGGCCGCGCGGCCCCTCCTGGAGCCTGTGGTGGCCCTGGGGACCGCCACCCCCAGGGCCGGCTCCTGCAGTGTCCCGGGTGCCTACCCCGGGACACTGCTGTTTGTAATGACAGGACGGAGCCGCGCGGCTCCGTCCTGTCATTGCAAACTTGCTTTGCTTCATTGAAGCGAGAGCAGGGAAACCTGCTCTCGAGGCAGATTGCTTTTCCATAAGGGGAGCTGCATGTCAGCAGCTCCCCTTATGGAAAAGCAATGCCGGCTCCCGCAGGACGCGGGGAGCCGGCGGGACTGTGGGGGGATTGGGGACCCCCCACGGTCTCCAGCGAGTGGCCAGGCCCCGGGGAATGGGGTCCCCGGGGCCATTAGTGGCCCGGGAGGGGGACCACGCAGCCCCCCTCACCAACAATTATTAAAAAAAAAAATTTTTAAATGCGCATGCCGGCCCCGGGGGATGGCGTCCCCGGGGCCAATAGAGGCCTTAGGAGGGGGGCCATGCAGCCCCCCTCCTCAAACATTTAAAATAAAAATGGCCATGCCCCGGGGGATGGGGTCCCCGGGGCCGGAATCGGCCACGGGAGGGGGGCCACGCGGCCCCCTTCCCGTACTGTTTTAAAAATTATTTTTTTTTAAATAGGACCAGGCCCTGGGGGATGGGGTCCCCAGGGCACCAAAAAGTGAAAAGGAAGGGGGGCCACACAGCCCCCCTTCAAAAATAAAAAAAAATAAAAAACAAAAGCGAACGAGCGTCAGGCCCCGCCCCCTCCCTTAACCACTCTGCAAACGCGCCCTGTGGTGCGTTTTAAATTGGGAAAGAATTCCCCTTCAATACTGGGGTCCCTGGGGCCAACTAGCCCACCAGGTACCTCCAGTAAGCGCCACAGGGCTTGGTTGCAGAGAGGTGGTCCAGGCCACGCCCCTTTTACACCTCTCTGCAACGCAGCTCTGTGGCGCTTACTGGAGGTACCTGGTGGGTTAGTTGGACCCCAGGGACCCTCAGGATTCAAGGGGACTTAATTCCCCAACTTAAAACGTGCCACGGGGCGCGTTTGCACAGTGGTGAAGGGAGGGGGCGGGGCCTGAGGTGACATGTGTGCAAACAGGCCCCGTGGCGCGTTTTAAGTTGGGGAATTAATTCTCCTTCAAACCTGAGGGCCTCTGGGGGCCAACTAGCCCACCAGGTACCTCCAGTATGCGCCAGGGAGCTGCGTTGCAGAGAGGTGTTCAGAGGCCACGCCCCTTTTACACCTCTCTGCAACGCAGCTCTGTGGCAGTTCGGGCTGGACTGTTCCCATGAGGCACAGGGTCAAGACTGATTTGCATATGGCTGGGTTCAAACTGGAATGGCATGGTGAGCAAAAAAACGATGGATTTAGGCCCAGATCTCTGTACTGGTGTGAATGTATGACATTGTTCTGCATTCTGTCCATCAATTGTTGTTTTTGCACTTGTCACCCCGAGTGGGACGGGTATGCCCAGCCGTGGGTCCCGTGCTCTCCATGCCACTGGAATCAAGCTATCCTGGCTGAAGAGGGTGAAACCCCGAAACCGGTCCTAGGATGCTTGTTTCCAGTCCAGGGAGGACCTGGCTTGGCAGTTCGGGCTGGACTGTTCCCATGAGGCACAGGGTCAAGACTGATTTGCATATGGCTGGGTTCAAACTGGAATGGCATGGTGAGCAAAAAAACGATGGATTTAGGCCCAGATCTCTGTACTGGGGTGAATGTATGACATTGTTCTGCATTCTGTCCATCAATTGTTGTTTTTGCTTTTGGTGTAGAAAGCGCACTTTTTTTTAAAATGGTGTGAATCCGTTCAGTAGTTCCTGAGATATTCATATTTTAAAAAATTTATATATCTGGGGACCGCGGACCCTCCCGATCACGTGCTTCACTGTGAGTGGCTGCCAACACTCCAAAGCAAAAAGTGTTGGCAGCCATCTTGTGACTCGGTAGAACCGAGTCACAAGAAAAAAGGTGTAAAGGGGAAAAACAAGAAAAGGGGGCAGGGTAGAGACACCTTGACCCCCTACGCCGGGTGCCCGAATCTGGTAGAATTTTTTTTTTTAAACGAAGCGCGGGCTCCTGCGCTTTGTTTTCCTTAAGCCCCCGGGTGGGCCAGGTCCCGGTGGCAATCCAAATGTATGTTGCGGGGGCCCGTGGGGCCCCCGCAGCCCCGGGGACTGCCACCTCCCTGGGGCTTTGCTCATAATATGCGGGGGGTATGCAGCCCCCGCAGCCCCGGGGACCGCCACCTACCCTCTGCAAACGCGCCTCCTAGCGTGTTTAAGTTGGGGGATTATGTCCCCTTGAATACTGAGGGTCCCTGGGGGCCAACTGGCCCACCAGGTACCTCCAGTAAGCACCACACAGCTGGATTGCTGAGAGGTGGTCCGAGGCCATGCCCCTTTTTACACCACTCAGCAAACGCGCCTCGTGGCGCACTGCTGGTGGGGCGATGAGGTCCTCTTGTGTCCTGAGGACCTCAGGACTAAAGTGGACTTCATCCCCCAAACAGCAGTGCGCCAGGAGGCTCGTTTGCAAAGTGGTGTAAAAAGGGGGCGTGGCCTCGGACCACTCTCAGCAATCCTGGTGTGTGGGGCTTACTAGAGAGAACAGGCAGGCTAGTTGGCCCCCAGGGACCGTCAGGAGTCAAGGGGACTTCATCCCCCAACAAAGAGCGCACCAGGAGGCGCTTTTGCTTAGTGGTGGAGAAAGGTGGCGTGGCCTCTGTCCACCTCTCAGCAATCCCACTATCTGGGGCATACTGGAGGTATCAGGTAGGCTAGTTGGCCCCGCCAAGCACGTAAGTCATACGCAGCGGAATTCCTGAGCGCTGGTCGGAGGCCCAGGCCCCTTTCTGCACCACTGTGCAAATGCGACTACTACGTTATAGTTAGAAATTTTCCTTGAAAAAACCTTAGAAATTCACTGAAAAAACCATTGGTTTCAGGGACGTTATACTTAGAAATTAGCATTTAAAAAACCTTAGAAATTCACTGAAAAAACCATAGGTTTCAGGGACGTTATAGGTAGTTGGACATTTCACTCATACAAAACCAGAGAAATTCGGCCGTTATAGTTAGTTGCTTTGCTGATGGCGTTACATATTACATCACTCATGACATGGTCAGTGACATCACTGATGACATCTCAAATGACATCACTGATGACATCACTGATTACATCATCCACTTAATATGTAATGCACCTCCTCACACCCTAATATAACCGTTCATACACATACTCTAAAATACAAACTACTGTTCTCGAAACCATAGACACACCAATTCCAGTTAGTACATACCCACTCACTGATTCATAGGTCTACAAACACATCCACTCACCCATACAGTCACTCATATACGCAGTCACTCATCAATATAGTCA
This sequence comes from Calotriton arnoldi, assembly GCA_963921515.1. Lineage (NCBI taxonomy): Eukaryota > Metazoa > Chordata > Amphibia > Caudata > Salamandridae > Calotriton > Calotriton arnoldi. Next base: position 105,928 of record CAWUFW010014615.1, read on the forward strand.
CTAATATATGCACTCATACGCCTATAGATATACTCACACACCGCCACTCACCCATAGAGTTATTCACACACCTAGTCAGTCACCCAAAGAATCAATCACACTGCCATTAACTCATTATACAGTTATACACACACCACCAATCATTCATCCATATACACACTCATATAGCTACTCACCAACCAATGCAGCCACTTACACACCAATTGACAGACTGATACAGACATTCACACCGATTAGTCACTCACCAATGCATTCACTAACACACATTTAATCACTCACTTATACAGTCAGTCACGCACCTACTAATTCATCCAATCAGATACTCATACACCCACTCATTCTTCAATACACCTTGGGGGTATATATATATATATATATATTATCTACTGGCGGTCGCCAGTAGATAGTTATAGTTAGGACCTATTATCCATAGGAAATTCGTAACATTCTTTTCCCAATAACTTTGGCGCCGGATGACGAATCATCGCGAAATTTTCAAAACTAGTGGGGCGCTCCGGTCTGCTCCTGTCTTGAAAGTTTCGGGTGATTCGCCAAGCGGGGGCCGAGAAATAAGGGGGGTCCCAAAACGTGTTTTCTCCATGTTAATTCCCATAGGAAATTTTAGCCACGGCTACAGCCCGAACTGCTAAACGGAATTACACCAAATTTGGCAAAAAGGTAGCCCTTGGTTCAGAAAGCGCCCTTTTTTAGGTTTCGGCCTGCACCAGCGCTTGCGCTGGTCTGGCCGAGAGTTTTAGTAAGCGGGTTTTGGAAGTGCAAACCCACTGGCTTTCGGCTGGCGACCAGCTTGCGTTCACGAAGGCGTGCACGCGCGCAGCTGCCATCTGGGTTTCCTATCTCTTCCTCATTTCCTCATCATGGCTCATTAACTCTCTGGACTCTGATGTTTCAATCGCAGCAGCAGCTCACATTACCAACTGACGGCCCTGGACTACAGTCACATGAAAAACAACAGCGATTAGCATTGAAATGCAAGCTTTTTTTGTCTAGTTAGAAATATTGCTTCGGTAGGTTGATTTCACCTTTATATCGCTATTTGTTTTATATTGGGAGTCACAGCCTAATTACAAGTATTTTTGTCTCACTCTGTTTTTTTTTTATATTTATTTGCGCAAAGCACAAAGCTATATTTAAGGTTACTTTTTCCGCGTCACTTCTTCACTGTATTTAAACTCCACACCCCCACTCTTATTGTCTCTCTCCTTCTCTCTCTCTCCCCTCTCTAATTCTCTCTCTACTTAATTAACTCTCCCCTCTCTATCTTTTTTAGCCTTTCATTCTCTCACCCCTTTATCTGTTTCTCTTTCAAACTCCTTCATTCACTCTCTCTCCCCTTCTTTCTCTCTCTCTATCCCGCTCCACTCTTTATTCTATGTACACCCTTTCTCTCTCTTTCTCTCTCACCACCCTCTCTAATTGGGCATTATATCTTCACTCTATCTCTCACTCGGCAACACCACAGCATCACTCAGCATCACCACAGCATCACTCAGCGCAACCACAGCATCACTCAGCGCAACCACAGCATCAATCAGAGCCAGCACAGCATCAATCAGAGCCAGCACAGCATCACTCAGCACCAACACAACATCTCTCAACGCCATCACAGCATCACTCAACGCCATCACAGCATCACTCAGTGCAACCACAGCATCACTCAGTGCAACCACAGCATTACTCAGCACAACCACAGCATCACAGCGCCACAACAGCATCACTCAGCGCCACCACAGCATTACTCAGCAGCACCACAACATCACTCCGCGCCACCACAGCATCACTCAGCACCACCATAGCTTCACTCAGCGACACCACATCATCACTCAGGGCCAACACTGCATCACTCAGCACCACCACAGGATGACTCAGCACCACCACAGGATGACTCAGCACCACCACAGGATGACTCAGTACCACCACAGGATCGCTCAGCACCACCACAGCATCGCTCAGCACCACCACAGCATCGCTCAGCACCACCACAGCATCGCTCAGCACCACCACAGCATCGCTCATCACCACCACAGCATCGCTCAGCGCCACCACAGCATCACTCAGCGCCACCACAGCATGACTCAGCGCCACCACAGCATGACTCAGTGCCACCACAGCATGACTCAGGGCCACCACAGCATCACTCAGGGCCACCACAGCATCACTCAGGGCCACCACAGCATCACTCAGCACCACCACAGCATCACTCAGCACCACCACAGCATCACTCAGGGTCACCACAGCATCACTAGGCACCACAACAATATCACTCGGCGCCACCACAGCATCACTCGGCGCCACCACAGCATCACTCGGCGCCACCACAGCATCACTCGGCACCACCACAGCATCACTCGGCACCACCACAGCATCACTCGGCACCACCACAGCATCACTCGGCACCAGCACAGCATCGCTCGGCACCAGCACAGCATCGCTCGGCACCACCACAGCATCGCTCGGCACCACCACAGCATCGCTCGGCACCACCACAGCATGGCTCGGCGCCACCAATGCATCGCTCAGCGCCGCCACAGCATCGCTCAGCACCGCCACAGCATCGCTCACCACTATCACAGCATCACTCAGTGCTACCACAGCATCACTCAGCGCCACCACAGCATCACTCAGCGCCACCACAGCATCACTCAGCACCACCACAGCATCACTCAGAACTACCACAGCATCACAACAGCATCACTCAGTGCCACAACAATATCACTCAGCACCACCACAGCATCACTCAGCACCACCACAGCATCACTCAGCGCCACCACAGCATCACTCAGCGCCACCACAGCATCACTCAGCGCCACCACAGTATCACTCGGCACCACCACAGCATCACTCGGCGCCACCACAGCATCACTCAGCGCCACCACAGCATCACTCAGCGCCACCACAGCATCACTCAGCGCCACCACAGCATCACTCAGTGCTGCCACAGCATCACTCAGTGCCGCCACAGCATCACTCAGCGCCGCCACAGCATCGCTCAGTGCCGCCACAGCATCGCTCAGCGCCGCCACAGCATCGCTCAGCGCCGCCACAGCATCGCTCAGCGCCGCCACAGCATCGCTCAGCGCCGCCACAGCATCGCTCAGCGCCGCCACAGCATCGCTCAGGGCCACCACAGCATCGCTCAGCACCACCACAGCATCCCTCAGCACCACCACAGCATCATTCAGCACCACCACAGCATCATTCAGCACCACCACAGCATCACTCTGGGTCACCACAGCATCACTCTGGGTCACCACAGCATCACTCTGGGTCACCACAGCATCACTCTGGGTCACCCCAGCATCACTCTGGGTCACCACAGCATCACTCTGGGTCACCACAGCATCACTCGGGGCCACCACAGCATCACTCAGCGCCAAGACAATATCACTCAGCACCACCACAGCATCACTCAGCACCACAGCAGTATCACTCAGCAAGACCTGAGTATCATTCAGCATCACCTCAGCATCGTCTCCGCAACAGTCACCACCACCACCACCTCAGCATCACTCAGCACCACCTCAGCCTGCTCTCGGAATCTGGCATCTGTTGATTCTCCCTAGCGTCTGGCCGCTGCTAGTGTTATAATACAGGTACTAGTTCCCAACCTTCACCCTCCGATTGTTTATGCCCCTCAAAAAAAAAAGCTTTAACAAACAACCATTGCAATAGGCAGAAACAAGTTGCCAGCATTGCAAGAACAAAAGAAAACTGAGGAATTTTTTTATTGTAAATACTTTTTTAATATGGTCGTTCAGTTTTACATAATGCCTTCTTGGTCATATATAAAGTAACAAAAATGGTTCTGACACTTTTTATTATAACTTTTCAGCATGCTGCACAGCAGCCACACTTCTCTACAGCACAGCTTGAAGACATTGGCAAAGTCAACAGCTCTGGCTAAACACTTATAAGGCCCCAAAGGCGAGACCTATTGGCTATGCCAATGCTTGTTTTAAATGGTGTAAATCCGTTCAGTAGTTCCTGAGAAATTCAAAAATAGAGGTAAAAAATCAATTTCCCATAGGAAACTTAGACGCGGTTACAGCTAAAACTGCTGAACGGAATTACACCAAATTTGGCAAAAAGGTAGTGCTTGGTTCAGAAAGCGCCTTTTTTTAAATGGTGTAAATCCGTTCAGTAGTTCCTGAGCAATTAAAAAAATAAAAGTTTCGATGTCTATGGCCGTGGTGGATCCGTGCACCCTCCCGACCACGAGCTGCATGCTAATTGGCTGTCAACACTCCAAACCAGGAAGTGTTGGCAGCCATCTTGTGACTCGGTAGAACCGAGTCACAAGAAAAGAGTAAAAGAAACGCGAAAAAAAAGAAAAGGGGGCAGGGTAGAAACACCCTGACCCCCTAGGCCTGCTCAGGGGGTCCCACAAGGACCCCTAGGGCCCAAAAAAGCATTTTTTTTTTTTTAAATTGGCAAAATGCGCGCCGGATCCGCGAATCCGGCCGCAAAAAAAAAAAAAACGAAGTGCAGGCTCCCGCGCTTCGTTACTAATTAGCCCCCGGGGGCAGTGGAAAAAAAAGTGTGGGGGGGCCCCAATGCCCCCCACACTGCCCCGGGGACCGCCACCTCCCTGGGGCTTGAATAATGAGTTGCGGGGGGGCACGCAGCCCCCCCGCAGCCCCGGGGACTGCCACCCCCTGGGGCTTGTTTTTTTAAAGTTTGGGGGGCCTCTAAGGCCCCCCCAAGCCCCGGGGACCGCAACCCCCGGGGCTTTCATTATTTATAATAGCGGGGGGCACACTGCCCCCCCGCAGCCCCGGGGACCGCCACCCCCCAGGGGCTTCATTTTCTTATAAAAAATATACCTGTGTGGGGCGGCTCGAGCCCCCCCACATGCCCCGGGGACCGCCACCCCCCAGGGCTTCATTCTTTAATAAAAATATACCTGTGTGGGGGGCTCGAGCCCCCACACGCCCGGGACCGCCACCCCCAGGGCTTCATTTTTTAATAAAAATATACCTGTGTGGGGGGCTCGAGCCTCCACACGCCCCGGGGACTGCCACCTCCCGGGACTCTAATTATTCAAATTTGGGGGTCCTGATGGACTCTCAAGCCCCGGGGACCACCACCTCCCGGGGCTTTGCAATTGGATGGGAGGGGGCCACGCGGCCCCTCCTGGAGCCTGTGATGGCCCTGGGGACCGCCACCCCCAGGGCCGGCTCCTGCAGTGTCCCGGGGTGCCCACCCCCGGGACACTGCTGTTTGCAATGACAGGGTGGGAGCCTCGCGGCTCCCACCCTGTCATTGCAAACTTGCTTTGCTTCATTGAAGCGAGAGCAGGGAAACCTGCTCTCGCTTCAATGAAGCAAAGCAGATTGCTTTTCCACACGGGGAGCTGCATGTCAGCAGCTCCCCATGTGGAAAAGCAATGCAGGCTCCCGCAGGACGCGGGACCGTGGGGGGATTGGGGACCCCCCCACGGTCCCCAACGGACAGGGCCGGCCCCGGGGGACGTGGTCCCCGGGGCCAGAAGTGGCCCGGGAGGGGGGCCATCCGGCCCCCTTCCCCTGTTTTTTAAAAAAAAAACGAAGAGGCCAGGCCCCGGGGGAGGGGGTCCCCGGGGCCTTATTTGGCCTGAGAAGGGGGGCCACGCGGCACCCCTCCCCCCATAATACAAAAAGGATGGCCAGGCCCCGGGGGATGGGGTCCCCGGGGCAAGGATTGGCTCGGGAGAGGCCACGCGGCCCCTTTCCCCCCAAAAAAAAACAACGAGGCAGAGCTCCGGGGGATGGGGTCCCCGGGCTAAAAGAAGCCTCAGGAGGGGGCCACGCAGCCCCCACCTTTGTAAATATATATATATTTTTTTAAATAAAGTGGCCATGCCCCGGGGGATGGGGTCCCCGAGGCCGAAAATGGCCTCGGAAGGGGGGGCCACGCGGCCCCCTTCCCGATTTAAAAAAAAAAAAAAATAGGGGTCAGGCCCTGGGGGATGGGGTCCCCAGGGCCCAAAACACAGGAAAGGAAGGGGGGCCACACAGCCCCCCTTCTATAAAAGCAAAAGAAAAAGAAAAAAAAAGCCGACATCGCGCTGGATGCCCCGCCCCCTCCCACCAACACTATGCAAACGCGCCCTGGGGCGCGTTTTAAGCTTAGGAATTAATTCCCCTACAATGCTGAGGGTCCCTGGGGGCTAACTAGCCCACCAGGTACCTCCAGTTAGCGCCACAGGGTTGCGCTGCAGAGAGGTGGTCTGAGGCCACGCCCCTTTTTACACCTCTCTGCAACGCAGCTCTGTGGTCCTTACTGGAGGTACCTGGTGGGCTAGTTGGACCCCAGGGACCCTCAGGATTCAAGGGGACTAATCCTCAACTTAAAACGCGCCACGGGCGCGTTTGCACAGTGGTGAAGGGAGGGGGCGGGGCCTGAGGTGACATGTGTGCAAACATGCCCTGGGGCGCGTTTTAAGTTGGGGAATTAATTCCTCTTCAATCCTGAGGGTCCCTGGGGGCCCACTAGCCCACCAGGTACCTTCAGTAAGCACCACAGAGCTGCGTTGCAGAGAGGTGTAAAAAGGGGCGTGGCCTCTGAACACCTCTCTGCAACGCAGCTCCCTGGCGCATACTGGAGGTACCTGGTAGGCTAGTTGGCCCCCAGGGACCTTCAGGATTGAAGAAGAATTAATTCCCCGAATTAAAACGCGCCACAGGGCGTGTTTGCACACATGTCACCTCAGGCCCCGCCCCCTCCCTTCACCACTGTGCAAACGCGCCCCGTGGCGCGTTTTAAGTTGGGGGATTAAGTCCCCTTGAATCCTGGCGAGTTGTAAGTTGGGGAATTAATTCCCCTTGAATACTGAGGGTCCCTGGGGGCCAACTAGCCAACTGATTCAGGGAGCTGCGTTGCAGAGAGGTGTTCAGAGGCCACGCCCCTTTTTACACCTCTCTGCCACGCAGCTCTGTGGTGCTTACTGGAGGTACCTGGTGAGCTAGTTGGACCCCAGGGACCCTCAGGATTCAAGGGGACTTTATCCCCAACTCAAAACGCGCCACGGGTGCGTTTGCACAGAGGTGAAGGGAGGGCAGGGCCTGAGATGACATGTGTGCAAACACGCCCTGTGGCGCGTTTTAAGTTGGGGAATTAATTCCCCTTCATCTCTGAGGGCCCCTGGGGGCCAACTAGCCCACCAGGTGCTTCCAGAAAGCGCCACAGGCCTGCGTTGCAGAGAGGTGGTCCAGGCCATGCCCCTTTTTACACCTCTCTGCAACGCAGCCCTGTGGCGCTTTACTGGAGGTACCTGGTTGGCTAGTTGGACCCCAGGGACCGGCAGGATTCAAGGAGTTAATCTCCCAACTTAAAACGGTCACAGGGTGTGTTTGCACACATGTCACCTCAGGCCCCCTCCCTTCACCACTGTGCAAACGCGCCCGTAGCGCGTTTAAAGAGGTAGTTTTAATCCCCCTGCCCTATTATGTACTAGGGACTTGCAGAGGAGGTCATGCTAATCACAGGGGTACCCCAACGCATAGTGTTCCCTAGTGTATGTAGGTGTTTTCACTGTATTCTAAGTGTCTTTTAGCATAGCACTGGCTCTAGGCCTGGTTAGTCAGTCAGTTACCACCAGTACCCGTCTGAAAAAGTTTTGGGCACAGGATGATTTTGGAACAAGGCCTCTTTCTGCTCCTCTGTTGGTTCTTTCTGCATATGTCTTACTTCTTCCTGCACTTTTCTTCGTCTTTGTGGACTTCTGTTGCTTCTTTCTGCATTACTTTTGCTTCTTTCTGTGCTTTTTTTTCTTCTTTCTTCACATGTCCTACCTCTGTAGGCATAGTTAGAAACTAGCATTTGAAAAACCTTGAAATTCACAGAAAAAACCATAGGTTTCAGGCACGTTATAGTTTGAAATTAGCATTTAAAAACCTTTGAAATTCACTGCAAAAACCATAGGTTTCAGGCACGTTATAGTTAGAAATTAGCATTTAAAAAACCTTTGAAATTCACTGAAAAACCATAGGTTTCAGGCACTTTTAGTTAGAAATTAGCATTTAAAAACCTTAGAAATTCACAGAAAAAACCATAGGTTTTAGGGAAAGTTATAGTTAGTTGGACATTGCACTCGTACAAAACCCGTGAAATTCCCCGTTATAGTTAGTTCAGCTAACTATAACTCGCGCCCCTGCAATGCACTGCTGATGACGTCACATATTACATCACTCATGACATGGTCAGTGACAACACTGATGACATCACTGATGACATCTCAAATGACATCACTGATGACATCATCCATATGATGATTTGATGCATCTTCTCACACCCTAATATAACTTTTCATACACCCACTCTAAATTACAGACTGCCATTCTCAAAACCATAGACACTCCAACACCAATAACTACATACCCACTCACTGATTCTTAGGTCTACACACACATCCACTCACTCACCCGTACAGTCACTCATACTTATGGTCACTCAGTACAGGACTATCATATGCACTCATACACCTACATAGACACTCACACACCGCCACTCATCCATAGAGGTACTCACACACCTAGTCAGTCATGCAAATAATTAATCACACAGCCATTTACTCACCAATACAGTTATACACACACTAGCTCACTTACTCATACAAATACTACCACATTCTTACACTCTTATACAATCACTGATACAAGCACACACTCATCCATACAACCACTCTCACAATCACACACTCTCACTTATAGCCATTTGTATACTCCAACACACATATATACTGCCTTTCACATATGTAGTTACTCACACATGTACCACTGAGATATACATTCACTCACTAACACACCCATACACACACTCACCCACCCATACAGTCCATCACAGATGCACTATTGAAACCATGCACCCAGTGACTCACCCACTCACACATTTATACACAGAGTCACACACACCCCACCCACACAAACACTCAGGCACCCATACAGATACTCAGACAACCAATCAATAACCCATATAGACACTCATGTAGCTATTCACAAACCCATGCAGCCGCTTACACACCAACAGACAGACGGATACAGACATTCACACAGTTTAGTCACTAACCCATACAATCAGTAAGATACGTTTAATCACTCACTTGTAGAGTCAGTCACGCACCTCCTAAATCATCCATTCAGACACTTATACACCTACTCATTCTTCAATACGCCTTTCCCTATATATATTAAACATATTTAAACTTTACAGAAACACACAGTCACTGGATGATGTCATCAGTGATGTCATTTGAGATGTCATCAGTGATGTCATCAGTGATGTCACTGACCATGTCATGAGTGATGTAATATGTGACGTCATCAGCAGTGCATTGCGGGGGCGCGAGTTATAGTTGGCTGAACTAACTATAACGGGGGAATTTCACGGGTTTTGTACGAGTGCAATGTCCAACTAACTATAACTTTCCCTAAAACCTATGGTTTTTTCAGTGAATATATATATATATATATATATATATGCCGAAAGTTTTGCCACAAAGATCCCAGAAATCCCAAAACTCATGGAAACCGGAACAGACAATAACAGACCCAGCTGTAAGTGCAAGTGAGTATTTTTATTTAAAGCTCAGCATGCCTGCCATGACGTTTTTCAGCCTACCAGAGGCCTTGTTCACATAGCGCCTTGTGAGTAGTATGCCAACATTTAAAGTGCAAAGTGAGGAGTAACATACAACGTGATTGGTTGCCTACACCAACAATGGACATAGAAAAAATATTTGACCATATCAAAATGGATGGCCATTCGACACAGAGCACCGCAATCAATAGCTTAAAAATATTTTTTGTTTAAGAACACTTTGTATGTGTAATTAATTAGTATTTAAAAGTACAAGCAGTAAAAACGATTTTTTTAAAAACATTTTGTTATAAAAATCTCATTTAACCATGGTGCAAACACTGTTGTGCAAAATGCGCAAAGAAAAATAAAACCCTAGTGGGTTAGGATTCACATGAAGGACACATCAGGCTACTTGGTGACAAGTCTAATGGACCACCGCTCAATAATAGAGCATCAAATGGTTTTCATCTATTTATAATAAACAAGAGAGGGGACCAACATGTCAAAGAGTTTTAAACTACCTGATAGAAGAATTTGGTCACAGATCACGTGTTTACAGATGGCAATATCTTGCTTAAAACACAATGTTTGTACATGAAAAACTGCTAAAGTATGGTAGGTGCAGCAGTTGTATGTGTTAAAAATCATCACTGTATGTCCTGGAGGACGAAATAGAACTATGTCCAGATAAAAAGTGTTAGTGCAAATAGAGTGCAAAAAGTGCATGGAATAATAAAAAATGGTGTTAAAATTTCATGGATTCAAGGGGCAAGTCTGATGTTAAAAGATATGTTAAATTAGTGCAGTAATATAATGATGGGAGCCATTTTACAGACATGTATAGAAATCTTCGCTGGAATTTAAGCCCAGTGGCGTCTTAGTATCAAGTTCTAGGATGTATTTAGTCTCCAGAGCTCGCAAGAGGGCTTCACGGTTGCCTCCTCGTCTAAGGGGCAACACTGAGTCGATGACAAAATATTTTAGAAGCTCACTCTTGTTGTCATGGTGTTCCTTGAAATGACGAGCCACTGGGTAGGATGCATCGCTCCCACTGATTGCCCTAATGTGCTGGAGTGTCCGTTTGTGGACCTGCAGCTTGGTGCTACCAACATATTGCAGGCCACACGGACACTCCAGCACATAGACAGCAAAATCCGTCTTGCATGTAAACATCCTATAGATTGGTCTTGGGGCATCGCAAAAGGGGATCTTATATTCTGTTTTGTTAGCACCATGTCTGCAGGCTTTACAGCTGGTGCATCTTCTGAAGCCCTTACTAGAAAGGAGCCATGATTTGTTAATGACTAACTCAGGACTGGTTTTCACTAGAGAATCGCTCATGGAACGTGCTTTCCTGAATGTAATCTCAGGACTAGCTGCCATTAGATCCCCAATGACAGGGTCATTCCGTACCAGGCTCCAATTTTTCTTAAAGATTTTACGAAGGGCCTGGTGCTGGCGATTATAAGTTAGGATCAGTCTAGTGGGCTCCTTAGCTTGTACCGATGCAACATTGGATGTTTTGCTTTGCAAGACCATCTGCCTAGGAATGTGGTTGGCTTTGGTGATGGCTTTGTCAATCATGGAAGCCGCATATCCTCTAGCCAAAAATCTAGATTTGCTGGCTTCCTGTGCTAACGAGCACTCAGAATCAGTGCTACAGATGCGCCTGATGCGCAACATCTCACCATATGGGATGCTGCGTATCAAGTGTGCCGGATGGTGACTGGCGGCATGTAAGACAGTATTGCCAGCCGTGGGCTTTCTGAATAGCCGGGTCTCAAGTCTGTCCCCTTTAATGAAAATCTCTACATCTAGAAAATAGACAAAATCCTGACTTAAGTTAGCTGTAAACTGGAGATTGAGCTTGTTTACATTGATCAAATTAATGAAGTCTGAGGCCTGTTGTTTGGTACCTCGCCAGATCAAAAAAATGTCATCGATATAACGATACCAATGAATGACATGTCTGGTAAAAATCTCATGATGTTCAGCATAGAGGACCTGCTCCTCCCATCTGCCCATATGCAGGCAGGCATAACTAGGGGAGAAGCAGGCCCCCATGGCCACACCTCTAACCTGCTGAAAGAATTGGTTAAAAAACATGAAAAAGTTGTTATTCAAACACGTAGCAATCATAGCAATCAGCATCTTGTTGTGATTAAACATTTGGATGGGCCTCTTTCCTAGGTAATGGTTAATAGCTTTTAAACCATCCTGATGGTTGATGCTAGTGTAGAGGGATGTAACATCCAACGTAATCAACCAGTAAGAGGAATCCCATACCACCCCTTCCAGTTTCCTCAGGAAGTCGCCTGTATCTTGGATGAAAGAGGGCAAAGTCCTCACATGTTCCTGTAGGAAGGCATCGATGTAGATAGATGTATTTTCCAACAACCCATTGCGTGCCGATATTATGGGCCTGCCAGGTGGTTTCTCAGCGCATTTGTGTATCTTAGGGATGAAGTATATTGCCGGGATTACTGGATGCTCATTTTTGAGAAATTTCAGTTCATCTTGACTAAGCAATCCTGCGCTTCTCCAGGCCACCAGCTGTGTGTAGAAATCAAATTGCGCCTGTTTCACAGTGGCTATGTCACACCTCTTATAGCATTGATGGTCATTTAGCTGGTTGTAGGCTTCCTCTAGATACAAATCTCTAGGCCACAACACCACATTTCCACCTTTATCAGACTGGCGAACTATGATGTTATTGTTGGCCTGAAGTTTCTTGATAAGCTGCAAGTAACAGTTGTTAGGTGATGTGTGCTTATAGTTATCACGCATTGTGGCAGTGTAGAGTCTTTTAAGTTCTGCAATAGATAGTTCATGAAAAATGTCAATGTTATCATGTAACATCAGGGGTGTAAAGGTGGATCTTGGTTTAAAATTGGTATTTCCAGGCATGTTCAAATTGATCTGTTCATCATTAATGCCAGGACCTGAGATCTCATCATTCAATTGTTGTAAGTCTTGTAACAATTCTAGGTCATTAGCACTTAAAACTTGCGTGGTATCAGAGGCCTGGCCTGTACTAGTCTTGTATACCGTCTTGTTAGACATAAAATATTTGCGGAGTTTCAATTTGCAAGTATATTTGTACAGATCTATCCGCGTCTTGGCATAGTTGAAATTACTTGCTGGGCTGTAGGTGAGACCAAGAGGTAGTACACGCAATTCTGCTTGGCTTAGATGGATATCAGTGAGATTTATTACAGTTAATGCTGACCCTACTTGGTCAATCATGCCATTTTGAAAACTCATTTCCTGTTCCATCTTTTGTTGGTATTGGTTTTTCTTTTTGATTTGCCATCTATAGCTTGATTTGTGTCGTTGCCTGCGCCTTTGGTTGTTTCTTTGGCGTTGTTTATGTTTGTCCTCCTGGGTCGCAAGGTTTCTCGTCGGTCCTGTCGCAAGCAGTCCACCTCTTGCGCTAGGGAAAATTTGGTAAACCCCAATCTTACAGCCTGTCTGCATTGTTCAGTATCCGATTCACTGTCAGGCAGCGAGCTGAGATCAGATAGTGAGGAAGCCAGTTGAGGAGTTGCATTGGTACTCGTGCTGGCTTCTTCAGGCAGCCGCAGTGTTGGGTTCTTAGAGGCTTTAATGGCATCAAATTTCTTAGCGAAGGTAAATACTCGCCCTTGCTGGTAATCGATTTTATCTCGCTGAAATTTGTATGTCTTCCGTTTTTTTATTACCTCCTCCTCTTTGTGTAGCCTAGCTTGCATATCTTCCCGGTATTTGGCACAGTTTCCACAGCGCTAATTTCATTGATAAGTTCATCAATTTTCAATTGTAAAGACGCGCGATCGCTTTCAGCGTATTTCACCAAAATGGTTACCAGCTTTCGCGAAGACTCCAAATTACACTCGGCCCATTCATTGAGCATATATAAAACATACTTAAACTTTTCAGAAACACACAGTCACTGGATGATATCATCAGTGATGTCATCAGTGATGTCATTTGAGATGTCATCAGTGATGTCATCAGTGATGTCACTGACCATGTCATGAGTGATGTAATATGTGAGGTCATCAGCAGAGCATTGCGGGGGCGCGAGTTATAGTTAGCTCAACTAACTATAACGGCCGAATTTCTCTGGTTTTGTACGAGTGAAATGTCTAACTAACTATAACGTCCCTGAAACCTATGTTTTTTTCAGTGAATATATATATATATATATATATATATATATATATATATATATATATGTGTGTTTACAGTGAAAACTTTGAGTTGTTGTGGAAATGACTTTGAGTTGTTGTAGAAATGAAATAAAACATTTATAAAAGGGGCAGCAGAAAGGCATGCTGCCCCCCTAAGTTTAGATAGGAGGGGGCATATTTACAAGCCCCTTGCGGCACAATTGCGCGTCCGGAGAGTCACCTTTGGGACGCTCCAGAGGCGCAGTGTGCAGACCCATATCTACAAGGTCACACAAAGCCACCCTGTATGGCTCTGCATGTCCTTGTACATATAGAGTAAGGCAAATCAGCGTAAGTCGCTGCCTTGCTTTACTCTAAGTCAAAGAGGCGTTCCATGGGCGTTGCAGCGGATGTTCCCAAGTAACGCCCATGGGTTTTGATGCATTCCCAGATTTACAACATGGCATAAATCTGGGAATGCATTAAAACCTTATGCCTCTCCAGTGCAGGCGTAACAGAGAGAAAATGTTATAATTTCTCCTTGTTTTTTCCTCTTTCTATGTGTGCTGCATTCTACAGCACACATAGAAGGAGGAAAGCACCTCTTAAAGTTGTTTTTTGAGCAGGAAAATTCATGGGGATTTTGTGTTTTGGGAACCCCCTTTTACTCAGCCCCCACTTGATGGATCACCCTGAAACTTTTCAAGAGGGAGCTGAGGTGGAAGAACCTTTTTTAGAGTTTTGTGAAGATTCGACAAACGGGGACCCCATCCCCCAGCCTTTATTTCTATATTTATAAAAAAGGGGGAGGGCCAACTTCGGCCTTGGGGACCCCATCCCCAGGGCCTGGCCCCTCCGATGGGGACCGCGGGGGAGCCTCAAGGCCCCCATGGTCCCTGCTAGCGCCCCGTCTCCGGCTGGAGCCAACATTGCTTTGAAACCCAGGGAGCTGCTAAATATGCAGCTCCCCTGATCTGAAAGCAATTTGACTGTTTCTGCGCTCGCTTGCTTAAAGCGGAGTGTTTGCTGTGATTTGGCCGGAAGCTCCCACCAAGCCATTGCAAACTGTAATGTCTCGGGGTGGGCACCCCGGGACATTGTTGGAACCGGCCCTGGGGCATGGCGGTCCCCAGGGCCATCTAGGGCTCCAGGAGGGGGTTAACTTTAGCCCCGGGGAGGTGGTGGTCCTCCCCGGGGTGGCAACAGACCCCCTTAATTATTGTGTTTGTGCCATGGGGAGGTGGCGGTCCCTGGGGCTGTGGGAGGCCATAGGGCCTCCCTCGCATTTTTTGTAAAAATAATGTATGTGCCACGGGAGGTGGCGTTCCCCGGGGCAGCGAGGGGGACCGTAGAACCTCCCGCTCATTTCTTTTAAAAAACAGTGTGCCCCGAGGAGGTGGCAGTCCCTGGGGCTGCAGGGGGGCTAAGCTGGCCCCCGTATTTCTATTGTTTCCTACCCTGCGGAGGTGGCGGTCCCCGGAGCTTTGCATAAGTGTAAGAGGGGGGCCCATGAGCCCCCCTTCTTCATGCTCCCGAAATTTGTCCCACCCAGGGTCTTTAAAAAAAGACACACGGGAGCCTGTGTGTCTTTTTTTTTTTATTTTGCCATAGATCTGCAGGTCCACCTGCGAATTCGCAGCAAAATTACATTTAAAAAAATACTTTGTACCCCACCATATCTGGGGGGGTCAGGGTATTCCTACCCTACCCCCGTTTCATAATTTTTTTACTTTTTTTGTGGGACTCGGCTGTAAGCTGAGTCCCAAGATGGCTGCTAAGATTCCTGGTTGAAGGGGCGTGGCCAACTGCCGGTCATGAAGGACGTGGGCTGAAAGAGCTCCGTCTCCTACCTTGACAAATAGCTGAATATCCTGCTACTTACTGGACCTGCAGAGCTAGGTCGACTACCCTGGCGCTGCTGAACCCTTCGGGATCCTGTGGTCGTAATTTCTCTCCTGGGTACCTGCTGGGATCTGCCGGACTCGGTGCTGATTCTAGGCAACTGGCGGCGAGGAAGAACAAGGGGCGGAGTCACGCATGTTCCATGGCTGTCTCGGCGGCTCTAACAGCCTAAATGATGTTTCCGATGCTGCGGAAATAAAGCCGACGAGAAAATAAAGTGGCGACGCCTGTTCGGAGGTGGCGAAAGTGGCGGTGAAGACAGGCGCTGGACTTTCTACTTTGCTGCGCCACAACAATAGACACTACGGGCAAGATGGCGGCGGCCAGCCGGGCCCAGACTAGCCGCGAGGGTGGACGGAGACAGGTGGCGCTCTGGTGAGGAACGAGCGCAGACACAACCCACTAGCGCGGCGGTGTGCGGGGGACTACGGACACATCTCACCCCCCTCCTCCCTTTTGAGAAGTGGCTGCACAGGGGAGTAACTGCGTGCTGTGAGGCGCGATATTGAAGCTGGAGGGGGAATGCTCCTTGCACGATACTACACATCGCTGCTCCCTGCCATATACGGAAACGGACCCTCTGCAAAGCATTGTGTTGTGGCGACTTCCTTGCGCTGGCTCGCACCGGAGGGACATGCTCCATTGTTGGTGCGCTGGAGGTGAAGCTGTTGCCTGGTAGGCCTACGGGCGTCTGCGTCCTTGCCCGCCCTGTTGGGTGACCGCGCGAACTGCGTGCGATGACGCTTTCCGCCTGAAACCGGCTCTGGATGTGGAGTGGGACACACGATTATGTGGTAAGCGCGATATGGCCTTACAGCTGGGGCTGTCCTGATGGTTACTGAGTTGCAGAGTCTGGCGTCCCTGTTGGTGTCCACCGAGAGTGTGCGGCCCAGACCAGGAGAGGCTGAATACTTACGGCCTATGGAACCTGTGCCTCTATAAATAATCTGGGCGCGCCAATGATCTGTACTTCTCTGGCTGAGTAAGTGATGTGGGATATTGACCCCGAGACCCCCCAAGAGACCATCCTGGAGCAGAGGCGGACGGGGGGACGCAGAGGCACGATGGGCCGCAGCCGAAACAAGCAGGTGGACGCCACTGCAGATGGCGCAACACAACCTACACCTGGCAGTGATCCCTCTAGCGCTTCAGACGGTGACGTGATACCTCCTACTGGTACAGACCCCCACGAGGCTAAGCTGGACTTAATATTGAAGGAAATTCGAGACTCACGAACGGCGCTGGAATCACGCATGGGCACGATGTCCACTAATCTCAGCTTATTACAAGCGGATCACAAAAAGCTGGCCGACAAGGTCAAATCGAATAAAATGGCGCTAGATGATCTTATACCCTAGCAGTCCATGCACTCCACCCAACTTGAACAATTCCAGCGGCAATTGAAGGGCCTGCAGGACAGGGTGGACGATGCGGAAGGAAGGTCCTGCCGCAATAACGTTCGCATACTTGGCATACCGGAACGCAGCGAGGGATCCAACCCTACACAGTTTGTGGAGGACTGGCTGAGAGACCATGTAGCAAGGGAGGGCCTAACACCCCTGTACAGTGTGGATAGGGCGCACCGAGTGCCTTCTAGACCTCCTCAACCGGGCGCGCCGCCTCGCCCGTTGGTATAACAAAAAAACAAGGAACCCTGGAAGTCAGCGGGGACCAAGGGTGGAGTTGTGTTTTACAGAACAAGGGTCCCACACAAAAAGAATGTAAACTTAAAATTTCACAATTTCATGATAAAAATTGGAATAAACAAATGTTTAAATTACAAAATAGGTATTTAATGCTAGTGTAAATGAAACAAGACAATATTAACACGTGGGCAACCGTGACAAGGCAGAGGGAAATCGGCCGATTTCCTTACCTCAGGCAAGTGACTTAAAATTGTGACTTTTCAGTATACGTGAATATAAATAAACACAAGTCACAGTTGAGGTTACATCTCATACTCCACAAACAGTATAAATAGTAGTATAGAGTTAGGGATGTATGTGTCGACTGACGTTTCAATCCCGCAGAGAATATCGGGATCTCATCAGGACTAATAGATAGAGCAGGTGCCTGAGAAGTTGCCTGGAGAAGTAAGAGGGAGGGGAGGAGGAAAGAGGGGAAGGAGCAAACAATTAAAATCATGAAAGGGGAGATGTGAAAAAAACAGAAGGGAATAGGGAGGAAGAAAAGGATAATAAGGAAAATATAACATTCAATAAATTAGAAGGAATAGCAGTGGAGTAAATACAAGGAAGTATGAAAGTGGAGGAAGGATGGAGGTGGAGATGTGCGGGGTGAGGTAATGTACATATTACCAGAATAAGAGAATGAGTGAAGAAGAAGGAAAAGGCCACAAGATCAGGGGCTGTGGAACAGGGATGAAGAGTGTAAAGGGGAGAAAGTGAAGGAGGGTGAAAGTAAAGGAGGGATAAGAGCAAGAAGGACTAACCAAGAGTGCGGCAAGTCTGTGAGCCGCGATGAGGAAGGCCAGAACGAGTTGCTGGCGTGGAAGTCCGCCGGAAGCAGATAGGGGACGTAGGGAATAAGCGAGATCTAAATTAAAATAAGGGAAGAGTGAGGCAGGACATGTGCGAGCCGTATGTGCAACCCCGAGAAGGACCAAGGGTGAGAGAAGGAGAGGGCTTACCGTCGGGTGCATGGGTCTCCAACCGAGGAACCGGGATTCACCTCCCGGCCGGGAGGCTGTAGTAAAGGATCGGCGTGCAGGTTGGCAGGCCAAGGAAGGATATTTGTACAATGCGACCCTGGAAACGGGGGTCGGAGCCGTGCGCCTGCTCGATGGCTGTGAAAAAGGGAGCACGGGATAGTAAGGCGGGGAAGAGGTGAGGGGATGTAGGGGAGAGGGTAGAGCAAATTAAGCACGAGACAGAGGGCTAATAAACCTGGGCTTACCAGCAGTAAGAGGGAGCCAGGACACGCTGGACGATCCGGAGTACAACAAGCAGATGCGGTCAATGCCGGCACGAATGTGAGGCAGAGCGAGATCAAGGGGGACTTACATGAAAAAAGGACAACGGAAGTGACGTAATGAGTGGGCAAGGGTGAAGAAACTAAGCGTGAGGGAAGCGGCCATGTTGGAAGGGGATAGAAGAGTAAGAGAAGCAATGTAAAAGGACCAAGAGTGTCAGAGATACCAGATTAGGCAGCCATGTTGGTGAAAGATAGAGAGATGAAAACAAGTAATAGGGAGACAGGAAAATGGAAGGTATGGGAGAGCAATTAACGTGGAGGGTATACTGAAGGGGGAACCAAGAGGGCCATAGGAGCAGATGAATGTGGGAAACTGGAGGTAATGACAGCAAGGGAATACAGCGGAAGCCAAAGAACTGAAATGGAATCCAAGGATGGAACCAGAGAAGGAAAAGAAGATTATGAATACATGGAGAATAAGTTAGAGTAGGGGAAAGGAAGCTGAATGCAGAGCAAAAGATAAAGGAGAGTAGAAGGTGAAGGGAATAAGTGTAGGAAACGGCGATACAGTTGGCGGGAGGGGAGTTACAGATGACATTACAGAATAGAGATTAGAAGCGCAGGCACAGTTAACTACGGACGATTACAACAGGTTAGACCAGTCTTCGAGGCGATTAAGTCCTGTATGGAGGCTGTCCGTACGTATAAACCATTTTAACTCCTCCTTGTTCAGGATGCCTGTAATGTTTGTAATTCTAGGAGGTTAGAGGATCACTGCGATGACTTGCCACCTTATTTGGTCCTCCGTATGATTAAATGCGGCAAAATGTTCGACAAGAGGTGCGTTAGGTGTTGCACAACGTATCCAACTTCTATGTTGGCAGATCCGGATCCTGACTTTTTGTGTCGTTTGTCCTACATATATTAAGTTGCATGGGCAAAAGATGGCATATATAACATTGGCGGTGTTACAATTGGAAAAGTGCGATAAAGTGACATCAATATTGGCATGCACAAATTTCTTAGTGTCATTCGTGAGATGGCAAACACTACAGCCTCCGCATTTGAAATGCCCAAGCACCGGTGGCAGACCCCAAATTTGCCTAAGTGTGGTCTTATTGTTACCGCTAGGAAGGGCTGCTCTAACAAGGTGATCATGTATACTTTTGTTTTTCTTAAATGCAAATAAGGGACGTTCCAAATTCAGACTACCTGCATTGAGTGTGGGCCAATGTTTGAGAATACTCTTTCTAACTGAATTAGAGATAGATGAAAATGTAGTCACGCAGACGAGTTTGTCGCTATTGTTTCTGTCTTTGGGACTCAAAAGGATTTCTCTGGGGCAGTACCATGCGCGTTTCATGGCTGTTTTAACTAGTTTACGCGGGTAACCTCTGCTAATTAACTTAGTTGTAAGGACTTTAGCTTCCCTAAAGTAATCTTCCTTGAGGTAGCAATTGCGACGCAAGCGTAGGAATTGAGAATATGGAAGGGAGTCACGTAGTGCCCTAGGGTGATGGCTATTGTAGGCCAACAGTGTATTTTTCTCAGTGGGTTTGCGGTATAGGGAGGTGTAGAGTTTCCCTTCTTGTGCAATAATTTTAAGATCAAGGAAGGCAATCTCCTGTTTACTTTTACTAAGGGTAAAGGTTAGGCCATTACAATGGTTGTTCAACCAATCTTTGAAATGTAACAAGTCTGAGTCAGACCCTTTCCAAATAAGGAAAATATCATCAATGTAGCGTTTCCATTCAAGAATGTTGGCTCTGAAAGGGTTACGGGGTGACAATATTCTTTGTGTCTCAAGAAAATCCATGTAAAGTATGGCAAAATTTGGAGCGAAAACTGCACCCATACTCGTGCCTTTAACCTGTTGGTAGAAATTCCCATTAAACAGGAAAAAGTTCCTTGTAAGGCATATCTTCAAAAGGTGAAGTAAAAAGGAGGTGGGGACTGGGGAGGGTTGGGGTCTGGAGTTAAGGAACATCTCAATAACTTCCATGCCCTCGTCCTGGGGGATGTTGGTGTACAAAGACTCTACGTCCAGAGTACAAAGAAGGCAGTCAAGGGGATCAAAGGGGAGGGTTTCTACCTGATTAATCATGGCCATAGTGTCTTTGATGTAGCAGAGGGTCCCAGGTATGAAGTCTTTGATAAAATGGTCAATGTATCTGCCTAAGGGTTCGAGGATCGAACCACAACCAGATACAATCGGTCTACCTGGAGGTGTGTCAGCATTTTTATGCATTTTGGGCAGGGTATATATTACAGGGGTACGAGGTGATTTAGTATTAAGGTAAAGAAATTCGCTTTTGCTAAGAAAACCCTGGGTCAGCCCTTCGTTGGTAATGTCAAGAATGAGTTTCTGAATCTCCTTAGTAGGGTCAGAAGGAAGCTTGCGATAGTGGTCTAATCTCGAGAGTTGTCCTAGAATTTCTTGAGTGTAACCATCAATCTCCTGGAGCACTATTCCGCCCCCCTTATCTGCAGGTTTGATAGCGCGCATTTTGCACTACAAGGATCGCGACACTATCCTGCGGGCTGCCAGAGAGAACGCTCCTGTGCGTTTTGAGAACCGGACAATTTCGCTTTACCCGCATTTTATGCCTGCAGTCCAGAAAGCCAGAGCAACGTTTTTAGGAGTGAAGAAAAGATTGCGCGACCGCAATTTGAAATACGCACTGCTCTTTCCAGCTCGACTGAAGGTTGTCTCTGGTCAGAAATCGTATTTTTTTGAGAGCCCTGAGGAGGTGGCGGACTGGCTTGAAATTACTTTTACACCAGAAACGTCTCAGACTTCGCTGCCATCGGGACAACTGCGTAGAGCCTCCCCGATACGAACGACTGGACTACCCCGATCGGACCATGGCAATCCCATGGTTACTGTGAACTCTGGCCCAACCTCGGAACAGATTATGACCAGCCAGAAGGATGCACTTCTCACGGCGGCGGCTCTGGCGGCTCACGATGCCCAGGCTGCGGCGCCCTCGGAACACTCATCGGATGCCGACACGGTGCGCTCTGAATCTGACACTAGCATAACACTGTTTCCCTCGATTACGGCCCAGATGGCAAGAGACTTCTGATATTGTGATCCGGAATGCTCGGGAGTGGTAATGTATACAAGAGATCTGCACTGTGTGTATTGCTGCTGATGACTGCTTTGTGGTTCCAGGGTACATATGCTTTATAGGGAAGTGAGTTAATGTAACAAAGACATACTCAAGTGTATATCATGTTGATTTTACGAACTGACGCAGCTCTGGCCTATACCCCCCAAGCGACTGCGTTGACGCATTTTTTATTTGTAGTCCATGTTGGGCTATTGTTCTTTGTTTGGTCCTCTGCTGTTTTCGGGGGGGACCTAGTATTGGGGAGTTATTATGTGACGACATGCTCGGCCTTTTCACAGCTTCTATCTACAGAGTTTCGGTCTCCACAGGTCACACTACAATTACGCTTCCTGCTCCGCGATGGCATTACATAATACATACACCTACTGCACATGGAATGTGAGGGAATTAGGCTCAATTCATAAAAGACACCGGGTTCTGGCACAACTTACTAGAAGGAAGGTTGCTATAGCCTATTTACAAGAAACTCATCTCAATGCTAGTGAGGCAGCTAAATTGCAAAGAAAATGGAGGGGGCAACTATTCGCTACAACTTATTCAGCTTTTTCCAGGGGGCGGCGGTGTGGATGCGGAATACTGTCCCTTTTAAGCTCTTAGAGCAGAAGATAGATGTTAACGGTAGATATGTACTGCTTCATGGCTTATTGGATGGGACACATGTGGTTTTGGGCTGCATATATGCACCAAACACTGACCAGGATAAATACCTGTCTACACTGGGTGCAGCTTTGACAGAATGGGATGCATACCCCTGGGTGCTAGGGGGCGACTTCAACGCTGTGCTAGACGAAGACTTAGACAGGTCTCATCCCCCGTTACACGCTACTGAAAGCAAAAAACAAGCAGAGGCACTTAGGGGCTGGGCAGAGGGATGGGAACTACAGGACGCATGGCGGGCGAAACACAATGGGCATAGAGAATACTTCTTTTATTCGCCTCCACACAGATTACACACTCGAATTGATCGGTTCCTGTGTTCCGGTGCCCTGTTAGGGTCCATTACTTCATATGGGGAAAACCCTGTCAGATCATAACCCAGTAGAATTGACGGTACAATGGGGCAGGGTTCCAACTCCGATACCGACTTGGAAACTACAACCTGAGATGCTAGAGGATTCAGTCTTTCGCAATGCCCTCTCAGAGACGATCGTCCATTATTTCTCAGAGAATACGGGGTCTGCTAGCTCCCGACAGATAGAATGGGATGCCTTCAAAATGGTCATCAGGGGCGTGGCCATCTGCGCTAAGACAGGAGTGCGACTCGACCTTATTGAGCGACTTGCGGAGGTAGAAGGTAGATTAACCGCGCTGGAAGGGGAGGCTGCAGGGACGAATGAACAATTGACACAACTGCAAGAGGCTAACATTCAGTACGCGGAGCTCCTTGAAGAGCTACGTGTCGTGGACTACCGGTTATATACGCAAAAGCAACACACACAAGCTGACAGGTCAGGACCACTGCTGGCACGGTTGGTTCGAGACGCGCCCTTACCTACACCCATATTAGAAATTCGAACGACGCAGAAATAGTGGTCAACACGCAATTAGACATTAATACCGCATTCCGGGACTATTATGAACATCTTTACGGTCCACTGCCCGTTCTTATGGACACTGACTTTGAATCATTCTTTGATGGCCTATGCATACCCCGACTTACACAACACCAGCGCGATGATCTAATACGACCAATCACAGGGGCGGAAATACGGCAGGCGATTAAGGCTTTACCACGTAATAAAACACCAGGGAACGATGGCCTACCGGCAGAATTTTATGCAATGTATGCTGACCTGCTAACTCCTCATTTGCAGTGTCTCTATCACGAATCATTGGAGGGAGGCGGGCTCCCCGCTACTACATTGCAAGCGTTGGTGGTTTCACTATTAAAACCCGGGAGGGATGCTTTGCTTATCTCGAGCTATAGACCCTTATCACTCCTTAACACGGATTATAAAATCCTGAGTAAGTTGTTGGCCACTCGCCTTAACCAGTTTATCCCAGCGCTAATACATTCCGATCAGTGTGGATTTGTACCTGGTCGGAGCACAGCACTTAACATCAGGCGGCTACACCAGGTAATGTTAGGCACACACGACATGAGACGTATGGAAGGCTGCATATCCCTTGATCTACGGCAGGCGTTTGACTCCTTACGCTGGGATTATATGTTCTATGCTCTCGCACGCTTTGGCATACCTGAAGAATACATAGCATGGGTGCGCTTATTATACACGAACCCTACGGCGCGGGCACGCACGGGTCGGCACATCTCAGGACAATATGCTGTGGCTCGGGGAACAAGACAGGGCTGCCCCTTGTCACCATTGTTGTTCATACTGGCGCTGGAACCACTTCTACACAGACTCCGTGCTTTCGCAGTCTGTCAGGGTATAGCACGTGGTCGTACGTTCCACATTGTCTCGACATATGCGGATGATCTTATATTATACATTAAGGATATGAGCGCTGATCCGCACCCAATGCCCTCCATTTTTGAGTCATTCCAAGATCTCTCTGGCCTGGCCATCAATGCTGCCAAGTCGTACGCGTATTTCTTTGACAGCGCTGAGAGGAGCGGGCACTTTTGGTTCGGTCCATGGTCCTTCCAAATAGCGCCTGATACCTTTAAATACCTCGGTATACAAATTTACCGCAATGCCCAGGACCTGCTAGATGGCAACCTGGGGCGTGCGATCGCGGCTCTCAGATCCCAAATTCAGTTCTGGGTCTCACTGCCCCTATCGGTGGCGGGCAGAGTGGCCATCACGAAAATGGTGCTCTTGCCGCGGCTCCTTTACTTCTTCACCAACCTACCGTTACTTGTCCCCATGAGCACCTTTAAAGTGTTGAACTCTCTAGTGACGGACCTAATATGGGGTGTGGGGCGTAGACGTATTAGCCTGGCAAAATTGCAACTTCCCGCGCAACAAGGAGGGATGGGGGTGCCGGATCTGCGTGCGTATTGCTATGCGGGCCAGTTGCAATGGCTGGCGTACTGGCTTGCAGGACGCAATTTGCATGAGCTCGATAGGACATCAAGAGATAGGGACAAAGGGACCATCCACAGACTCTTACTACCACAGGCCCCCCTACTGACGTCGACACCCCACTTACTGAAATTGGCTATTGCTTACTGGCGGAGTGCGGTGCGGTACACTGGCCAGAGGACACCATATGCTCCTACCATTCCTTTGCTAGGTATCCCCACACGATCGGGACTAACCTCTGGCCATACCCTACAGGCGTGGTCAGAGGCGGGCATTACTACGTTAGGAGACTTTTTTACAGGGGGAGTACTAATGTCACATGGGACGTTTGTACGCGTACACGGTGCCCCGAGGCGTTGTTTCTATTACACGCACATATTTCCAGATATATCCGCACCACATGGTCGCCCGATGATATAGAACCACCCACGAATACACTGCTCACCATGCAATACCTAATGGGGAACGGGGCTCGTCTGACAAAATGGCTCACTACTGGGATCCGAACGGAGAAAGCGATCTCATTACAGCCGTTACGCGACAAATGGGAGGGGGACATGGGTCGTACACTTACAGACAAGGAATGGGACACTATATTGGGGTTCCCCAAAAAAGTCTCTCGTAACCCCAAATTTAAATTTATCCAATTGATGTTGCTACACAGAGCGTACTTAACCCCGCACAGGCTCAGCGCTATGTTTCCGGGGGCAACTGATGAATGTCCACGCTGCCACACACCTGACGCGGGGTTGGTACACATGGTATGGGCCTGCCCTAGACTGGGACATTACTGGGCGACGGTATGCAAAATACTGACGGCGGTGGCTCCGATACGCCAGAATGACACGTTGGAATACTGCATACTAGGTCTGGGACCCCGTGAAAAGAAGGGCAGCTCTACCTCCCGATTCGCTAACCTTGCGCTCCTTCTAGCCAAAAGAGCCATAACCACACGATGGAAGGCCACTAGAGTCCCGTCCTTATAGGAATGGCACGCAGAAATGTTAAGATGGGGTAAAGCGGAGGGTACGGAACTGCAGAGAGAGGAATACAGAGGCCTGCGAAAAACACCGATTTCGTTGAGTTGGCATGCAATGCTAGAAGAATACGCTAAGATAGATATTTTGTCCTACTAGGGTACGCTGGATTTACCATATAAAGATCTGACCCGAGGATACAAGACACTTGATCGCCTCACATTGATTGTGTGCTATGCTGGATACGTTGGCAGTACCGTGTAGTTCACTTATGACAGACTTTGGAACCGAGACACACACACCTATAGAGGTGGCTGATACATTCATGCGATTGGTAGATATTAAGGGCTGAGCATGCGGGAAGGGGAGGGGGATTGGGTAACTGTTTAGTTAAATTGTTTTAATTGCATTGAATATTGATAGTTTTAACAAATTATCTATCGTTTTGCTAAAGATATGTGGAGAATAAGAATGCTAAGAACGTGATGTATTGACATACCGCTAGAGACTTTGTTAGGATACTGGTCCATTATGTACTACCAGTTGTAGACACTTAAGGATACTCGACACTATTGATGTATATTGGCCTGCGATGGTTGTACACATGTAATACTATATTGTGTGATTATATGTTCTCTGATTGTATGAAGATGCTTGGCTCATTGTTCTGTAAAATCAATAAAAACAAATAAAAAAAAAAAAAAAGATTCCTGGTTGAAGTGTTGGCACCCAATCAAATTTTAGTAGGATCCGCGAGTCCGCTGAAAGGACTAATGATCTCAGATATTTATATTATTTAAACTTTAATAACTCTGATACTACTGAGCAGATCTACACCAAATCACAAAAAGCACGCTTTCTGGACCAACGTCTAGCTTTCTGCCAAATTGGTGCAAATCCGTTCACCAGTTTGGGCTGTAGTCATGTTCAAAAAATGAAAAATCCCCATAGACATAACATGAGGAAAACACGTCTTGGGACCCCCCTTTTTTCTTGCCCCCCCACCTGATGGATCACCCCCAAACTTTCGGTACACCAGCTGAACCAAATAAAGGGACGTTTTGTGAAGCTTCGTCAAGCGGCGCCAAAGTTGTTGTCAAATCAAAAATCACTTTTCCTATGGAAATTTTGGTCCTACCTATAACTACCTACTAGCGACTAACAGTAGGTTTTATATATATATATATATATATATATATATCACTGCACCTCATAAAATCGTTCCACTTCCAAACAAAGATGAGTGCAGACCTCCGATAGTGCATAAATTATTTATTGCATGAGTCTTCTGCCATTACGCGTTTCGGCCGTGCAAGCGGCCTTGATCACATGACATATATATATATTGATTCTACGGTCTATCAAAAGTACCTAATATAGTATTATCTTGCATGCAAATGATGTTTCTTTCTACAGGTTTGCATCCTTAGAGTGCATGCTAGCTCAAAAATCAACTCTATTTTCCAAAACCCCTGTATGGAAATGTTCAACTTGACTTAAAACTTCTGATTTTCACTTTTCCTTTTTTCTTTGAAAGATCCTCTCCTTAGCTTCAATGTTCTGCATGCTTCCTCTCCTGAAGTACAACATATTCCAAGGCTTAATCTATATTTTTGTATTTCTGCAAATTGCCAATTCCTCCTCAAAGATCACAACCTGTCCTTCTATGAGAGTCATACTCTGCAACCTTGCAATACCAAATCTCCACTAGGTAATCTACTAATCCCACCTATCATCTGCATGAGCTCACACCTGTCCCTCCAACTAATGACCACTTCTAACCGCTAATAATCTAATCCATCACGAACACACTAGGGTAAATCCATGGAATAGTATCCATGAGCACAAGACTAATCCCTAAAACCACTGAATTAACCACTAACCTTGCGTTCGGGAGCAGCGTGCTCTTCAATGTTTTGTCAAGGGTTGTAAGCGTTATATAAAAGCAATTACAAATACAATAGCCAGTGAGTCTCTCTGGCCTCTGGCACCAGCACCATCCATCAAAATGTGCCACCAAACTTTGTGTTGCGCTGTCCACTCAGCTGAGTGCTTTCTTGTTGCTCTGGCCAGGGTGGGCTTTAGGGCAGTGCAACTGGTGCAGCCCCACTAGGCGCTGATCTGGGGAGGGGGCGCTGACCGCAGGGAGGGCGCTGAGTTTAGCAATAACTAAAGATTTAAAAGCACCTGCTGCAGAGTTCCTTCTGTGTCCAGTTTTCAGGCAGCATTAAAAATTTCAAGATAACTCTGGAGATTAATGTTCCTGCTAGAGATATGCTGCAAAGAACACGTACCGTGCAGATCAATGATTTTATGTGGATAGCTGAGTGGATTACTGCTTTTGTCACAGAGATCCTTTTGTTACCGCAGTTCATAAGATACAACCCTATTATAGAACAGTGACTGTTACGAACTGTCATCAAACAGCTGCATGCAAACTTGATAAAATAGGTTAGGAAGTTCTGTTTCTTTCCTCCAGTCTTTCATTATCCATTCCTAATGTTGCTGAAAAGTGTTTCTTTGAGTAAATATACATTCTTATTAGTAAAGCCGCCCTTTATCAGTGCTTTAAAACAAATTAAATGTATGTGAGAGAGGGGCTATGGAGAGATGAGGGGCACTTTTGCCTGGTGGTTGTGAGGGAATCGGATGAGGCGGTCGTTGGGTGGGGAGGGGGGCGCCAGAAATGATTGTCATACCGGGCGCCAACAGCTCTAAAGCCGGCCCTGGCTCTAGCCCCTATTGCACCCTTGTCCTGTCCCTCATCCCTCTGCCCACTGGTCCCTCTCACACCGGCCCACCTTTCAGCATGCAGCTGCCACTTTGGGTCCACCCTTCTCTGTGGGCGTACCTCACACTGCCCCACCTCCTCATGTCACTTCATCTGTGTCTCTTGGCAGAACCCGGGGGCAGTGTTGGTTTGTTCCTGGTATTAATGCTTCTGGCTGCCTCAGATTATGACATGGATGGGCCTTGCTGTGTCAAGGGAAGGATATTGCAGTACCAGCCAGGTACATCATCTCCATGCTCCTCTGGCACTAGGGCTGTTCACTATGAGGCTGCTCTCCAAGAGATGAGGAGAGTGGATGGCAGATGGAAGGGCTGGTCCAGGAGCCAGGGTGGACAACAGTGTTACAGTGATGCTGGGCGATGGGAGAGGGTTAATCACAAGGTAAGAAACGATTAAGACATGATGTGTGGTACAAGGAGAGGTTGATAGTAGTGATGGCAAGTGAGGGTGACGTAGAGGAGTTGTCAGTAGCATAGTGTTGTGATTTGTAAAGAGTGATGGGGTGATACAGAAGTGACAATGACATCATAGAGAGTGACAGGCAGTGGGTGATGGGCGTGGGCCATGGCAGTGTGTGTATGGGTTGATAAGTGACTGAAGTGACATGGGTATAATTGGCGGTGAGACATCTGACTTCTGAGTGGACGCAGACATAAAAAGTTATATGATCGAGAGGCAGTGGATTAGGTGACACTTATAAGGCTTATGGGTGTGCAACGAGTGATAGGGTGGCAGTGGGGCTAGGTGAGGAGTAATCTGATCTGCAGCTTGTCATTGCTAAGGCTGTATGACCCCTTCCACTATTCTTCTGTCCATTATTTTTCACAGGCACTGCAGTATCCTTCTAATTACTGTGTCGAGCTTGGGAATGATGGGATACAAGCACTCTACTAGTCCAGCTGAATGGTCATTCACAGTGTCCCAGTGCTCAGCCAAATTGTCTTGTGTTTCTCTTACAGTGGGTGTTCACCAGCGATTGGTGCTCTGCTACGTTTTGGTCTCACGCGGCACTGCCTCCCTCTACAACACAATCTCCACCTCTTCAAGCTGCCTGTTTTCCCATGACACCAACATTTCTTCCTTAAAGTTAGTCACCACTGCCTCTATGTTTTTTCATTTTAGATTGTTACACACTTCCAAAATGCCTGCTTTTTCTTTTGTCCAGCTTACCTCCACCTGTTGCTTGCCCTCCTTGCAGCTAAACTAAATACTGTCATCCTCTGCCCACAATCCTTGATTACATAACAGCTCCAGCATTTGCATTCCTTAGATGTCAGAACCAGGTACACTCCTGATTTCTGTTTAAACCTCTGCATGTTTGATTATTGTAGCCTCTTTCTGTGGTCGTTACCAGGAGATTTGATTTGGCGGTCATCATGGGCTATCGATGCTGTAGCACAAAGTGCACATCTTGCGTTGTCAATAATCGCTGGTGGTTGCTGTAGCGCGAAGAGTCCGGTTCACCAGAGCTTCGTGTTAGCGGCTGATGCGGGTGACAAGATCTTAGTGCGAATAGGCCTGTTCACAGTCGCAAGGAGCCCAAAATTTCAGGAATCTCCTTTCCTTGAAGAAGGAGCACAACTGATGCCATACCAAGGGTACAGGACCTGGGAGGCACCTCTTGGAGATCAGGAACTCATTCCAGCAGAGGGAAAAAGTGCTCAAGAAGGTCCATGTAGGTCCAGTTGCAGCAGGTCAGCTGGGCAGCTGAGAGGCCTCTGGCGTTTGTTATGTGTTGTGTCCTGTAGCTCAGAACAGGGGGTGAGTCAGCTTACCCTTGGAGCCACTTCAGCTTGGGATGAAGAATGCAGGTCCAGTCTTCCTTCTCAGATAGCAGAGCAAGCCTCAGGCAGCAGGGTAGTCCTCCGGCAGCAGGCCAGTACTTCTTCTGTAGCATTCACAAGTACTGAAGATTGGTATTGAGGATCCTATTTTTATACCTGATCCCCCTTTGAAGTGGGAGAAGCTTCTGGAGTTTTTCCCTGACCAAAGTGTCTGGAATTTCCTCTGTCACCCTGGTCCCAGCCTGTCTGGCTGCACAATAGGCTAGTATGAAGTCGTTTGTTTGTGAACTGAGCAAGTGCCTTTGAAGTGTAAGTGTGGTAGGTGACAGTTCGCCCCCATCAAGTCAGGATGACCCATCCTGCCAACACCCAGATCCTCTATTGTGATTCTGTCTGGGAAAAATACACAAAGGCCAACTCCCAACTACACCTAGTCATGTGACCCAGACAGGCACCAAATGGTTATGACAAGAAACTTCCAACTTTCTAAGAGTGACATTTTCAGAACTGTGACTTAAAACCAGACTTTACCATTAAAGAGGGGTTTAAATTACAATTTCTCAGACCCCAAACATGACATTTCTACCTGCTCCCAAACAAATGTTATCACTTACTAAATGTAATAAGGA
Source organism: Calotriton arnoldi (assembly GCA_963921515.1). NCBI lineage: Eukaryota > Metazoa > Chordata > Amphibia > Caudata > Salamandridae > Calotriton > Calotriton arnoldi. The sequence goes on from CAWUFW010014615.1 coordinate 136,799, forward strand.
AACCCAATGTTATTCCATGGGAGAGGTAGGCCTTGCAATAGAGAAAACGAATCTGAGAGTTTTTATCTACCTGGACAAATAAAACTTAAAAGTACAAGTCCAACTTTTTAAATACAACGCACCCTGCCCTATGGCCTGTTTAGGGCTAACCCTAGGGGTGACTTATATGTATTAAAAAGGAAGGTTTGGGCCTGGCAAAAGGTTTATTTTGCCAGGTCATAATGGCAGTTTAAAACTTCACACACAGGCAGACCTTAGGCAGACCTGAGGCACAGGGAGACCTGAAGCAGGATGTAAAGGGCTTACTTAAGTGGGTGGTACAATTTGTGCTGCAGGCCCACTAGTAGCACTTACTTTACCAGTCCTGGATATATGGAATACCACTTTACTAGGTGCTTACAAGTAAATCAAGCATGTCAATTGGGTGTAAGCCAATTTTACCATGTTTACACGAGTGAGCACAAGCACTTTAGCACTGTTTAGAAGTGGTAAAGTGGGCAGGGTCCTAGAGCCAAACAAAAACAAATCCAACAAAACAGGAGGGTGAAGGTGAAAGGTTTGGGGAAAAACCATGCCATGGATGTCAGGTCTAGAGTATGAGCTGTGATGAAGGACCAGGTGTAGGCCAGTTATCTCTTTCCATCCTATATCCCCTCCACCACTTCTATTTTAGATGACGATCCTTTTGTTTTCATTTTGCTATCCTATAAGCCTTTGCTAATATTGCACCTATTTCCTTTTCTGAAAATCGATCTCCATTATGCTCTGAAGTTTTTCTACAGTCTATTTCCTTATTGTTCGTATCAGTCTCACAGTATTGCCCTACTGCAAGGAACTTCTCCCCTTTCAATGGTTCCATCTAATAATCTCTTCTAATTTTTCACAAAAATGATATCTCTTTATAGCTTTTTGTCACCCTCGTCTTTGGTCGTTGACACCTTTCCACTGTAGAAAGGAATGGCAAAATAGAACGGGCAATGCATGGTGGGTTTGTGCCGTTCTTGCGATCTCTTCAGGTAGCTCTTTGCTTAGCATCCTCTTGGGTGTGCAGGCCCAATGGCCCATGCGGAGAACGAGTAGTAGATCACAATGGCTACTGTATGGCAGCGGACTTCCTCTGGGCTGGCGACGTGGTGCTGCCAACCAAATGGGTAAAATATTAACACCTGGTACAATCTCAACAGATTTTGTTTTGTAACTTTTGATACACAAACTATTTATGCACTGTGCCATCTTTTACGACACATTAGGGGTGACTCAAGGAAGAAGGGTTTTTTTTACCATTCTTCAAGCTGCATTGACATACCAGTATCAGTTTGTATTTGTAAGATTGAAAAGTATTCGTGAGTTCTTTTTATTTGCAAAGGGAACAACACCGATTGAGCTTGTAGTCAGACTGTGTGGTCTTTGCTCTCAAAAGACATGGCATTGGGATTTACATCTATATTGTTAAAATGCAGTAAATGATCGGATCTGCATCTTTAGGTTTATTTATGGATCAACAGAGTTGCAAGTGTGGGATTTTTAGGTCTCGCCTGGCGTTAGCAGCGCGCATGCGCTGCTCTCGCCATGCGAGGGCCTTTTGGAATCGATACGATTCCAGAAGTATACTTGAAGACCCGCCCCTCTTTCCATTGGCTCGCGTCATCGTTTATGTTAAACGATGGCGCGTGATTGGAAAGCGGGCTTCTCGGTTACCGCCTTGTCCACTTTTAGGACGGCCCATGTGGACAGGCCGACGCCATCTTTGTTTCTGGCACAGCGCACACTGCCATGCGCTCGTGAAGTCAGCCCTCCCAGGACTGGCAGCCCCATGCAGTACGGCACCAGGACGCCCAGCAGCTAGCCCGCCTTCATGGGCACATGGCAGCCCGGTGAGGCCAACCTGCTCTTCAGGATGTCCCAGCAGGTAAGGGGGTCTGTGTGGGTCTCTGCACGTGAAGCGCCGTGCTGCCCTGCCTGTGCCCGCCGCTGTGCATGCAGCCAGGCAAAGTTTGCAAGCCGGCCATCTGTTTCACCCTTCCTCTCCACGCCCACCCCGTGACTCTCTGATCCTCCTCCACAGTCCCTCGCTCCAACCACTCTCACTCCTCCCTGCGGCTCTCCCGATCTTTTCCAACCAACTTTTCTCGCTCCCTGTCCGTCCGCCCTCATTCCCTACAAACATTATTTTTCTTTCTCCTCCTGACCTCACAATCCTCATCCTGCCCTTCGCCCCGTCCACTCGCTGTTCTCTCCCACCTGTTTACTCTCAGCATATCCTCTGCCCTAACCCTCTCTACTGTCCCATGCACGCTCGATCTGTCCCCCAGCGCTGCCCACGTCGCCATCCCCAAACTATCAACCGGCTCCGACACTTTTCCCCTTCCCTCTTACACGCAAAGATGCCCATATCAAATGTCTACGTTCGCTCTGAGCGGGAGGAGTCAGGAAGTGTCTGCTGCCGCCGGTATTATTGATCACAACAAGACACATTGTTTAATTAGGTATTTTATGATTTACAGAACGCTCTTCATTTTTTCACAAATGTGCGTTATGTTAAAACAACCTGATGATGTCTACGTCCCCACCAGTGTTATTAGGAAACTGGATGACATTTGTAAGGCTTCCCTTCCTCGTGGCACGCTAGTTGTTGGCGGAGTGGGTTAATAAGCTCGACTCCCTGGGGTCGGCCAAGATGTTGGAACCCTCTCGGAGCATTAGATAAACTGCTGAAGTCAAGAACTTCAAACATCTGGCATTAACCACGAAGGCTTGCGATAGAAAACAAACACAAGCGTAATCATTCGCAACAGTCATTTTTATGTGAAGTAATTACTAAAATAATCTACAGACATGCTTCTGGTTATTAATGAAAATGATAGTCTGCAAAGTATTACAATGCGCCTTCACAAACCAGACGAGAGAACTATGGAGCATATTATCAAGAAACGGCGTTAAAATTACCGCCGCTTTAGCGGCAGAAAACTGCCGCTAAAGCGGCGATAATGGGCTTGATAATATGCCCTTGAGTATTCCAATAGAAGCCCATGTTCTGGTGTCAACATGGGCTTCTATTGGAATTCTCAAGGGCATATTATCAAGCCCATTATTGTCGCTTTAGCGGCAGTTTTCTGCCGCTAAAGCGGCAATAATTTAACGCCGTTCTTGATAATATGCCCCTCAGTCATTAATGAATAGCCCCGAGGACGGAGTGACAGAATTTACCCTTTGAAATCTGTTGTCTTAATAGCAATAGGAAACAAGCATTAAAAATGCAATAGGTCTCGCCTTTCTTTAAGTTAAAGCCATTTGCTTTGCTATACAATACCATTAGCAAAACAAATGGCTTTAACTTAATCAAAGGCGAGACCTATTGCATTTTCAATGCTTGTTTTAAGAGTCACTGGGCAAGCAGAGGTTATTGGGCTCAGATTGTGACAATCGAGCTTTTTTTGCACGAGTGCCCTGGGGTTATATCTAAGTGTTACACCAACAACTCATGAGTAAATATCACACTCGGCCGTCAGGGTGGAGAAGTTGAGCAATCGAAGGATTTCTCATGTAGGTGGTGTGGGTGTAGGCTGATAAGCAGGTAACAGCGATTGATGTGAAGCATATATCAGCAATCAATTCTATGTATGGCCAGTGCTTTTACTTATGAAGAAAAAGTGAAATACTACACACATAAAACATGTAGACATATGTCGCACCAGAGAGTCTGTATTACTTTGTGATTCCTACCATGCTCTTCCAGGTAACGTCAAGGTACAGGTGTGACAGTAGGTGTAAATGATGAAGTGCCCTCAAACATACAAATCTTGGGAGCAAGTTGTCTTGCACGTTGCACATCTCAAAAGTACACTGTATAATACTCATTAAATGATTTATCTAGTGCATTATAGGCAGAAAGTAATTTGTTTTTGTTTGCTGCAGTAGGCTTTCTTTAATGTTTTATTCAGTATATAAAATGCAAGCCAGACCTATTGGCTTTGCCAATGCTTGTTTTATTCTGTGGGCTCCCTCTCCAGGAGTAACTCTCTCCTTTTGATGCCCCCTCAGACCCCCTCTCTTTCTTTATGTGTGGACCTCACCCACTCTGCGGAACCCACTCTCACTAATAACAACTCTCTCCCACTGATTTTCTGCAGAATACACCCTGCGAGGTGAAGGCTCAAACCATCTGACACTGCACAGGTTTCCGTCTTTCTGGCAGCTCTCTCAGAGAGTCCTCCCTCTCCAGCTCCCCCTGAAGCTCTGACGGCAGGCTCGCTTTTCCCAGTCACTGCTCTGCCGGCATCTTCCTCCTTCTGAGCTAGCCCCTCCCCACCCCCTTCCATCCAATCTACCTCACCCAAGGGAGGCCCCATTCACTTTAATGGTCTTCATTCATTACAGTGACTCCATTCATCTTCACCACTCAGGGTGAATGAGAGGCGTCATAAATCAGCATGCGAGGGAAAGCTAGGACGCCACAGAAAAGCTTCAGCGCTAAGCAGCAGCAGAGGCAGCTCCCAGACAGAAGGGAACCCTGCAGCTGGTCCCTAACAGACACTTTCAAATCCAACGACCAAGTAGAGGTATCAGCCTAACATCATTGGGGCAGATTTACAAGCCCCTTGCGCCACCGGTGCGTCACTTTTTGTGGCGCACCGGCTGCGCATTTTAGTGCCCCATATTTACAAGGACAGGAAAAGCCACCCTGCGTGACTTTTCCTGTTCTTGTAAATATGGCCCCTTTGCAACGCAGCACTTTGCGTGAAAGGGGTGTTCCATGGGTGTTGCTGTGGGTGTAAATCTGGAAATGAGTCTGAATGCTACGCCGTAGGGAGGCGCAACGAGGAGAAATGTATTCATTTCTCCTCGTTTTTTAACTCTTTCTATGCGTGCTGCATTCTGCAGCAACCATAGAAAGAGGAAATCACCTCTGGTGATTGTTTATGTACAGGAAGGTGTCCCTTCCTGCATGTAAACAATCAGTAAAATAATGACGTTTTGCAAGTTCTATGTGTGCTAATGCAGCACACAAGGAAGGGGAGGGGGCGCTGACCGCAGGGAGGGCGCTGAGTTTAGCAATAACTAAAGATTTAAAAGCACCTGCTGCAGAGTTCCTTCTGTGTCCAGTTTTCAGGCAGCATTAAAAATTTCAAGATAACTCTGGAGATTAATGTTCCTGCTAGAGATATGCTGCAAAGAACACGTACCGTGCAGATCAATGATTTTATGTGGATAGCTGAGTGGATTACTGCTTTTGTCACAGAGATCCTTTTGTTACCGCAGTTCATAAGATACAACCCTATTATAGAACAGTGACTGTTACGAACTGTCATCAAACAGCTGCATGCAAACTTGATAAAATAGGTTAGGAAGTTCTGTTTCTTTCCTCCAGTCTTTCATTATCCATTCCTAATGTTGCTGAAAAGTGTTTCTTTGAGTAAATATACATTCTTATTAGTAAAGCCGCCCTTTATCAGTGCTTTAAAACAAATTAAATGTATGTGAGAGAGGGGCTATGGAGAGATGAGGGCACTTTTGCCTGGTGGTTGTGAGGGAATCGGATGAGGCGGTCGTTGGGTGGGGAGGGGGCGCCAGAAATGATTGTCATACCGGGCGCCAACAGCTCTAAAGCCGGCCCTGGCTCTAGCCCCTATTGCACCCTTGTCCTGTCCCTCATCCCTCTGCCCACTGGTCCCTCTCACATCGGCCCACCTTTCAGCATGCAGCTGCCACTTTGGGTCCACCCTTCTCTGTGGGCGTACCTCACACTGCCCCACCTCCTCATGTCACTTCATCTGTGTCTCTTGGCAGAACCCGGGGGCAGTGTTGGTTTGTTCCTGGTATTAATGCTTCTGGCTGCCTCAGATTATGACATGGATGGGCCTTGCTGTGTCAAGGGAAGGATATTGCAGTACCAGCCAGGTACATCATCTCCATGCTCCTCTGGCACTAGGGCTGTTCACTATGAGGCTGCTCTCCAAGAGATGAGGAGAGTGGATGGCAGATGGAAGGGCTGGTCCAGGAGCCAGGGTGGACAACAGTGTTACAGTGATGCTGGGCGATGGGAGAGGGGTTAATCACAAGGTAAGAAACGATTAAGACATGATGTGTGGTACAAGGAGAGGTTGATAGTAGTGATGGCAAGTGAGGGTGACGTAGAGGAGTTGTCAGTAGCATAGTGTTGTGATTTGTAAAGAGTGATGGGGTGATACAGAAGTGACAATGACATCATAGAGAGTGACAGGCAGTGGGTGATGGGCGTGGGCCATGGCAGTGTGTGTATGGGTTGATAAGTGACTGAAGTGACATGGGTATAATTGGCGGTGAGACATCTGACTTCTGAGTGGACGCAGACATAAAAAGTTATATGATCGAGAGGCAGTGGATTAGGTGACACTTATAAGGCTTATGGGTGTGCAACGAGTGATAGGGTGGCAGTGGGGCTAGGTGAGGAGTAATCTGATCTGCAGCTTGTCATTGCTAAGGCTGTATGACCCCTTCCACTATTCTTCTGTCCATTATTTTTCACAGGCACTGCAGTATCCTTCTAATTACTGTGTCGAGCTTGGGAATGATGGGATACAAGCACTCTACTAGTCCAGCTGAATGGTCATTCACAGTGTCCCAGTGCTCAGCCAAATTGTCTTGTGTTTCTCTTACAGTGGGTGTTCACCAGCGATTGGTGCTCTGCTACGTTTTGGTCTCACGCGGCACTGCCTCCCTCTACAACACAATCTCCACCTCTTCAAGCTGCCTGTTTTCCCATGACACCAACATTTCTTCCTTAAAGTTAGTCACCACTGCCTCTATGTTTTTTCATTTTAGATTGTTACACACTTCCAAAATGCCTGCTTTTTCTTTTGTCCAGCTTACCTCCACCTGTTGCTTGCCCTCCTTGCAGCTAAACTAAATACTGTCATCCTCTGCCCACAATCCTTGATTACATAACAGCTCCAGCATTTGCATTCCTTAGATGTCAGAACCAGGTACACTCCTGATTTCTGTTTAAACCTCTGCATGTTTGATTATTGTAGCCTCTTTCTGTGGTCGTTACCAGGAGATTTGATTTGGCGGTCATCATGGGCTATCGATGCTGTAGCACAAAGTGCACATCTTGCGTTGTCAATAATCGCTGGTGGTTGCTGTAGCGCGAAGAGTCCGGTTCACCAGAGCTTCGTGTTAGCGGCTGATGCGGGTGACAAGATCTTAGTGCGAATAGGCCTGTTCACAGTCGCAAGGAGCCCAAAATTTCAGGAATCTCCTTTCCTTGAAGAAGGAGCACAACTGATGCCATACCAAGGGTACAGGACCTGGGAGGCACCTCTTGGAGATCAGGAACTCATTCCAGCAGAGGGAAAAAGTGCTCAAGAAGGTCCATGTAGGTCCAGTTGCAGCAGGTCAGCTGGGCAGCTGAGAGGCCTCTGGCGTTTGTTATGTGTTGTGTCCTGTAGCTCAGAACAGGGGGTGAGTCAGCTTACCCTTGGAGCCACTTCAGCTTGGGATGAAGAATGCAGGTCCAGTCTTCCTTCTCAGATAGCAGAGCAAGCCTCAGGCAGCAGGGTAGTCCTCCGGCAGCAGGCCAGTACTTCTTCTGTAGCATTCACAAGTACTGAAGATTGGTATTGAGGATCCTATTTTTATACCTGATCCCCCTTTGAAGTGGGAGAAGCTTCTGGAGTTTTTCCCTGACCAAAGTGTCTGGAATTTCCTCTGTCACCCTGGTCCCAGCCTGTCTGGCTGCACAATAGGCTAGTATGAAGTCGTTTGTTTGTGAACTGAGCAAGTGCCTTTGAAGTGTAAGTGTGGTAGGTGACAGTTCGCCCCCATCAAGTCAGGATGACCCATCCTGCCAACACCCAGATCCTCTATTGTGATTCTGTCTGGGAAAAATACACAAAGGCCAACTCCCAACTACACCTAGTCATGTGACCCAGACAGGCACCAAATGGTTATGACAAGAAACTTCCAACTTTCTAAGAGTGACATTTTCAGAACTGTGACTTAAAACCAGACTTTACCATTAAAGAGGGGTTTAAATTACAATTTCTCAGACCCCAAACATGACATTTCTACCTGCTCCCAAACAAATGTTATCACTTACTAAATGTAATAAGGAAACCCAATGTTATTCCATGGGAGAGGTAGGCCTTGCAATAGAGAAAAACGAATCTGAGAGTTTTTATCTACCTGGACAAATAAAACTTAAAAGTACAAGTCCAACTTTTTAAATACAACGCACCCTGCCCTATGGCCTGTTTAGGGCTAACCCTAGGGGTGACTTATATGTATTAAAAAGGAAGGTTTGGGCCTGGCAAAAGGTTTATTTTGCCAGGTCATAATGGCAGTTTAAAACTTCACACACAGGCAGACCTTAGGCAGACCTGAGGCACAGGGAGACCTGAAGCAGGATGTAAAGGGCTTACTTAAGTGGGTGGTACAATTTGTGCTGCAGGCCCACTAGTAGCACTTACTTTACCAGTCCTGGATATATGGAATACCACTTTACTAGGTGCTTACAAGTAAATCAAGCATGTCAATTGGGTGTAAGCCAATTTTACCATGTTTACACGAGTGAGCACAAGCACTTTAGCACTGTTTAGAAGTGGTAAAGTGGGCAGGGTCCTAGAGCCAAACAAAAACAAATCCAACAAAACAGGAGGGTGAAGGTGAAAGGTTTGGGGAAAAACCATGCCATGGATGTCAGGTCTAGAGTATGAGCTGTGATGAAGGACCAGGTGTAGGCCAGTTATCTCTTTCCATCCTATATCCCCTCCACCACTTCTATTTTAGATGACGATCCTTTTGTTTTCATTTTGCTATCCTATAAGCCTTTGCTAATATTGCACCTATTTCCTTTTCTGAAAATCGATCTCCATTATGCTCTGAAGTTTTTCTACAGTCTATTTCCTTATTGTTCGTATCAGTCTCACAGTATTGCCCTACTGCAAGGAACTTCTCCCCTTTCAATGGTTCCATCTAATAATCTCTTCTAATTTTTCACAAAAATGATATCTCTTTATAGCTTTTTGTCACCCTCGTCTTTGGTCGTTGACACCTTTCCACTGTAGAAAGGAATGGCAAAATAGAACGGGCAATGCATGGTGGGTTTGTGCCGTTCTTGCGATCTCTTCAGGTAGCTCTTTGCTTAGCATCCTTCTTGGGTGTGCAGGCCCAATGGCCCATGCGGAGAACGAGTAGTAGATCACAATGGCTACTGTATGGCAGCGGACTTCCTCTGGGCTGGCGACGTGGTGCTGCCAACCAAATGGGTAAAATATTAACACCTGGTACAATCTCAACAGATTTTGTTTTGTAACTTTTGATACACAAACTATTTATGCACTGTGCCATCTTTTACGACACATTAGGGGTGACTCAAGGAAGAAGGGTTTTTTTTTTACCATTCTTCAAGCTGCATTGACATACCAGTATCAGTTTGTATTTGTAAGATTGAAAAGTATTCGTGAGTTCTTTTTATTTGCAAAAGGGAACAACACCGATTGAGCTTGTAGTCAGACTGTGTGGTCTTTGCTCTCAAAAGACATGGCATTGGGATTTACATCTATATTGTTAAAATGCAGTAAATGATCGGATCTGCATCTTTAGGTTTATTTATGGATCAACAGAGTTGCAAGTGTGGGATTTTTTAGGTCTCGCCTGGCGTTAGCAGCGCGCATGCGCTGCTCTCGCCATGCGAGGGCCTTTTGGAATCGATACGATTCCAGAAGTATACTTGAAGCCCCGCCCCTCTTTCCATTGGCTTGCGTCATCGTTTATGTTAAACGATGGCGCGTGATTGGAAAGCGGGCTTCTCGGTTACCGCCTTGTCCACTTTTAGGACGGCCCATGTGGACAGGCCGACGCCATCTTTGTTTCTGGCACAGCGCACACTGCCATGCGCTCGTGAAGTCAGCCCTCCCAGGACTGGCAGCCCCATGCAGTACGGCACCAGGACGCCCAGCAGCTAGCCCGCCTTCATGGGCACATGGCAGCCCGGGTGAGGCCAACCTGCTCTTCAGGATGTCCCAGCAGGTAAGGGGGTCTGTGTGGGTCTCTGCACGTGAAGCGCCGTGCTGCCCTGCCTGTGCCCGCCGCTGTGCATGCAGCCAGGCAAAGTTTGCAAGCCGGCCATCTGTTTCACCCTTCCTCTCCACGCCCACCCCGTGACTCTCTGATCCTCCTCCACAGTCCCTCGCTCCAACCACTCTCACTCCTCCCTGCGGCTCTCCCGATCTTTTCCAACCAACTTTTCTCGCTCCCTGTCCGTCCGCCCTCATTCCCTACAAACATTATTTTTCTTTCTCCTCCTGACCTCACAATCCTCATCCTGCCCTTCGCCCCGTCCACTCGCTGTTCTCTCCCACCTGTTTACTCTCAGCATATCCTCTGCCCTAACCCTCTCTACTGTCCCATGCACGCTCGATCTGTCCCCCAGCGCTGCCCACGTCGCCATCCCCAAACTATCAACCGGCTCCGACACTTTTCCCCTTCCCCTCTTACACGCAAAGATGCCCATATCAAATGTCTACGTTCGCTCTGAGCGGGAGGAGTCAGGAAGTGTCTGCTGCCGCCGGTATTATTGATCACAACAAGACACATTGTTTAATTAGGTATTTTATGATTTACAGAACGCTCTTCATTTTTTCACAAATGTGCGTTATGTTAAAACAACCTGATGATGTCTACGTCCCCACCAGTGTTATTAGGAAACTGGATGACATTTGTAAGGCTTCCCTTCCTCGTGGCACGCTAGTTGTTGGCGGAGTGGGTTAATAAGCTCCGACTCCCTGGGGTCGGCCAAGATGTTGGAACCCTCTCGGAGCATTAGATAAACTGCTGAAGTCAAGAACTTCAAACATCTGGCATTAACCACGAAGGCTTGCGATAGAAAACAAACACAAGCGTAATCATTCGCAACAGTCATTTTTATGTGAAGTAATTACTAAAATAATCTACAGACATGCTTCTGGTTATTAATGAAAATGATAGTCTGCAAAGTATTACAATGCGCCTTCACAAACCAGACGAGAGAACTATGGAGCATATTATCAAGAAACGGCGTTAAAATTACCGCCGCTTTAGCGGCAGAAAACTGCCGCTAAAGCGGCGATAATGGGCTTGATAATATGCCCTTGAGTATTCCAATAGAAGCCCATGTTCTGGTGTCAACATGGGCTTCTATTGGAATTCTCAAGGGCATATTATCAAGCCCATTATTGTCGCTTTAGCGGCAGTTTTCTGCCGCTAAAGCGGCAATAATTTTAACGCCGTTCTTGATAATATGCCCCTCAGTCATTAATGAATAGCCCCGAGGGACGGAGTGACAGAATTTACCCTTTGAAATCTGTTGTCTTAATAGCAATAGGAAACAAGCATTAAAAATGCAATAGGTCTCGCCTTTCTTTAAGTTAAAGCCATTTGCTTTGCTATACAATACCATTAGCAAAACAAATGGCTTTAACTTAATCAAAGGCGAGACCTATTGCATTTTCAATGCTTGTTTTAAGAGTCACTGGGCAAGCAGAGGTTATTGGGCTCAGATTGTGACAATCGAGCTTTTTTGCACGAGTGCCCTGGGGTTATATCTAAGTGTTACACCAACAACTCATGAGTAAATATCACACTCGGCCGTCAGGGTGGAGAAGTTGAGCAATCGAAGGATTTCTCATGTAGGTGGTGTGGGTGTAGGCTGATAAGCAGGTAACAGCGATTGATGTGAAGCATATATCAGCAATCAATTCTATGTATGGCCAGTGCTTTTACTTATGAAGAAAAAGTGAAATACTACACACATAAAACATGTAGACATATGTCGCACCAGAGAGTCTGTATTACTTTGTGATTCCTACCATGCTCTTCCAGGTAACGTCAAGGTACAGGTGTGACAGTAGGTGTAAATGATGAAGTGCCCTCAAACATACAAATCTTGGGAGCAAGTTGTCTTGCACGTTGCACATCTCAAAAGTACACTGTATAATACTCATTAAATGATTTATCTAGTGCATTATAGGCAGAAAGTAATTTGTTTTTGTTTGCTGCAGTAGGCTTTCTTTAATGTTTTATTCAGTATATAAAATGCAAGCCAGACCTATTGGCTTTGCCAATGCTTGTTTTATTCTGTGGGCTCCCTCTCCAGGAGTAACTCTCTCCTTTTGATGCCCCCTCAGACCCCCTCTCTTTCTTTATGTGTGGACCTCACCCACTCTGCGGAACCCACTCTCACTAATAACAACTCTCTCCCACTGATTTTCTGCAGAATACACCCTGCGAGGTGAAGGCTCAAACCATCTGACACTGCACAGGTTTCCGTCTTTCTGGCAGCTCTCTCAGAGAGTCCTCCCTCTCCAGCTCCCCCTGAAGCTCTGACGGCAGGCTCGCTTTTCCCAGTCACTGCTCTGCCGGCATCTTCCTCCTTCTGAGCTAGCCCCTCCCCACCCCCTTCCATCCAATCTACCTCACCCAAGGGAGGCCCCATTCACTTTAATGGTCTTCATTCATTACAGTGACTCCATTCATCTTCACCACTCAGGGTGAATGAGAGGCGTCATAAATCAGCATGCGAGGGAAAGCTAGGACGCCACAGAAAAGCTTCAGCGCTAGGCAGCAGCAGAGGCAGCTCCCAGACAGAAGGGAACCCTGCAGCTGGTCCCTAACAGACACTTTCAAATCCAACGACCAAGTAGAGGTATCAGCCTAACATCATTGGGGCAGATTTACAAGCCCCTTGCGCCACCCGGTGCGTCACTTTTGTGGCGCACCGGCTGCTGCATTTAGTGCCCCATATTTACAAGGACAGGAAAAGCCACCCTGCGTGACTTTTCCTGTTCTTATAAATATGGCCCTTTGCAACGCAGCACTTTGCGTGAAAGGGGTGTTCCATGGGTGTTGCTGTGGGTGTAAATCTGGAAATGAGTCTGAATGCTACGCCGTAGGGAGGCGCAACGAGGAGAAATGTATTCATTTCTCCTCGTTTTTTAACTCTTTCTATGCGTGCTGCATTCTGCAGCAACCATAGAAAGAGGAAATCACCTCTGGTGATTGTTTATGTACAGGAAGGTGTCCCTTCCTGCATGTAAACAATCAGTAAAATAATGACGTTTTGCAAGTTCTATGTGTGCTAATGCAGCACACAAGGAAGTTGAAAAACGCCATTTCTGATTGTTTATGTGCAGGAGGGAACCCTTCCTGCACATAAACAATCTCCCCACGAAGCAGGCATCCTTGCACCATGGTGCAAGGGTGCCTGTGCCTGCGCATGGCAGCAGTTTGTGCGCCAGCGCAGGGGGAAGCACAGAGATGCGACATATTGTTGTAAATATGTTGCATCCCTGTGCTTTGAAAGAGACTCAGTGTGGCGCAGCCATATGGCATGCGGCACGCACTGAGTCACTTTCCTTGTAAATCTGCCCCACTGTTTCTTATTCTTTATTACAGTCTTGCATACAGGGATGTATTTGTGTATTAAGATAACGGCCAGAGCTGCCGGCTTTGGAGCTGGTGAACCCAGTTCGAGTCTGGTGTCGGCTCAACTTCCTGCGATTCAGGGCAAATCACTTAATCATCCCGTGCCTCCCATAAATGAATGTGTCCTTGTGTAATGTAACTGGTGCTCATGTAAAGCGCTTCAATACCTTCGGGTCAAGTTTGCGCTACATAAAAATAAAAAAAAGTCACGCTGCTAGGAAAGAGAGCTGGAGGCCACATTTTGTTACGTATTTACAGGTGTTTTGATATGGGAAACGTTAGCTGCGAGCTGCACTGCACTTTTTGAGTGGGTCTAGTAGAGTAGAGTGAAGGGGAGAGCAGCTAGAGCTTTAATTTAGTGTTTGTGTTGACAGAGAAAGGTAGGTGAATTGCTGAATAAAGGCATAGCTGCCAAGGTTTCAGATTGCTATGTGTGACATTTTCATAATTTCAGTGTCATTATGAGTGACATTTCAACGAGTATGAGTGACACTTTCTGCCAAGCAAAAATCAAGCAATGAAGACGAGGGAAACATAAATATCAGAAATTAGACCCATAGGAGCAACGAGAAACTCTAAGAAATTCTTAAAACTGTTGCAAACGCCTGCAGCGGATGACTCATAATTAAAATGAAATTATGAAAATGTCACATATAGGAATCTGAAACCTTGGCAGCTATTGGCAGGCTGGCCTGAACCCTCACCTGGGAAAATGGCTGACCAACGGTTAATGAACGCCGGTGCCTCACTTATTATTTATGCTTCAGTCCTTCTGAAACAAGGTCATTTGTGGACATACTCAGAATGATGAATACTGGACCCAGTGTCCCAACCTCACCTCTCCCGAGTGCCATAGTTCAAGATGCTGATTGAATGTGATGTTGTTGCAATCCCGTATCTCAAGAGGGCCCTGATAAGGGGTTGTGAGGTACCAATAGGTAATTTGTCTTTGCAGTGTACACAGGCAGTGATTGAGTGTTAAATACTCATTTAAACATGTCCTGAGCTGGTTCCCCACCCGAGGGGAGGCAGTACCCACCCCTGTATGCCCCTCCCTGTTTCCACCACTAACCCTCTCCCCATGACGGAGTTTCTCACTGACCTGACCGGTGAGTGCCAGATTGTGAAAATTGTAGTTCTCTTATCAGGCTCCACTTTAGTGCACACCTTTCGGGCTAACGCCTGCTTTGGGCATAACCATTGACCCATAGCCCTTGCAGAACCTGGGGGCTATTTGTGGAGTTCTACAGGCATGCTGCTACACACGTTTCTGGTAAGGAGGAAGTATTTGTTGCGGTGGGGTTGGGAGGTGACTGACGGCCGTTCTATACGAGCCCTCCAACTGCTGTATAAGGCCACCCCAAGAACCATGCGAGGCAGGAGGAAAGGACTGTGCAGGGAATGGAAGAGAAGGGAGACTCCGGCAAAGGGGACACAGTCCTTGGAGTGTCGGCCATGGACGCCATGCCGTGACTCAGTGTGACTAACCGCGCTGAAAACTGTTGAGCAGACGCAGCAGATGAAGAATGAACCCGCCGCCACGCTAAAAGCAATTTTTTATAAAGCATTAATGTAGCAGCATAAGCAACTAGGATTAGTAACCAGTCACTCCAGGCACTTACTTTTTCAGCGACTGCCAGCGAGTGAGGCGACAAGTGGCAATTCGGTAAATGCCCCTGTTAGCCTCAACGTCTCAGACTGATGGGCCAGCCTGCCGCAATGACTTGCCCCTGCAGCAGCGGACGGGGTCCAGGCCTCGAGTCGAGGACTGGCGCCCGCATGGCATTTTGATCATGGCCTCAGTGCTGCTGCACTCACTGCAGTGCTGCAGGCTGCAGTGCCTGTTGAGGCACCATCACTTTGGCAGTGATCGGGTTAGGGGTGATGGCGTTGTCACAATATGGTAGTCTGAGTCGTTCAGGGCACATGTCAACAGTTACGCCCGTTGTGAGCAGAAACCGTCTGCACAGCTGTGCCGGCGGGAAACGTTGATTACAACGCAGGCATTACACCGTAATGCCTTTACAATGCAACTTTTACAATGCAGGTGACATTTCATCGCATGTCATTACAACTCATGCGATTACAACGCATTTTAAGGTGAGTAATGGAGGTAAGTGAGGTAAGTTTTTATTTCTGATTATGGTGTAGTGTATTAATACTCAGGTTTTATTTTTAAAACTTGAATATTTTTTTTTTTTTAAATTGTAGTTATTTTTTTACTTAAATAATTTATATCTAAAAAATAATATATTTAAAAAAATATATCATAATGTGCTTTGCACTTATTTCCTGTGACGGGATGTTTGGTTATCAGGGGTTTTGGGTGGGGGGGTGTATTAATACTCAATTCAATTCATCTTTATTCGATTCACATGAAAGTGTATAATAAAAGTATACATAAGAACAACGGTAAGTTAAAATTGCAAGATATGATATAAAACAAAGGTATTAAAATACAGTCACAATTTAACAAACAGTGGGTAATGATTTTCTTCTAGTTAATACAGCCCTAAAAAATCTTGCTAGTACCACGCTTGTATACAAATTAGGGAGTAATTGCAAATATAAAAACAACGGCCTACATTGTTTAAAATTTTGAGATTTCATTAACGGTACTATAAAAGATCTTCTCAGATCGATTAAAAATTTACAAAAGAACAATATGTGCATCGTTGTTTGCTTAGACGTGTTATCGCAAGGGCAGGGGATTAATTCACTAGACAAATTGTTAACATTTGGAAATCTCGTCAGACGGTGAAAAATGTCCAATCTAAAGCGCGTTAGAACAAATCTATGTTGAGCATTAAAAACATTAAAAAGATATTGTTGCATTATTCAATGCAACAATATCTTTTTAATGTTTTAATGTGGTGGACAGTTGGTTTGATCACTTCCACCGACAATCTCAATTCCTCCAGGAGGTCTAGGCATTCTGTTTTTAATGCTTTCCTCGTAGTACTGTTTAAGGTTTGGGGTTGATTATAGTATTCCGGATGACCAATATCTAACATGAAGTTCTTAATAAACTTTAGCCATGGAATTTTTAGTGCAGACTCGAAATCGCAACAGTCCTTTACTAAGGCTCGGTTAAATTCCGTATGCTCTGAAGTCCAGATCTTGTGACAAAGAAGGACCGGCTGTATCTTTATCAGGTCCGTTAGGTAGGTAGCACCCAGTTCCGAATGACATACGAAATTCGAGCAGCTAGTAGGGAGAGCCAGAAGATTTTTAAGAAAGGCTTTTTCTACCACCTGTAGTGGTTCCACGTTTACATACCCCCACAGCTCAGAGCCGTACATAGCAATGCTTCTACATTTTGTGTTATAGATAGTCAGCATTTCTTTTGGGTGTTTACACCCCAACTTCCTTGCAAAATTACACAGGGCTGTAATTGCTCTAACAAATTGCAACCTTCTAGAGTTAATCGTGCTTTTCCAATTCCCCTCACAGTTAAATAAAATACCCAGGGGCATATTAGCAAGGGCCTTATCGCCGCTTTAGCGGCACTTTGTGCCGCTAAAGCGGCGATTTTTTTATCGCCCTATCAGCAAGCTGTCGCTAACAGGCGTTAGCGACAGCTTTCTGGCGATAGCGGCCCGTTTTCCTATCGCCTTGCATGCCAGCGATAATTATCGCTAATGACATGCAAGGTAGGCGTTCCCAACTAAAAGCGACTGAAAACAGTCGCTAACACAACTTCCCTCTATTAGCAACGCAGGCGAAGCGATAAAAAAATTTGCGCTAAGCGCGAATATCGCTAAAATTTAACACCTGCTAAAAACATGACTTACCTGTTTGTAGAATAGGAGGTGGATTGTCAGCCTAAGTCCACCATGGCGTTAATGCGTGAATATCGCTGGATTTCCAGCGATATTCACGCATTTCGCCGCTATTGCTGGATATTTTATCGCATTGGAGATAAACCTTGCTAATAGCATGTTATCTCAGCGATAATATCCAGCGATAGGCGGCGTTAAATAAATACGCCCTAAGCGTGGTTAGCGATAATTTTCACCTGTTCTTGCTAATATGCCCCCCAGATATGAAAAGGAAGAAGTTAACGGGAGGGTATCTTTTCCTATAAAGATATTATGCATTTTAGTTGTATTACGCCCTGTTTTCATTACGAAAGTTTTGCTTATGTTAATTCGCAAGCCCAGATTCTCCATAAAGTGCACAAAATTATCAAGTAGATGCTGCAGAGCCAATGGGGTACGAGCCATAAGCACAGCGTCTTCCGCATAGAGCAGAATAGGAATTGGACGGTGCTTGATTTGGCAGGTCCTTCCACGAATTAGCAATAGTGTCACCCAGATTATTGATGTACAAATTGAACAAAAAAGGGGCGCGCACGCACCCTTGACGAACCCCTTTTTTGATACTAAAGGAGCGTGTGCATTCGCCTCTTATACCGAAACGAACTCTGGCACTGCTATTTGAATAAAGGCATTTTAAAAAGTTGACAATGGTGTAATCTATACCCATTAAGGTCATAATGGACGAGAGCTTTTTATGTATTACACAATCAAAAGCAGTTGACAAATCAACGAAGACCATGAACAAATTACCTCTTTTGATATGAGCGTATTTTCCCTGTAACAGATTCAAATTGATAACTTGCTCCATAGTCCCAATTCCCTTTCGAAATCCATATTGTATGTCCGAAATGATGTTACTACAGTCAGCCCAACTTTGCAATCTGCCTAGAACTATACGACCCACAACCTTAACTAGAGAATCTAGCAAGGAAATGGGTCTATAGTGTGCCGGGCAGTTGCGGTCACCTTTTTTAAATATGGGAACAATATGGGACTCGGACCATGACGTTGGGAACCCGACACTCTGGCAAGATCTAAAGACAAGGGTCAAGAGTGGGCCCCAAAGATCGATATTAGCCTTAAACAGGTCATTCGGAACCCCGTCAGGACCCGGTGCTTTACCTCCCTTGCTTGATCTTATAGCCAGGTTGACCTCTTCCAGAGTAAAATTAAGAGCAGAACAGTCATAAAGGATGGTAGATGATGAATTATCCACCATCGGAACTAATGTAGAGTTAATACCATCACATTTTGTTGGGTCTGCATATAGCTTAGAAAAGTGCGCTACCCAATCGTCTTTGTTCACTGCAGCCTCCAGTTTTGGCTTATTATCCTCGCTGAAAAAGGGTGAGTTTACCAGACGCCAAAATGCGGTAGTATCGTTGCTACAGCTATCATCATACAGTTTTCCCCAAGCCTCCGCTTTCAAACTTCTTTTGCGGTTTTTTAAGGCAAGCCTGTACAGCCATCTCCTATGCTGAACCTCCAAATAATTCCTACGTGTGTTTTCTAAAGCTATTTTTAAGTTTTTATGGGCCACTGAGCATGTGTGATCAAACCAGGGCTTCCTCTTTACTAGACCTCGCTTCTGGTGAGAAGTTAGGCCAATTTTGATTGCTCCGGTGACTCGACCGAATGACTCCATAATTATGGAGGCTTCAGTCGAGTCGTCTAGACAAACATTGAAGGCCTTTCTTTGCTGGTGAATTAGTTACTCCAGGAAATCATTCGGATCGACCATTGACCAGCGTAGGGTATATCCATTCAATCGGGAGAGTTATATGTTCTCCGCAGACAAAGGGGTCGATTCCGATGTCGGCCAGAAGCGCACCTAACAGTATTCGTCTGGAAAAAATACGAGCCGAACGCGTGTTTTCCGACCGACTCGAACATTCTACCGAACGAACAAGTACGATGCGTATAACAGCCCAGATTCTGACCGAGCCGTACTTACCCATTCCAGCTCCTGTTCCCCGCCCGAGCCGGATCCGTAAACGCCGAATCGAGTCGCACGGAACCAAATACACAGCACCTTCCGGCCGGACTAGTACGATGCGTCTCCCGTACGCGCCAAACTCGTCGCTACGTCCGGCACGTTTGAGCATCCGGGACAGCTGCACATAAGCTCCGATTCGCGCCACAAGACGATCCACGGCGACGAGACGAACAAGCCAGCGACGAGTACGAGTCGAAGACACGAGAAACCCGAACGAAACGAACCAACCATGAATCCCATCGCGCAGGTCCTACCAATACTCTACATCTATTACCGGGACCGGTACGGACGCGTATGGCGCAGACGGTAAGTCAAACACCCACAACACAAACAAACGACACGTACCCGAAATATGTCACACACACATAGGGATGCACAAATGACGTACCCAAGCAACAGCAGAACCATAGGGGTGGGATGGCCAACACCAATGCCATACACACCCATAGGGGGATGGATGCCTACCACCAACACCACCCTACAACTACCCCTACTCATGGGTGGCTAGATGCCTGCCACCACCACCCCCACTCATGGGGGCTGGATGGCTGCCACTACTACCATCCCCACTCATGGGGGCTGGATGCCTGTCACTACTGCCATCCCCACTCATGGGGGGATGGATGCCTGCCACTACTGCCATCCCCACCCATAGGGGGATGGATGCCTACCACTAACACCACCCCCACTCATGGGGGCTGGATGGCTGCCACTACTACCATCCCCACTCATGGGGGCTGGATGCCTGTCACTACTGCCATCCCCACTCATGGGTGGATGGATGCCTACCACTACTACCATCCCCACTCATGGGGGGCTGGGTGCCTGTCACTACTGCCATCCCCACTCATGGGGGGATGGATGCCTGGCACTACTACCATCCCCACTCATGGGGGGCAGGATGCCTGTCACTACAACCACCCCTACTCATAGGGGGCTGGATGCCTCCACTACTGCCATCCCCACCCATAGGGGGATGGATGCCTACCACTAACACCACCCCCACTCATGGGGGGCTGGATGGCTGCCACTACTACCATCCCCACTCATGGGGGGCTGGATGCCTGTCACTACTGCCTTCCCCACTCATGGGGGGATGGATGCCTACCACTACTACCATCCCCACTCATGGGGGGCTAGATGCCTGTCACTACTGCCATCCCCACTCATGGGGGGCGTGATGCCTGTCACTACTGCCATCCCCACTCATGGGGGGCTGGATGGCTGCCACTACTACCATCCCCACTCATGGGATGGATGCCTGTCACTACTACCATCCCCACTCATGGGGGGCAGGCTGCCTGTCACTACAACCACCCCTACTCATAGGGGGCTGGATGCCTACCACTACTGCCATCCCCACCCATAGGGGGATGGATGCCTACCACCAACACCACCCTACAACTACCCCTACTCATGGGGGGCAGGATGCCTGTCACTACAACCACCCCTACTCATAGGACGGGTATTGCATGACACAACTAGCATACTCCCACATAAGGACTGTCTGTAAATTACATCCCACCCCCAACACCATGACAAGCGTGTGTGGTCTGTGTCAAATGCATACAACACTGAACATGACATTGAACATACAATGTGACCCCCTAACACATGTGTCACACATAATTGTGTGTGTGGCCTACACAATGCAAGTAGACCATGACCACTGTGGCAATGTGGCCCAAAGCCCCATCACCACAGTGCCCAAAAGGTAAGTGTGTGCACCATAGCTGAAGCACATTTTGAACAATGTGGCAATGGGGCCCTAAGCACCATCACCACAGTGCCCAAAAGGTAAGTGTGTGCACCATAGCTGAAGCACATTTTGAACAGTGTGGCAATGGGGCCCTCAGCACCATCACCACAGTGCCCAAAAGGTAAGTGTGTGCACCATAGCTGAAGCACATTTTGAAAAGTGTGGCAATGGGGCCCTAAGCCCCATCACCACAGTGCCCAAAAGGTAAGTGTGTGCTCCATAGCTGAAGCACATTTTGAACAGTGTGGCAATGGGGCCCTAAGCACCATCACCACAGTGCCCAAAAGGTAGTGTGTGCACCATAGCTGAAGCACATTTTGAACAGTGTGGCAATGGGGCCCTAAGCACCATCACCACAGTGCCCAAAAGGTAAGTGTGTGCACCATAGCTGAAGCACATTTTGAACAGTGTGGCAATGGGGCCCTAAGCCCCATCACCACAGTGCCCAAAAGGTAAGTGTGTGCTCCATAGCTGAAGCACATATTGAACAGTGTGGCAATGGGGCACAAAGCCCCATCACCACAGTGCCCAAAAGGTAAGTGTGTGCTCCATAGCTGAAGCACATATTGAACAGTGTGGCAATGGGGCCCTAAGCCCCATCACCACAGTGCCCAAAAGGTAAGTGTGTGCTCCATAGCTGAAGCACATTTTGAACAGTGTGGCAATGGGGCCCTAAGCCCCATCACCACAGTGCCCAAAAGGTAAGTGTAGTCCTGGTAAAAGCTGCTAAACCAAAAATGCAGGGATAATTCCTGGCCACACAACACCAAACACTACAGTGGCATTGTAGTGCTTGTGTCCCATAGCAACATAGATTGTGTGAGGCAAGCAGTGCAGTGCCAATGACACATCGTTCTAGCCATGTGCACACAAACATCAGCCATGGGGGCCCACATTGTCTACATTCACAAATAACACAATGACAGAAGTGAGCATCATAATGCAGACCCACATATCTAAAGCAATGGACACACAAATGTAGATATCCTGTGGAGACTGTAGATGTCATGTGAACAAATACCATACCATGGCAGCAATGGGACATACTAACCATGATCAATGTGCTGACTGATGACCTAGCAGTCCCAGGGCCAGCAGGGGAAAGCCAACAAACAGCATACAGCCAATGGCAAACTAAAGATATGCCAATGCAGTGGTGCAAATGCACAAACACAAACAGGCAGACTCACACTGCATATCATACACGACAGGTGAGGGGGTTGTGTGCCAGTGTCCCCAGGCAAACACACAACACATGAGGAGGCCAGGTTCACTAATACACAGATGACAACACAGTCACATACAAAACTAACTCAGGGATTGGATTCCCCTATGTGGGCAAACAGGCATTGTGAGATGAGAGGGAGCCCAAATTACACATGTCACACAAGCTTGTAGGAACAGCAACAAACACAGCAAGAGACAGAACCACCACAGCACTCCCCCCAGGGACCCCACATTGTGGTGACACTAGCCTGCATGACAATCACACTGTGATGGCAAAGGTAGATGTCATCCACACTGTGAACCACAGCCATGTGTCCTGAGCAACAAACTACCATCACACCTATACAAGCACAAAGCACTCAGCATGGCCTGCCAGCCAAGGACAATATGGAGGTAGTGCCCCAGCCGTGCAACAACTCACATTTGCACACACTCAACGCCACACACCTTGAACTCCACCAATGTGCAGCAGTGAAGCTCACATGGACTGCTGACATTGCACATGCACCCATGAAAATCCCAGGGGTGGTGGGGGAAATAAGGTGCAGAAACCCATCACACATGGCCAGTCAACAATACTTGTGAATGTCTGACACACTGCACAGTATGCCGTACATGGGCATGACGTGAAATCCACCCCAAACAATGGGATCCTGGCCATAGTCACACACCAATGAAGAAGCCAAGCTGACCCACAAAGGACACACATAGACAACTTCCAATATTGCAGCTCTGACCCTGAGGAGTGGCAGCAGTCACACACACAACGTGTCACAATCACTGAAAGCATACACAAACAGAAAATCACATTACTCGTGTAACCAACAAGTGCCAAGAGGAATCTTGACTGTGTCCCATCTGCGTTTGCCCACATCCCCAGCCCTGACAACAAAGACAACTAGGGATGACAACCTCATTAACATTAGTTTGCCATGCACCCACATCCCGGAGAAACCAGGTCCAAGATGCTGGATGAACACAGAACAACTCAGCAAGCATCACAAACAGGAACATCCATAGGGACACAGCCTGTGTAGGAAAAGGAGAAGGGTACACGCACAGACATGCCTACACAACACACAACACGGGCACAGCCTATATCACGGAATCACGCACTGCCATGAGGGCACTCCACTCCTGTGGAAGGTCAGCTGTGCCAAACCTTGTCTGTGCACGACTCAAACATGTCAGCAGAACACTCGGTCAGTGAGTCAACAACTACAACACACTGAAGGCTCTACTCATATCAGCCTGGGCACGGGAGTGTCACGTCAGTCATCTGCATACACCCAAGACACGTGTCAAGCAACTTGCACTGTGTACACAGATGAGTCCTCCAAATTTGATGTGCTAAACTGCATGTCCATTGGAGACGGGCACACAGTCAGGGTACTAGGAACATTGGACAGTGGTAAGCCCACCAGATGTGCATCATTGTAGGACAAAGATGGTAATCTACAAAAGCTAAACGTACATCCCTGTGTCAAATGCTGAACATTACACCCTCAGACTGCAGCAAAGGATGCTATAGATCAAGACTAGATTAGGACACATATCCCATGGACCACATGGAGCCCATCACAGCAAAACTTCATTTACCTGATCTGAACACTATTACAACAGCAAATGCATGATTCCACACATCTACATCATGGACCTCCAAAGATTAACCACAAGTAAACAAAAAGAGGCTGAATGCAAGTGTGAAACTCAATCAATCAATCAATCATGTCACTTATAAAGCGCACTACATACCCGCGAGGGTCTCAAGGCGCTGGGGGAAGAGGGGGGTGGTGCTGCTACTGATCGAAGAGCCAGGTCTTGAGGAGTCTTCTGAAGGCCAGTAGGACTTGGGTCTGCCGAAGGTTGGTGGGGAGGGTGTTCCAGGTCTTGGCAGCGAGGTGGGAGAAGGATCTGCCGCCGGCGGTCGTTTTCCGGATGCGGGGGACTGTGGCGAGGGCGAGGCTGGTGGAGCGGAGCTGGCAGGTGGGGGTTTAGAAGCTGAGTCGTCTGTTGAGGTAGGCTGGTCCGGAGTTGTGGAGTGCTTTGTGTGCGTGGGTGAGGAGCTTGAAGGTTATCCTCTTGTTGACAGGGAGCCAGTGCAGGTCTCTCAGGTGGGGTGTGATGTGGCTGTGTCGGGGGATGTCGAGGATAAGACGTGCAGAGGCGTTCTGGATGCGTTGCAGCCGTCTCAGGAGCTTAGCCGTCGTTCCTGCGTAGAGGGCGTTTCCGTAGTCCAGCCTGCTGGTGACGAGGGCCTGGGTGACTGTTTTTCTTGTTTCGGTGGGGATCCACTTTTGAAACTCAAAACAAAAGTCCAAAATAAACTAAGGCCAATGGCCAGTCCAAATATACAGTCCCAACAGGGTGATGTGTGACAACTTGTCAACAATTGCTTGCCTGCACAGGTACGGACAGGGGACATCCCCTTGGAGGGGCATACGAGGGGCAGGCCAGGCACCGCAGGGACAGGATCAGGGGATGCCAGAAGGAGGCAGTGAAGGGGAGGTGGGTGCAGGAGTGTCACCGGCAACTGCAGTGGAGGTGTCTGACTCAGGGGGCTGGCACCACCGCAGGGCTCAAGTCTGATGGTGTTGGTGCTGCAACCACTGCAGTGGGCTGGTCAGATGGAGTGGACTGGGTCCCCAATGCAGTGCCCGAGTCAGACGGGGTTGTTGTGGACTCCACCGCAGTGCATGACTCCAAGGTAGTGGAAGGGGGGCAGAAGAGCTGGGCAGGACAGAGGGGGACACGGTCTCCACACCAGTGGCACAAACAGGCAGAGCGTCTGGTTTGGGGGTGGAAGAGCAAGTGGCAGGGGGAGGGCCTAAGCAGTCTGGGGATGCGGTATCGGTGTGTGGGGGAACCTGGGGCAGGGTGTGGCGGTGGAACCTGTGGAGTGGTGGCCTGGGGGATGGAGGTGAGAGACTGGGTGGTTGACTTGCAGGGCGGTGGCGGGGTCTTGCTCTTCCGGGACCGGGGGACTTGCGGGTGAGGGGCTCAGTCTGCCTGCGCCTGGGGGAGGGTGTCCGGGGGCGAGGGGCACTCCCCTCTGTGTGGGTGGACTTCCTCTTCCCCCGGTATGCTGGATCAGCAGGATTGGAGGGAAGAGGCCGAGGTCACACAGGAAGATCTGCTGTGTAGGTGTGGTAGCAGGCGAGGCAAGGGAAGGGGTCTTGGAGGGAGAGGATTTGGAGGACTGCGGAGTTAATGTGGATGCCTGTGTGTGTGTGTGTTCCCCGTCCCCTGTGTCTGTGGTATCAGTCCCCTGAGGATGCTTGTGTGCACGTCTTGCCTTTCTCTTTGGTGTGTCTGTGCTGCTCGTGTCTGTGTGTTTGGGTGACTGTGCAGGTGTGCATGTGCTTTGGACAGGTAGGGGGCAGGAAGTGTGGATGGGGCAGAGGTGGGAGGGGTGAGGGACTGTTGGAGGAGGGACACTGCTGCCGTCAGGGAGGAGTCCATGGACTTATTGCTCCTCTGTAGGGCAGACATACCCGTCGAGATGCCCTCCATGAACGACACCAGCTGTGTCAACAGAGTGGTGTGTGCATGGAGGACACTCAGCATTGCTGTCTGCCCTACATGGAGCTGCCGAAGGAGGTACACAGACTCCTCACTCAGGGCAGCAGGGGACACAGGGGCAGGGGCTGCGGTGCCTGGCATGAAGGAGACACGCTCCCGAGTACGGGAGCCTCCACGGACCTCAGGAATGGGAGCCAATGGGAGGGCGGTGGTGGTGGTGGCGGGGCCAGACAGACTAGCTGGCCTTTGGTGGCTGCTGACACCCGCCTCCACAAGGAGTCATCCTCCGAGCTGCTGTGGTCCTCAGCTGAGGTGGATGGTGCTGAGGACTCCTCGGTGTGGCTCCCCTCGCCCTCCGTGCCACTGGGTCCCTCTGACCACTCGTCCGATGCTGACCCAGTCTGGCTCCGCTGCTCCTCCTGGTCCATGGAGCTGTCCCCTCCTGTGGCCGTGGATGTATCTTCAAACAATTAGAGAAACAGACAAACATCAGTCACCTGCACTGACTGCACACACCACAGTAAGTACAGCACATTACAGAGCAAGCCCTGGCATCCTTAGTTGAACATTGCCTAAAGTCCTCACACAGATTCGGGGAAGCCAATTGTTAGTCTGATGGTCAATCATGGGACTCACACCCCTCCTGCCCTTGCACCCATCTGTCTGGTGCCTGTCTGATGGTAAGACCCCAGTGTGGACACATGCACCACCTACACAGTTGTTGGACATTGCAGGGAACACGGTGAAGTATGTGAACATGCACACATCACATCTCTTGCCACTGAGTCAGTGCAGGTGTCCGGATTAAGGGATGGCCAGAGTCTAAATAGAAATGCATGTGATGCATACCAGCACCAGACACCATGATGCACCCATGTCCGGATAGTCAATGCCACAATGGGGTGCATGTTGCACATGTCACTCCCCTGCAGGATCAGTCTCAGGAAGTTTAATGCCATGACACAGGAATGCGTGCAAAGTCATACATTACTGTCTCAAGTCACATGGCCATGGCAGCCAGCCAACAACAGTCTGCACTGTGTCACAATCCGAGGGCATGGGGAATGCAAGGTATGTGACTGACAAGTGCACATGTCCATCCCCCAAATACCACATCATCTGTACTACTATTTGTCCACGTCATACCAACTGGACATATGGGGGACATGAAACACAACTCTCTGAACATGAGCACCTCACAGTGTGCTGTGAATGACAATACAACTGCCTGAAAGTCACAGTCGCAAACACCTGTGTGCACAGTCAAGTGATCAGACACCTATAAGTCACAGAAGTATCGTCTATCATGGTCACATCTCAGATGGCATGCTGAGCCCTAACCGATAAACATACCAGTAGTCCTGACAACGAAGACACAGCACAATGAGACAGAGGCAGACACCTGAGGGTACATTACACTGATCACAACATGCCAGATGATATACGGGAGTGGGAGTACAGAGTGCATTGCATGACCTGGAGTAGGCATTACTGTCCAGCTCCACCTGTAAGAGGGATGAGTCCTGGACAGTAGGCAGGTGGCTAAGCATGTGTGACACACTGGATACACATACTCCTGAGGCCCAAACATTGTTCCCACCAGCAGCATGGGTGTGTGCCAAATTCCCCAGGGACATGTGGTGAGTCAGAGCAGCAAGCGGACCACATATCAAAGTTACACCCAGATTACATGTCAGAACTTAGGCATTGTGTAAGCAATTGACCCACCCATGAATCGCACAACATAGTCACGGGAACAAATGCTGTCCCCCAGCTTGAGCAAAGCTAAATGCAATGACACAGTCCCCAAATGACACAATTTCCTGACTATAAGGGCCACAGATATGCGTATCAGAGGAGAAGTGGGCATGTCACAAATGAGGGACATGGGTCCTGGACCACATGACTGATATACTGTAGAAGTTTAACCAGGCCAGAGGAGGGCACATAGCATGTCAGACAAAGTGCACAGTGCAGTCATGGACTCACCCCCTCCTTGCTGCTGTCTGTCCTTCAGCTGCCCATCCAGGTCAGGGAAGACCACCGCCAGGATCCGGAGCATGTGGGGGTCAGGGTCCGGTGTCCGCCCTCCTGCGAGGAGGCGACAGCTTCAGCTGGACCCTTGCGATCCTCCGGGTCCAGCCACGAAGGTCCTGCCACCTCTTCTGGCAGTTGCGGATCCTGCGCCTGTAGACCCCCACGGATCTTACTTTCCGGGCGATGGTCAGCCATATTTCCTGCTTCTGGTGGGCATCAACCTGTGAGGATGACAAAGTGAAAAGGCCATTACTACACATGCAACATATAGGTGCATCACACAGTTGGATATACATGTCTCAATCACAGGGGCATATGATGTACACAGGCAGTGCAACAATGGCTATGAACAGTTTGCCAGCAGTCACTACATGGTATCATTGCATGGGAAGTAAACCTAGTTGGAATGCACTGTTACTGCACTGTACCAGTTCAGTGCATGTAACTACACACTTTGGGGTGTGACAACTACTCAGTGGGCATGCTAGCCAGTGGTGTGCACACTGAAAGTCCTGCTAGTCAGACAACATGCACAATTAGTGAGGCAGTGGACAGCACACTCACCTGCTCCCCTGGTTTCCCATACAGCTTGCTGTACTGTGGAAGGAGGCTGTCCAGCAGGGCCTGGTTCTCCTCAAGGCTGAAGGCTGGGGCTCTCTCCACAGTACGTGCCATTGCAGGAGCCAGAGGATGCATAAACAGCAGCAGTGTTGGTGGCAGATGTCGTCCTGGAGCATGTAGTGCAGGCAAGTGAGCTCTCAGGGGAACAGCCAGCATTATATGTGTGCTGCAGAGGCAGATACTGTCCCATGTGTCCAAAGTGATAGGTCCAAGTGGTTTGCATCTTCTGAATCTGACCAATCCATTGAATAGCAGCACTAATACACGCCCACAGCATCCTTCAAATCTTCAACTTCATGACACCTGCTCACATACAATGCAATGGGCCGGCCGGGCACACCGATCGGCCCATTGCTCTACAATGCGTCCCTGGACAGGTCACACGCATATGTCACCATGCTGGTCACTGGTGTACCTATGCCAGCCACATTTACTTTCCATGGACTCAGGGGCACACCTACAACACCACACCCAGTCCACACTGTATCTAAGGCATGTGTGGCAGCATAACCTTATCTGTGTATGGGGGTGAACATGTGGTTTTTGGGGTGGCACTTGGGGGCAGACACACCCAGGCTGTGCACGTGTTCATGGGGACAGGGTCCTTTGTGTGTTGTGCACCTGACCACTGTGGTGTGCAACTTTTCTTTTCTGAGCATGTGTCATGGTCACATTTCCAGGTTGTGTATGTGTATGACACGTCACATACCCCCAGGCTCACATGTGGGAAGGCATGTACGTCACAGGGTGGCCCATTCCAACAATAGTGATGTCCCTCCACAGTCTGTGTGCATGTTGTGTATCACATGTCTCTGACTCCATGTGCACAATGGGAGACAGTCTCCACATCCACGTGGTTTGTGCATGAACTTTGATGTTGTGTGTGTGTGTGTCACAGACGTCCATGTCTGTCCTGCAGAGGCTACAGGGGCCACTACCTGTGGGTGTCATGTTTGTTTTTCTGACGTGTACATGATACGCCATGTCATGCCAGTGTCCATGTGGCAAGACAGGGTCCCTGGGAATCTACCTGTCGATGAGCTGTGATGCCTGTGGAGCATCTGTGCAGACATGTCACTGTGGTATGTGTGTGGAACGTGAGAGCAGTAAATGGGTACTGTGACACAGCCTAATGGTTTCCCATAGCACACCCTGGAACCTGTTGTCAAGACTTGTTGAACAGAGATGTTAGATGATGTCCATGTAGGTGCCATATATGTCCAAACGGAACGACACACACATCAAGTACTTGTGTTTGTTAATGATGTATCATGTGAAATTGAGTATGGTGAACGGCACATAGGTGGTGTGACTGACAATCTTGCTTTCTTCACCTATGCACTGCAGGGCTCCTGCTGTCCATCGACCATTCCCAGACCTGGCAACGATGGTGGAACGTGACAGCATCCGACGGTACCGCTTCACCAGGCAGCTGATTGAGGATTTGGCAGTGCGGTTGGACCCACATTTGCAGCCTGGCCGGCCGTATCCTACAGCGCTGACCCCCAAGGTGAAGGTGATGGCAGCCCTACACTTCTTTGTCACCGGTACCTTTCAACACACTGTGGCAACTACTGGTGGGATGTCACAGACTATGTTCAGCCGTGTGCTACGCGATGTATTGGGGGCAATGTTGAGATACCTGAACCAGTACATCTATTTCCCAACACGTCAACGACTCACTGACGTCAAGAGTGACTTCTATGCCCTGGGGAGGATGCCACATGTAATTGGCTCCATTGATGGGACACATGTGGCTTTGATACCACCACAGGCACATGAGCCAGCATACCGGAACCGTAAACATTACCATTCGATCAATGCTCTGGTGGTATGTCTTGCAGATATGACCATCACACATGTGTGTGCCCGTTTCCCCGGTTCAGCACACGATGCCTACGTGATGAGGAGTAGTCGCATCCCGAGGATGATGTCACAGATGCCGAACCAGCGTGCCTGGCTTGTTGGTGTGTACTGACTTTGTACCATTGTGTGTGTTCTGCTATGTTGTTTTCCGCACACATTTTCAAATCGGATAATGTGCAATTGTCTGTCTGTAGGTGACTCGGGATACCCCAACATGCCGTGGTTGCTGACACCCCTGAGGAACCCTGTGACACCAGCCCAGATGCGCTACAATGAGGCACATGGTCAGACAAGGAGGGTGATTGAGCGGACCTTTGGTCTCCTGAAGAGCCGCTTCCGCTGCCTGGACAAGACAGGAGGGGCCCTCCCATATGCCCCAGCAAAGGTGTGCAAGATTGTCATCGTCTGCTGCATGCTACACAACCTGGCAGTGCGGAAGGAGTTGCCTCTTATCCTGGATGACGATGACCAACGTCCCCCACCTGTGGAAGATCCTGGCCTGGGTCACGATGCCAGTGAAGATGATGATGATGATGATGGTGATGTCCGCAAACAGCTCATCACCAACTTCTTCAGCTGAATGTGAGTCTCCAGAGGGTTGTAATGTCAATGATTTGAGTTTGCATGATATGTGTGTGTGGTGCTCTGGTGCTGTTTGAGTGTGTCCATGTGCTACTTGACTGGATGCGTGCAGCGATGTGTCCTTGCAGGTGGTTTGTACTGCCCAACAGTGTTGACATGCTAACTTGGTTTTGTGTAGTTATCTCGTGACATGTATTAGACATGAGTATTGCCGTTCTGTGCTGTTCTTCAGTGGTTTTGACTGTGTGTCATGTCTGTCCTTCACAGGGTGCTGCCGGAGTTGTCTGATCAATTTGGATCCCCCGAATCCATGATTCAACTTCCAAGGTGGAAGCAGTCGTTTCCCTACAGGTGATGTGCCACACACCCCTGGACTTTCTATCTTCTGCACTTTTTGACTTTGTGGCCACAGCCAGGTTGGATTAGCTTGCATTTGTAGTGGAAACAACATGTTGCAAATGTGTAATAAATCTGTGCTTCACTTTGGGATGTGCGTTGTCTGTAGTCACACATCTGACTGACATTTGCTTACTGCACCTGTAGTCTAGTTGACAGTGACTGTGAATAGGTGGCGTGTCTGTGCATTCCACTGTATTTCGTTGCAACATCAGTATAGGTGATGAGTCTGATGGCCCTGGTGTGTATGTGTTGTGTGGCCCTAGTGGTGTGTCTCCCTCATATGTGTCACGTCGCCATGACTGACATGACGGTGTTGGACTTGCTGTAGCAGTTAGCATGCACAGTGTCATTTAGCAGATCACCATCTACATGACAAAAACCACGTTGGAATCACAACAGAGGCAGATATGGTGTATTGGTGAGTTTATTTACATACAGGTGTGAGGATGGTGCACAGGATGGTGGGTGCTGTACATAGAAATTGGAATCCAAAGTTCCCATGTGAATTGGAAGTCTTGGTAGCTGAAATGTCCAGAGTAAAGTCCACAGTCATCTGATAAATTTGGTCAACTAGAGCTCCCCATGTCATGTGGGAGAGTTGGGTTGGCTTCGACAGGGCGTGCAGTTTGCACACAGAGGAAAAGTTCCAGAACAGGTGTTGGCTTCCTGGGGGATGTAGATGGCCATCGGCCTCTCAGTTTGGCCTCCTCGGACGGCCCCTCTTCTTGGGGGGGGGACCTTCAGGTGCAGGCTGCGGCGGTGCAGGGGACTCTCTGCCAGAGTCCTCCTCCCTCCCTGTGGCATTTGCAGTTGTTTCAGCAGCAGATGTTGTGGGCACACAGGGAGGTGAGGCCATGTTGGTGCTGATCTGGCGGAGGCATGTCAGTATGTCCCTATGCACCGCTGTCAGTTGTTCCAATGTGTCCCACTTGGACTCCATGCCAGACATGTGTGTCTCGACACGTGACATGTGTGTCTCGACACGGGACATGTGGGAGTCCAAGCGGGCATGATGGGCAGCCTGCTGCTGTTGTATGTCCTTGAGGATCCCCACTACCTGCCTGACCTCTCCGGTGCTAGTCTGGTACGCATCCGCGATGCGTGCCAGTTGTGGGTCATCATGCAGTCCAGACCCCTCTGCAAAGAGCGACCTATGTCTACCACCCCTCCCACCACCCCTGGCGACACGTGCAGGACCTGCGGTGGCACGCACAGGTGACCGTGGGCCCACTTGGGTTTTGTTCCTGGGCTCGTTGTCACCAGCTCCAGTTTGGGCCTGGGTCCCTGCGCTGTTGTCATCTGTGGTCCTTGGTGTGTCCGTGTTGGCAGGGGTGGCCTGTGTGTTGGCAGTTGTTGGAGGGGTGGGTGCAGGGGGTGCAGATGTTGGTCCTGCTGGTGCTGCATGATGACTCACACCGGAGGGTCCAGCTTGTTCTTCACCATCCGAGGAGTGCAGAGGCTGATCCACACCAGTGAGCTCAGTGTTCCCCGGAGCCTGGGACAGGGACTCCTCCTCGTCTGCTGCTGTGTCCCCATCATCACCTGTTTTGGGGAGAGACACAGATTGTATGTTATGTTTCTACTGGCATCAATTGTTCAAACACCTGACAGTTGTGACTGTACCTCTGGATGTGGGCCAGGACATTGCATTCTCCTAAATTGTGACAGTCAGAGAGTGATATTGGTGTATCACATTGTCCTGCCAACCTGTGGCATGTCAATGTGAATGTTGAGGTGTGTGCATGACCAGCATTGGTGGTATTTGGTTGCCATCCAGGCCTCCTTCTCCCCCAGCCCAGTTATCCCACCATGAAGCGTGCTTCCATTGCAGGGAGTGCAAGTTGTCTTTCAGGATGTCAGTCAGTGGTGTCCTGCTGTTGGTTGTTGCACAGTTCCCAGCAGGGCCTTGTGCTCCCCCAGCAGTACCCAGTGTCAGCCATCTTGTCAGTTGTTTTCCACTCCCTGTGATGTGAGCATGGTTCAGAGTGGTGTTGATGGGCCAATTGTGGGTGTGACCAATATCTGTGCCTACAACTCCCATCCTGCTATTGCCTACACCCCCCTTCCCAGCATGCCCATACTTCCTTCCTTTTGAGTGGACTTCACTGTGTGTGAGTGTGACAGCAATGGGAAGATGGCTGACAGTGTGGTCCTGTTGTTTGTTGGTGCCCAGTTCCCAGCAGGGCCGTGTGCTTCCCACAGCTGTGGCCAGTGTCAGACATCTTTGAAGTGGCTTTTGACTCCCTGTGAGGTGTGCATGCTTCAGTGCTAACTTGCTGGGCCATGTGGGTGTGAGATGTTGATCTGTGACTACCACTCCCATCATGCTATTGCCTACACCCCCTTCCCAGCATGCCCATCCTTCCTTCCTTTGGAGTGGACTTCAGTGTGTGTGAGTGTGAGCAGTCAATGGCAAGATGGCTGACAGTGGTGGTCCTGTTGTTTGTTGGTGCCCAGTTCCCAGCAGGGCCTTGTGCTCCCCCCAGCAGTACCCAGTGTCAGCCATCTTGTGAGTCCTTTTCCACTCCCTGTGATGTGAGCATGGTTCAGGGTGGAGTTGATGGGCCATTTGTGAGGGTGACCAATATCTGTGCCTACAACTCCCATCATGCTATTGCCTCCACCCCCTTCCCAGCATGCCCATCCTTCCTTCCTTTTGACTCTGCTTCCCTGTGGGGTGGGGTGCCTGTGCTGACAGGATGGCTGGGAGTGTTGTCCTGGCAGTTGTTTGGCTACAAGTCCCAAGAGTGTCCCTGTGCTTCACACAGCATAACCCAGGGTGGTGGTTCTTTGTGGGATCTTCAGTTAGGATGTGAGGCATTGCATTCTCCCAGGTGGGTTATGTGGAGTTAGTGTTGAGGGGTGTGTGAGGGGAGGTGCTTGTAACTATGGTCAGTGCTGTGAGTCCTCCTTCCCACCCAGCCAGATATCCCACCATGGAACGTGCT
The DNA here is from genome assembly GCA_963921515.1 of Calotriton arnoldi. Lineage (NCBI taxonomy): Eukaryota > Metazoa > Chordata > Amphibia > Caudata > Salamandridae > Calotriton > Calotriton arnoldi. Next base: position 171,017 of record CAWUFW010014615.1, read on the forward strand.
TCCATTGCAGGGAGTGCAAGTTGTCTTTCAGGATGTCAGTCAGTGGTGTCCTGCTGTTGGTTGTTGCACAGTTCCCAGCAGGGCCTTGTGCTCCCCCAGCAGTACCCAGTGTCAGCCATCTTGTCAGTTGTTTTCCACTCCCTGTGATGTGAGCATGGTTCAGAGTGGTGTAGATGGGCCAATTGTGGGTGTGACCAATATCTGTGCCTACAACTTCCATCCTGCTATTGCCTACACCCCCCTTCCCAGCATTCCCATACTTCCTTCCTTTTGAGTGGACTTCACTGTGTGTGAGTGTGACAGCAATGGGAAGATGGCTGACAGTGTGGTCCTGGTTGTTTGTTGGTGCCCAGTTCCCAAGCAGGGCCTTGTGCTCCCCACAGCTGTGGCCAGTGTCAGACATCTTTGAAGTGGCTTTTGACTCCCTGTGAGGTATGCATGCTTCAGTGCTAACTTGCTGGGCCATGTGGGTGTGAGATGTTGATCTGTGACTACCACTCCCATCATGCTATTGCCTACACCCCCTTCCCAGCATGCCCATCCTTCCTTCCTTTTGAGTGGACTTCAGTGTGTGTGAGTGTGACAGCAATGGCAAGATGGCTGACAGTGTGGTCCTGTTGTTTGTTGGTGCCCAGTTCCCAGCAGGGCCTTGTGCTCCCCCCAGCAGTACCCAGTGTCAGCCATCTTGTGAGTCCTTTTCCACTCCCTGTGATGTGAGCATGGTTCAGGGTGGTGTTGATGGGCCATTTGTGAGGGTGACCAATATCTGTGCCTACAACTCCCATCATGCTATTGCCTCCACCCCCCTTCCCAGCATGCCCATCCTTCCTTCCTTATGACTCTGCTTCCCTGTGGGGTGGGGTGCCTGTGCTGACAGGATGGCTGGGAGTGTTGTCCTGGCAGTTGTTTGGCTACAAGTCCCAAGAGTGTCCCTGTGCTTCACACAGCATAACCCAGGGTGGTGGTTCTTTGTGGGATCTTCAGTTAGGATGTGAGGCATTGCATTCTCCCAGGTGGGTTATGTGGAGTTAGTGTTGAGGGGTGTGTGAGGGGAGGTGCTTGTAACTATGGTCAGTGCTGTGAGTCCTCCTTCCCACCCAGCCAGATATCCCACCATGGAACGTGCTTCCATTGCAGGGAGTGCAAGTTGTCTTTCAGGATGTCAGTCAGTGGTGTCCTGCTGTTGGTTGTTGCACAGTTCCCAACAGGGCCTTGTGCTCCCCCAGCAGTACCCAGTGTCAGCCATCTTGTCAGTTGTTTTCCACTCCCTGTGATGTGAGCATGGTTCAGAGTGGTGTTGATGGGCCAATTGTTGGTGTGACCAATATCTGTGCCTACAACTCCCATCCTGCTATTGCCTCCACCCCCCTTCCCAGCATGCCCATACTTCCTTCCTTTTGAGTGGACTTCAGTGTGTGTGAGTGTGACAGCAATGGCAAGATGGCTGACAGTGTGGTCCTGTTGTTTGTTGGTGCCCATTTCCCAGCAGGGCCTTGTGCTCCCCACAGCAGTAGCCAGTGTCAGCCATCTTGTCAGTTGTTTTCCACTCCCTGTGATGTGAGCATGGTTCAGAGTGGTGTTGATGGGCCAATTGTGGGTGTGACCAATATCTGTGACTACCACTCCCATCATGCTATTGGCTACACTGACTTGACCGGCATACACAGAATTCCTTCCTTTGAGTGAGCTTCCCTGTGAGGTGGTGTTCTAGTGGTGTGTAAATATCTGGGAGTGTTTGTTGGTTCTATTTGTGCCACTGCCTTGCTGTATTTGTTGTTAGGTTTGTAGATGTCATGACACAGTTACATATCACTATGAGATGGCAGGTATTGTGTTTGTCTGACTAGCATTCACATCTTGGGATGAATATCTTTTGGTTGCTTTGTATTTGCTAAGTGTGCATGGTTTGCCTATCCCCTTGACTGTGATGTGTGTGTGTTGTCACACCATATTGTGTATATTAGTTGTGTACTCACCAGGCTCTGGGATGTCTGTTAGTCCGTATACGCTCACTGGTGGTAGGATGGCCCGCACCTTCTCCTCCCAGGGCCTGAGGTATACTGGTTTTGCAGGAGGGCCACTGCCGGTGTGCTGGCTGAGGAGGTAGTCCTTTTGAGTAGGTCCCGGACCCTCCTGCGCACATCATACCACCTGTTCTGGATGTCTTCCTTTGTGCACAAACATGGTGATTGTGCGTTCACCCTGTCGACAATCCTCGCCCACATCTTGGTTTTCTGCGACATGGGGGTCTGTTGTACCAATGTACCAAACAACTGTGGCTCTACCCTCAGGATCTCGTCTACCAGGACTTCCAATTCACAATCTAGGAACTTATGGTTCTTCTTTGGGGGCATGGTGATGGGTGGTGGTGGTGATTGATGTGTGTGTGTGTGCAAGTGGGGGTGTGAGTGTAGGTTTAGCTGGGTGTGTGTGAGGGTGCTATTTGTAGGTGTGGTAATGGTGTGTGGCTTGTGTGATGTATGAGCTGTGAGTGTGTCTGTGGTTGCTGTGTGATGGTGTTCTGTCTGGCAGGTCAGTGGAATTTGCAAAGGATCATGGTAGGGATTTGTGGCCTTTATGTAGGTGGAGTTGGAGGTGTGTCCTTGTTCCATTTTTTTTTCCTCCCTGTATTTATTGGCTTAGTGGTTGCTTGTTTGGCCCTTTTTTTCTAATTTTTCCTTGGTGTTTTTGGTGCATGTAGGAGTCGTTCTTGTGTCCGAGTAGGACGCTGCAGTTGTCTGGTGCGATCTTGTCCGACTCGTTCCCGCTGTGTGTCAGCTAGGTTTCATATGCGGCGTACGAGTCGGTCGCGTAGTATTGGGTTGCTTCGGCTGGGTTTTGTATGCGTGTCGGTCGTACGGCTTGTGCTCCGGGTGAGTCGTCGTGTTTTGCACGCACAGCATCGTACTACGCGGGTCGGAGTTCGCCGGTACGTTTCGTTCAAGTTCAATCCGAGTGCGTGTCGGTCGGTTCGTTTTGCGTGAGTTCCCGGCTGGATGGCTTGTTTCCGTCCGGCTCGGTCGGTCGTTTTGTATTCCGTCCAAGTCGGTCGGATTTCACATGCATTTCATCGTACTACCCGGGTCGTACGGCGCCGGTCCGAGTCGGTCGGACTAAATTCCCGTACCGAGTCGGTCGGTATTTTTTCCGGCCCGAATCGGAATCGGCCCTAAAGTGTGTTAACGGGCCCCTTGTTCTTTTGCGTAATCAGAGCTCTACACTAGGCTCTGAGAAAAGTGATCGCTTATTGCTAGGTCGTGGATTTCGAAGTTAATAACTAGGGCCGAGTATCGATTGGGAAAAAGCAGGAAATCGATGACACTTTCACCCATGCTACCATCAAAGGTACAGGGTACCTCAGCTGGATTGTTCCCAAATTCGTTGCTGAAACCCAAATCGTATTTAAAAATATGCTCGTTGAGTTTCTCGCCATACTCTGAGCGTAGAAAATGTGTAGCATTATCATTTGTCGGTGACGAAAGACCACAGATCTTACTAGATGGCAATTTACACGGTTGAATATTAAAATCCCCCCTCCCCACACCAACATTGTGTCTCTGTTTCCCTTCATAATTAAAGGTTCTAAATCAGTATCAAGTTGATCCAAATTGACCAGTATCTCTGAGTCACAAGCATTATTATAGAAATTTACTCAAATCAACTGGGAAGAGCCTGAGAGATCGACAGAAACAATATGATAAAAAGCTTTAGGGAGCTTTACATTTGCAATAGAGGAACTTAATTTGTTTGTCACATAAATGCAAATACCACCCTTGGGTCTGCCGTGCCTCGATGGAATAGCTGGAGAGTTAAATGTTTTATACCCATTCAGATGGATTGGTTCCACGACCCATGTTTCCTGCAAGCAAATAATGTTAAAACCTGTCACAAAGTCTAACCATTCAGGCAAACTATTCTTGCTACAAAGCCCAGCTACATTCCAACATAAGACGTTAATGGTACTTTGGTCAATAATTATACAGTCCTTATTTATCTCATTGCTCAGCATAGCCCGCTCCTCAGTTAGTTGGATATCCAATGTATCCTCATCTGTCTGGGGGTTATTAACAGGGGTTGCGGTGATAGGGACCTGCAGTCAGTTCACCCCAGCAAAACTAGAGAGGCAGTCAAATCTGGTGTATGTTGCAATAGGATACATCAAAGGACGTGCGTTGGTTAGATTTAAAGTTGGTGGTTGGACGGCTGGTTGTAGTTGAAAAAATTGCTGTGACTTAGCAGTCAACTGTCTAGGCAATTGTAAAGGGGGCCTATAAAAGAAACCTAGCGGTAAGACTGAGATTTGATTTGAACTCAGGAGTACTGAGTTAGTCCTACCCAGTATTGTACTAACTAGTGGTGGGGTTTTAAAAGAAAGTACCACACAGTCCCCCTGAAATACTTTGGGCCCCCTGCCAACCCACCCTACCCTCCTGGCCATCTTAAAATCTGCAAATAGTGCTCCCCCAATCCAACTTTGGTGTTTAACCAGTTAAGAGCCTTGTTTCTCAACGAGTCCCATGTTTCTTGAGCAGGGACGCCCAGGGTCGGGACATTGGCCAAAATGACCACGTACGGGGTAGCAGCAGGGAGAAGATCTAGTCGGTCTTTGACGGGCAAAGGGTGAATAGGGACAGGACCCCCGGAGCAAGTGTTAAACAGAGAAGCTGTTAGTGCCTCATCATTGTAAACCCTGTCTAGGTCAATAGCTTGGGCTGAATGAGGCTGGGGATCTGAATTTAACACTGGTCGTCTGGATAATTCAGGATTCCCTGGGGCAGGTTTTTGTGAAGGTGAAGTTACGGAGGCTCTAGAGTTTAGGCCATCAGAATTGACATTAGCATGATTATTTGGCCCACAATGTAGGTTAGTCAAGCCTAATCGCTCAACACAAGTTAACATCGCACACTTTAAGTCGGTCCGTAAGACTGCAAACAGAGGTCTTAATAAGATCAGTCAGGGTATGCACAGAAGACACCAATGGAGTGAGGTCTAAGAGTGCAGTGGATACTGATTTATTAACAGCTTTAGGGGGCTTAGTGGTCGCACCTGGTTTCTGTGGTTCCTGTGCTGTAGCCCTCTTTTTAGTCTTTACGTGCCCGTCAGGAGGAGCTGCAGTGGGATCAGCTGAGCAACTCCTTGGAATCTTTGGACGCTTAGATGGAGGATGGGCATTCGAAGTGCCCAGTGAGGAAAGATTGTGCACTGTCTCGTTATTATCCTTATTCACAGTGTCAATTTTCTTGGTCTGCAATTCAACAAGTTGGACTGCACTTGAGGGAGGCGAACAGGTATTTACTAGTTCATGGGCATTCTCAGAGCATATGGTTAAAGTTTCCTCCACACTTAAAATTTGCTTTTCAATTGCCCCCATTGCCCCTGTTATGTAATTCATAATTGACTGACGTGACTGGCGTGATTTTGGTGGAGACTTTGCTAGTGCAGAGCTCGGGTGTTTCCTTTTCCTCATTTCCGTACGGCGCACCTCTACTTGGACCCAGAGTAGTGAATAAAGGGTCAAATGGATGTAAAATATTGACAAAAGACTGTAACGCCGGATGGGTCAGACTTACAGTTCCAGCATCGCGCTCATCTTTAGAGAACAGGAAGACCAGTATAACTTCTCAATGCGCATAACCAAGAGAGGGGGCCCAGCCCTGCCTCTTCCTGCCGCTGACGGGCACAGACGGGCCTGCCCTTGGCCCGCCCTTTGCCCGGGCACGGCCCGGGCACGCCTGCGTGCATCCCGCGCTGCTGGATGCTGGCTGCGGAGAAGTAGGCAAGCAGGGATCATCCCCCTCGCAGGATCAGCAGGGCTTCTGGGGGACCGAGTTCCACCCCAGCAGAGTTGCGGCAATGGCGTTGCCTGCTCTGTGCGGCACGAGAAGCAAGACCCGTGCTGTGGGATGCCGGCTGCGGAGAAGTAGGTGAGCGGGGCTCCTCCCCCTCGCAGGATCAGCAGGGCTTCTGGGGGACCGAGTACCACCCCAGCAGAGTTGTAGCAATGGTGTTGCGGGCTCTGTGCAGCCTGAGAAGCAAGACCCGCGCTGCGGGATGCCGGCTGCGGAGAAGTAGGCGAGCGGGGCTCCTCCCCCTCGCAGGATCAGCAGGGCTTCTGGGGGACCGAGTCCCACCCCAGCAGAGTTGCGGCAATGGCGTTGCGGGCTCTGTGCGGCCCGAGAAGCAAGACCTGCGCTGCGGGATGCCGGCTGCGTAGAAGTGGGCTAGTGGGGCTCCTCCCCCTCGCAGGATCAGCAGGGCTTCTGGGGGCCGAGTTCCACCCCAGCAGAGTTGCGGCAATGGTGTTGCTGGCTCTGTGCGGCCCGAGAAGCAAGACCCGCGCTGCGGGATGCCGGCTGCAGAGAAATAGGCGAACGGGGCTCCTCCCCTCGCAGGATCAGCAGGGCTTCTGGGGGACCGAGTCCCACCCAAGCAGAGTTGCGGCAATGGCGTTGCGGGCTCTGTGCGGCCTGAGAAGCAAGACCAGCGCTGCGGGATGCGGGATGCCGGCTGCGGAGAAGTAAGCGGGCGGGGCTCCTCCCTCTGGCAGGATCAGCAGGGCTTCTGAGGGACCGAGTCCCACCCCGGCAGAGTTGCGGCAATGGTGTTGCGGGCTCTGGGCGGCCCAACAAGCAAGACTCAGGTATTAATTTTTAAATTTGAGAATTAATTGATATTTATTTTAGTGTTACAAAATTTTAAAAGTAATTTTTATCTAAATTAATAAAAATGGCTTTGGCACCTATCCTCTGGGACGGGATGCATGGGAAACAGGGGGTTTTGGGTGGGGGAGTATATGAATATCCAAGAAAATAGGGGACTCAGGGCTTTTTAAAGAGGTCCAGCATACCAGCCCTATCAATGTATTGAACAAAAAGAGGTACGCAGTTCCTAAATGTGTACATGTAAGACCTACTGAGTGCAGGTCGGCGTGCAGGTAGTGCCCCAGGCACCCAAGAGGGGGGGACAAAAGATCTCCGGCAAAGAGCCCCTTTTATGGGTGCCCGTCGGGTATTGCAGCTCTGACCCGACGAGGAGCAGGCCCATATGATGAAGCATGATACCTAGCTTGCTGGGTGTGTGAGGGCCCTAGTTCCAAAAGGAGGGTTTCCCCCCCTCTTGGGTGCCTGGGGCACTACCTGCACGCCGACCTGCACTCATTAATTTATTTATTTATATAATTTATTTTAATGTAATTTTAAGTTAAATTTTAATATTAAAAATAATAAAAGTGATATCCAGACAAACACTGGGTGTTTCTGGGTAAGGGGGAGATGTGAGATCAAGTTTAAATTATAAGCTATCATTTAAAGATAAATATATATTTAATGTAATAAAACAATTAAACTTTAAAAAGTATTTAAATTTAGTTTAAAAATTATAAAAAGTATATATGTACAACATGAGTTTGCATACATAGAGTTTGAAAAATTTTAGAAACATAAATGTAAGTAATATAAAATGTAATAATTAACAAAACAATCAATTGACACATTATTAATATTGTATGTAATTTTATTACATTAAAAAATATATAATACAGTTATAATTCATCCAAATATTTTTTAAAAATACATTTTTTTTTTTTTAAATAAACATATATTTTAAACTGAATTGTAACATATAATCTTTATTTTCTTTGTAGGTTTTCCCATGGTTTCTCATTGAAGTCAATGAGAGAAATTGTCCTTTTTTTCTTTTTATGGAAAGAGATGACGTTGCCGCTTATGCGTAAGTTTCCTCATTGCGAGGATCATCGAGGTCCGGATCAGAAGCATGGAAGAGCTGCGTCCAGCTAAGGCAAATTTAAATTATTAAAAATAGATTAATGGTGGCATAGTTTATTGTAAGGAGAGAGGAGGAAGGTGTAAGAACAAGGGTAGTTGTATTGTGATATTTTTGTATGTTTTAACTTAAAAAAGTTTTCCAAAACAGGTAGCAGTTGTAGCCCCACGTCAGGTTGATTGCTTTTGTAACACTTTTGTTTAATAGAATAATTTAAAATGAATGATTACTTTTTCTATTAAATAATAGTGTTATGAAAGCAATATTTTTGGATTTTGTTTTTGATGTGACGGGTTTTTGAAATGAAGGTATTGCGTCGTCGCGGTTTTACGGATAGGTGGAAGGAACATGGACACAGACTTCATGGATTGCAGAAATACTTTTTGGGACATTTTTAAAACATGGACTTTTGGTTTATGGGACTTATGCTGGATTTCGTACGAGAGAGGAATTCATCGATTTTTTTGCAGTGATTTTTTAAAAAACGTTTTTTCTTTTTCGTGCTCTTCTAACCTGAATTTAATCGAGAGAGGATTGCAACAATGGATTTCTTGTTGCATTTTTTGCCAAACAAGTCTTTTTTGGGGGGATCTTTTTTTGGGATGCATTTTTTGTAGGTGAGCACAGTACAGTTTTCAGCACAATTTTTGCTGTAAAAATTGGCTTTGCCAAACTGTGTCCATGTTGATTAGTTTAACTCGGGTCATGGCTTACATCAAGGATTATGGATTATTTACTATGGATTAAAGGACTGCTCAAGACTCTTGGTGAAAAGTGGGATTGTATGCAAGTCCAAGAGTTGAAAAAAGAAGACAACTGAAGGTAAGAAACCCGACTTTTAATTTATAATTAATTTGTTTTTAGAAAAATGCCTATTGAATTAGGGAAATTCTTTGTCAAAACAGGCAAGTAAGGTGGTTTAGCAGTTAGTGTAGATTAGAAATGTAGGATGTGTGCAATATTATCTAGGTAGTCTGAAGCATCAACGAAAATTGTTGAATTGCTCCCAATAGTCTCTCGGACATTTCTTTTGTTCTTTTAGAGATTCGTGGGTTCAGACTACCAGTTAATGATATGCGCAATTCTAATTTCTTGGAAACTTTGCTCCTTCTTCAAGATTTCCAAAAAATGATAGAAGTTAGGATGTGGTTTACCTATAGATTTGTTGAAGGAGTTGTGCCATCCCTCTATGGCATTATTTGTTTTTGCTCCTCCCTCTAAGCAGGTCGAGTAGCAGTTCCACCACTTCACATGGAAACTTGGCTTCCTCCTGCGACCTGACCTGCTTAAATGGCCAATCCATGTGTCTTCAAAGTAATTTAGAAGGGGTACCAATTTGTCCTTGTTTGCAGTAAAATAGTCAGATTCAGTAATAGATGTGTAATAGATGTGTAGAATTCATCTACACTGTCAGGAGGAACAAAGCAAAGTGCTGTTTTTTCTTCAATTCAAATTGCAGTTTACTGTCTGATATATAATCCTCAACTAAGGATGTTTTTTGAATTTTCCGCCAATAAGCCTGTGAAAAGTAAAAAAAACATCCTTGAATTTGGGTATCCTTTCACATTTTTGTAATTGTGCTAATCATAGGTAATCCAAAGTCAATTAACACTTTTCTAGGACTTTTGTTCATGGTTTTAGCTTTTATCACTGACAAAAATTCAGTGTATGTTGAGATTTGTTTATCAGGGAGTAAACTGTACACTAAGGGCACTACTGTATGATTAATGTAGGCATGAATAGTGTATATTTGGGTGAATGGATGGGGTGTGGATTTAAACGTCCCATCCATCATCCAAATATCACTACTCTCTAACTTAACAAGATTATGAGGTGTGCTGAAGATTAGTATTCTTTTAAGAGGGTTTTTGTTGTCATGCAAAAGAAAGGTTTCATTAGTAACAGTTACAGAAAGTTCAGGTGGAATGTTAATATCAGAGAAGGTTTGGGGTGTTACACGTAGGGGGTTACTTGCCTATTTTTTACACTGAATAATTCTGCGTAGGTTGGGGATTGTGGGCATACAACTTGCTAAATGTGATGGAATGTTTTGAGACACCTCCCTCAAAACTAAGCCAAGGGGTTAATTGGAGGTGGATGCCAGGGCTTTCATTTCATTTATATTTTCTCTTACCTCTATCTCCATTGCAGAGGCAGAGTGGTTATGCTCGGTGGTCCTTTCAACAGCGTCAACAAGAGTAACCGCTCTGCCTGTGCAATGGGATGAGTAATAATGCACACACCTCCAATGACACCTGGGCTCAGTTAATCTCTCCTTACACTAAACGTAGCCACTGTGACTTGACAGTCTATTTCCAAGGCTCAATTGTATATATTTGGCTTGTTTACTTACTGCCATTCTCTGTAGAAAGAAGAAAAAGAGAAAAACATTGTTTTAGTGATTTTAAGTGTGGTGTCTTTTTAAAAATATTTTTCCTGGAAGTGAAAGGTTAGTGCACATTGTCTATTCTACAGCTTTTTTTCAAAATGATACCAGGATTTAATTGCATTGGCTTGATAATGTTAGTTAGGAATTGTTTGCTGATTTGATACCTTTGATGAAAAAAAGGTTAATTTTGGATAGACTTGATAGAATGGAAAAGGTTACCTTTTTAGGTTTTTCTGTTGTGTGGCTGGAAAGTCCCGGTGTAGATGCTGGTTTTTATTGGATTTTTCATTCAGTTCTTCTGTATGTTGTGTTTGGTGCTTTTGATTCTTTAATTCTGAAAAAAGTGAAGAAATGTTATTCGTTTTTTGTTCGGATATTTTTAGTTTTGCAAATAGCCTGCAAAGAAATATATTAGTGCTTTTGTACTAGAAAAAAGTCATTTTGCTTTTGTTTGTGAGGCTCAAATTTTTAATGCAACGATACATTTTCAAATAAAATGCTTCTGTACTTGAAACTGGCAAAAAAAAAAATATTGTGGTTTTTGATCATTTTTAACTTGTATAATTTGGCTTCTTCAGTGTTGATGGGCTTGTTTTGATTACTTTGGTTGGGGATGTGTTCCTCTACTCCGGTTGGTTTATATGGTTTAATCTGTTGAGAAGGTTTAAGAAAAAAATCGGTTTGATTGTATGCTTGACAAATAACAGAAATGAAAATGTGAAATTTACAGTTAAAACTTTTAGGGCCAGATGTACGACCCGTTTTTGCATGTGCAAACGTGTTTGCGAACCCGTTTGCGCATGCAAAAACATATTGGGCCATGTACATAGCCCATTTAGCGAGTCGCAATTTTTTTGCGACTCGCTAAATATGCGTTGCGACTCGCTATTTGGAAGGGGCGTTCCCTCCCAAATTGCGAGTCTCAAAACAACGTACTAATGTTTTGCGACCGCAATTGCGGTCGCAAAACACTCGCAATTACCACCTACTTCAAGTAGGTGGTAATGCACTTGCAAAGGGGAAGGGGTCCCCAGGGGACCCCTTCCCCTTTGCAAATGCATGCAAAATACTTTTTTAAGGGCAGGCAGTGGTCCTAGGGACCACTGCCCGCCCTTAAAAAATGAAATGAAAACGTTTCATTTTTTTTTTTTTTTTAATGCATCCCGTTTTCCTTTAAGGAAAATGGGCTGCATTTAAAAAAAAAAAGCTGCTTTATTAAAAAGCAGTCCCAGACTTGGTGGTCTGCTGAGCCCAGCAGGCCACCATCCCTGGGAGGGCTGGCATTCACAATGGGCTCGCAAATTGCAAGAGGCTCATTAATATTAATGAGCCTCGCAAATTGCGACCCCATTGGGAATCGCAAAACAGTGTAAACACACTGTTGTACATTTCATTTAGCGCCTCGCAATTTGCGACTCGCAATGTGTCGCAAATTGCGAGGCGCTAAATGAAAGAGTCGTACATCTGGCCCTTAATTTTTAATTTAAGTACAATCAATTTGCCCCCACCACCATCCAGCACTTTCCCTGAGGCAAGCACCTGTCGGAGTAGGAATAGTAAATTTGCCCCCACCACCATCCAGCACTTTCCCTGAGGCAAGCACCGGTGGGAGTAGGAATAGTAAATTTGCCTCCACCACCATCCAACACTTTCCCTGAGGCAAGCACCAGTCGGAGTAGGAATAGTAAATTTGCCCCCACCACCATCCAGCACTTTCCCTGAGGCAAGCACCAGTCGGAGTAGGAATAGTATATTTGCCCCCACCACCATACAACATTTTCCCTGAGGCAAGCACCCGTCGGAGTAGGAATAGTAAATTTGCCCCACGACCATCCAGCACTTTTCCTGAGGCAAGCACCGGTCGGAGTAGGAATAGTAAATTTGCCCCCACCACCATCCAGCACTTTCCCTGAGGCAAGCACCGGTCGGAGATATGTTTAATTTTCCCCGTCTTTTCGAACATTTTTTTAGATTTTATTATTAATACTCAGGTATTTTAATGGATAGGTCCTATAAAAATACATGAGTATTAAAATTAATACCTGGGTATTAATAATCTCCCCCACCCAAAACCCCTATTTCCCTTGCATCCCGTCCCAGGGAATGGATAAAAAAATAAATAACTAAAAATGTAATTATAAACACTCAAAACATACTATGCGTTGTAATGGTATGCGTAGTATTAGTATGCATTGTAATGGAATGCGTTGTAATTGTGATTTTAATATATCTCAATGACCATGTGTTGTAATGGTATGCGTTGTAAAAACATGCGATGTAATGGTATTTGCTTTATAAAAACTGCGATGTAAAAGTATGCGTTGTAACGTCATATATTCGTGCCGGCTCGCGTGAATTAGTAACATTGTAACCTCACCTGCCTGAGCCCAGAATGAGCTGAGCCAGCCCCCCCAAGCCAGCCTGCAGACAGCGCGGACCGCGCACTGCCAGCTTTCTGTCTGTCACTGTGTTAATTTAGCAGTGCTCCAGCTTGTTTTGAGAGCTCAGGAGGCGCTATAAATGTGTGACTTTCCATTTCAGTGCAGTGATGTGGACAACCACAATGAAATGCATTTGTCTAACGCCTCATGCGTGGTACTTGGCAGGGCTGTGAAGGTCCGATCCAGGAGAGGAGATTAAGTGTCCTGCACATGACTTGTGGCTGGTGTTCGGAAGCTTCACAGAGCTGCAAAAGCTGTTGGCTGCTGGACACTCCTCTATAGCCAAGTTCCACCACGCCCAGAAAGCAGGCGTTCAACGCCAATTGGTCTGAAAGGGCTTCTCCTATTAACCTCCTCTTCTGCTGCTGCCCCATTCCCCTCCCAAGGTGGAGTGCCATAACCCTGGCATGAGCTTTGTGGGTGCTTTCCCAGGGAATCTTTGGACAGAGTACTGGAAGGGAAGCTAGCCCCAGAGCAAACATTTTCTTTTTTAATGAGAGACACATTTAGCTTCTCCTGCTTTTGCAAAGTCTCTTCACTGGAAGGGTTAGAGGTCGCAGGTGATTCAAAATACCTTTGGGCACAGACGCCATGGTGGGACTGTCGCTGTGCTGGGCAATACTCTGTTTCATTGGTTTCCGGTGGATGGCACCAGCACTTATTAGTGGAGACAGGGACTGTTAAAAGATGATCCCGCAGGCAGCAGTCCCGATCCTCTGAGGAAAATACCCCCAGCTGCCTGTTCTAACCCAAAAGGAAGTCCATCTAAGCAGTGGCGGCTGCCAGGGAACGGTGGCGGGGGGGCAGGGGTGAGGACGGGGGTGTTTGAAGAAAGAAAAATAGGACTCAGCTGTCGAACCCCGGCCGCTACCTCTCCCCTGTCCTCCCTCTGTTCCTGGCTCCCGGCAACACCCACACTCCCAGACTCCCCTAGCTGCTCACAAGACTGCTGTCACCAGCATGACAGCAAGGTCATGATTGGTTTGAGTGGCCTGGTTCAGTGCTCAGATAGGAAGTGGGAACCTGTGCATTCTCTCCACCCAGGCTGTGCAATACAGCCAGGTGGAGAACATGCTAAGTGCACATGACTGTTTGGCCGGTCCAAGATGGCACACTCCTTACCCTGCTGGCTGTGATGACAGCCTAGCCACGCCCGCCCTGCCCTTGAAAACTGCCTCAGTAAGGTAAAATAAAATGATAATAACATTGTGTTATCATCATTTTATTTTTCCTTCTCGCACTGCTCAAAGGCCAGTGGGGTGGCACTCCTCCGCCTTAGCGGAAGAGCCGCTGCTGCATCTAAGGCACAAGTATTGATGTTGCTTGTAAGTCTGCCAGGCAGTATTGGTGTCAGGGTGATGACTTGACAAAAATGTCATGCCATACAGTTACTCTAGTAGTCCATACTCAGACAACAGTGAGGAGCAGCCCGTCAGTGTTCTCTTCTGCCTCATGCTTGCTCTGTGGCTCAGTTTAGTTAGGGCAGGACATACACACCACAGAAGGGATGCATATCAAAAGCAATATTCCTCCGTATTTTGATGAGGACCCTTAGGGGCCGATTCCGATCTATGTCGGAAGGGCTCCGAACGCGATTTGGGCGAAAAAAGTACGAGCCCTACGCGTGTTTTCCGACCGACGGATACAGCTGTACGAGCGAGCAAGTACGATGCGTGAAATGCAAAATCGCCGACCGAATCGTTTCCGGGTCCGAACCGCTCTGTACGTTTCGTCCGTAAGCAAACCGTGCCGTACAATGGAGGCGATTTCCGACCGAGCCAGTACGATGCACGATTCGGACAGCCGGATCGAGTCGGAGCCTCCGACACGTAAACGCTCCTGGAAGCGGACTTCGGGGGTCCGCGTCGGACCCCCCTTCACCCATAGCCTTACGAGTCAATCACAGGGGTGGACCCAAGGGTCCCCCCTACACATGCATGTACGGTGCGGGTGGCACAGACGCGTCCCCACTACAGGGGGCGCCCTTGTGCGCAATGTACCTTTTTCGTCAATGGGAGCCTATGTACGCGTCGTACAACAGGCTCCCATTGACTTCAATGGGGCTCCGAGCGACCCGAGTCCGTCAGCGCTTGTTCGCATCGTACTCGAGCGCTCGGAGCCCCGGAGCATGAGTCGGTCGGAAAGCCCTCCGGATCCGAGTCGGACGGAGCCTTCTCCCAGCGAGATCGGAATCGGACCCTAAGTGTGCTAACCTCTCATAGTACACCTCACAGAAGGCCATTGTGTGCCTATCGTCCTGAGTGTTTGGTGACCGAACATGCACTAGACTGAAGAGGGGGATCAGAAATGTCCTGTGCATGGACAGCACCTGGCACTGCACCCACTGTAGTTTTCTGCTGCAGCAGCATGATGTGCCCCAGATGGCTCGGTCCTCATGTGTTCTACCTCTTGGTCTTCCATGCCATCTCTGCCTGGGAAAGTCATTGCTTGGAAAACCTCAATCTGCAGGGAGAAGAACGGCGCAGTGCTACCAATCAGAGAGCCACACATATTTAAAATGCTCAATTAAAATACAACTTAGCTGGCCAGCCACAGGGCTTTGCTGCCATCGAGCTCACCCACTATTGCAGTTAGCTGGTGCCTGTCCTGCTTTCTGCAATCCAGTGACAAAGTCAAAATGGCAAGTGTAGTCCTGAGAGTTAACGCACCTGCTGCTGCGATAGCCCAAGTGCCTCCCCTCTTTCCAATATCTACCTGAAGAGTGGATTTTAAAGCTCAAGCTTGGTGCCCACATTTTACATGTTTGTTCTTTTGTCTTGAAGTAAATCTAATCTTCAACTCAGGGATCTTATTAATATAAAGAACTTTACAGAAGCTGAAATATGAAAAGACATCTTTATTAAACTTACATAAGTGAGGCCACGTCACACAGAAGCCGTAGCAACTGTATGAGGCAGTCTGAGGAATACAAAGAACAGAGGCCTTTATATGCTCTCAGGGTTACAAACTTCAGCATACAAGTAAGGGGCAGTCCTAGCTTGTGCAAGCATGCAAAATACCTAACATTCCTTCTTTACAGTTTACCATTCAGATATTTACAACATTGAAAAAGCAGAGTCATGATGACAAGCCCATTTTCAGTTTGTCCATCCGAAGACCAATTTCCGGCAAGGCCCGACATTCTCATCAGATATCAGATGGACCCCTAATAAAATCGGGCACCTCCTCCTCGTAAAGCAAGTCATAAAGAAAGAAACATAGACAGGTGTGTGAGAGATTAGGAGTGGTTTGAATGTGATGAAAGGTTTATGGTTTGCTGTGCCTTGATACTAATCTTGATCGGTCACTGGGAAAGGAACTGGTCGAACAGGTTTGGCTTCAGGCAGTGGAGTCAGCTTGCCCAGGTCACACAAAAGTCAACAAAGGTGTACGTGTCCTTCAGACTCGTTTTGGCCTTAGTTATCAGCCTATGTGAGGGCAACCACTTAAAATGGCTGCCATGCACAAAATGGAACCCGAGGGTTCAGGACGAAATCCCTGATTTGAAGGTGATCCAGCCATTCGAACACGCCGAAATTGCCTGGATATAGTATGTTCGTCATTGTCGTTCTGCTGATACCAAAATCGTCATGATTTGACGATGCTTATGACACGAAGCCAAAATTTCAAGTACTACAGACCCTCCTTTTGCCCTTACATAGGCAATTAATATATATATACTCACGCTAATCTGAGTCCAGGTCTAAATTCACAAATTCATTGAGATGTTGCTGTAGCATCATCCTATTGCTTAGCTCGTACCTTGATACAGGCTTCCTTACACACGATGTAGCACAGAGGCCACACATAGCAGGACCAAATAGGGAATACCTCTACGGGTAGTATGTGGCATAAGACCACACACCCAACAATTAGTGATGTTCACTACTAACTGGTGTTGATGCAGAAGCGGTACAAAGGAATTATTAATAAACTCTGACCTCCTAACCAGTTCGTGTTCAGGTAAAGTATTGAAAGAATGCAAAGAAGTAGTAGTAGGAAGAGACATAGGTTGGGAGGTGGGTACAGATGTCAATTGGGTAGAAAAAACAATCCCACCCATAAAAGACAATGTCATGTTTAAAAACACTAGAAAACACATTGTTAAGAACATATAGACAACAGGAGAAAGTAGTGACCACTATTACAAACGAATTCATAATTTTTCACCACCCTAAGCAAAAAGTAAATCCTAAAATTATCTAGTAACATTTTTAGGGCTCCTATGTATTTCAGTAATTTATTACATGTTCAGGTGAAACAGTGGTGATCCTCATCAATGCTCTGAGGTGAAAAGGGAATACTCTTCCACAGAGAATGGACTTTATTCTGCTTTTACTAAACAGAATACTACTTTAAGACAATGCCAGCAAAACAATAAGAAACAGTCTCATAACACCTATTTTATGCAATCACACGGAAACCACTTTATGCATCAATTATGTCCAAAGTCCGTTCAAGCCTCTCTGGCGAGCTTCCATCGTCCATCAAATCTTCTCCCATTGTTGCATGGGCCTCTTGATTCAGGCCTTATATGAAAAATAGTGTTTTTCAGTATCCGTTGGAGTGCCCTCCTGGCAAACACTCACAGCTCATTTGAAAGTCTCAATGTCTCAAGGCAGTGCACCGATATCTCTCCTCTGCGGCAGGCACTACAGATAGTGTGCTCCTCATTGATCAAGGGCACAGATCATCTTATGCAGATCCGGGTCTACATTCTCAGGCTCCGACACTCATTACTCAGTGTCAGAGGACGCTCAGGCTGCTCCTTGATGGGCACCATAATGTAGTGCCTTTTCCCACTCTTGCATCTTCCGGTGCACTGCACTTCCGTTGGAGCAAAGGAAAAGGGTTGTGTGGCCAAAACTCAGGCCGAGGGGCTCAAGGGACTGCACACTGTCAGAGGTTACCAGCACATGACAGGTGAAAAACTCAGGCCTCAATCCTTTCGCTCTTTTGCACTGAAACTCTCCTGCTTCTTTTTGATGTTCAACGCCTTCTGATGAAGCAAGCATAATACTTCGGAGATACCAGACGTCCGCCTCTCATTTGTGAAGTAGGAAATGTGACGCAGTTGTTTTCTTAAAATTAATGCGAATACAATTTATTTGTGTTTTAACAAGGGGACTGCAAGCAGGTGGCCTGCAATCTGCGAGGGAATGGCCATATGCCATGAGACAGTTCTGGTCTAGAACACACTGTCATTTCTCAAAGGCAATACAAAGACAAAGGCAGTAGGCACAACAGTGCCTCTAGGCTCTTCAATTGGGTTTCCGTGTGAGAGCATATTCTCCATCATCTAATGGTAGATAGCGACATGATTAAGTCTAGGTGTTCCTAAATTCCTTGTCTTAAAAACATCTCAAAAGAAAAATCGCATAATACAGATTATCAGGGGCATGTAGATACCTCCCTTTAAAAGTTGTGCATCAGGTGCACTATGCAATACACAGGCTAATGATCAAAATGTGGAAACAAAAGACAAGAACTAGAGAGTCCTGGTCTTTCCATAATTTAGAACACATCTGATCCCACCAAAAATTAAAGCAGTATGAACAAAAGGGTAAAAATAACCACATCAAAAGAGTCATTGAAAATTTGTCATGTTCAAAAAATAAAAATAAATGTAAGGTATCTCCTATTGAGATGGAAAACTTGTTTTGTTATAGTATTGAGTCAGTTAACCAGTCCATCACTATCCTAACAATCAGACTGGAAAACATTGCAGTGGGCCTAAAGAGAATTCTTGAAAACCAGTCTGGTGATACAAAAGGAATTATACATAATATGGGGGTTTCTGATATATTACTGCGGTCTGGAAGTGTGAACTTGAACAATACATCAATAAAAAGGCAAACTGGTGAAAAGAATATGGAAAAAGGGAAATGGAACTAGGACACAGCTAAAATCCCCAATAACTAGGCATGATGTGACATCAGGGGGTGACAAAAAGGTTGGCTCTACCGCTGGCCGCTAAACCATATACGGTAACCTCCGCTAATGTTCCAGTTCCTTCTTCAGGGAAAAAAATATGAAACCTTGTTTCCTTGATATCTTTTTATTTTTCCTTCAAATACCATTAAAGCCAAATTTGACATACACTGGTGAAGTGTTGTCTGTCTTTCTGTGAATTTTAGTGTCAAAGCAAATCTACCCAACTGTTTGCAGGATACACATCGTCATGTATATCCCTTCACAACACAGGTAAACTTGTAATAGTATCATAAGCAGCAACAAGTGAACCCAAAATGGGAATAACCTGCAAATTTGTGTTTTATACCTAAATGTATTCATTTACTGAAGCCTAAAGCACTTTAAAGCTATTTTAAATGGCAAAAATACCCAAATTCGACTTTGATGTTTGGGGCACTTAAAAATAAATATCCCATAAGTATGTTACATATTAATCATCCTCAGGATGTTCTTTACACATTACAGATATTAGATATTAGACATATCTCATGTAAATCTTTAGAAAAATGAGTTTTTCACACCTGCGCCAAGTGAAAATCCATATGCTAATGTCGTCATTATTCGGTATAGCACAACTTAAATTAAATTTTAATGCTAGGATGTCATAGTATGAGCTTTAAGCTTCATGAATAGTAAAAAACGAATTTTGTAGCACTTATTTTTAATAATTATTTTTCGTAATTAATAATAAAAAAATAAATACAAAAAAATACAAAAGATAAACCCTTTTATTTTTGATAATTCCACATATAAGAGCAAGCTGCATCCCTTGCCTATCATTTTAGATGCATTTATTTATAAGCCTAAACACAGAAGCCTAACTTAAAACATGACAAAATTTGGCGCCACATTTTTCTTTCTAAAAAGGACAATTTTATTTAGCAACAGACCCAATAATATACTTACAAAATGTTGCTTAATAGACTGAAAACATCAAGAAAAACCACGAACAGACATTGAGCTCATTTGAGACATAAACAGAAAGGGGTGAAACACTCAGGACACACAATACGGCGCGCTTTTAGCCATGCATTTCATGAATAGCGCCAACGCTATTCTCTTACAGAAGTTGCACTAATAGGAAAACCACAGACATTTAAACACACACATTTTAACCCACCTATCAATACTCAGGACAGCCCACAGACTGTACTAGAACCAAACCATTTGTAAATACTAGTCGTAAGTTATATTTACAAGAAACGCTTCTCAATTGTGTTTTTTTTTTTTTTTTTAAAAGACTACGAAAATACACTCAATTCACTAGCTTTGGTTAGCAGAACACCAAACAAAATCGTTCTGCATATCTTCATTCATAAAAACTGCGCAGAACAAAGGATCCTTGTTTTGTATTATGTCATATTTTAATTCCCTGGGGATACAAAATCACCAAGGAAGAAATATGTTTGTAAATCTAAACCTATTTAGATTTTCCCTTTAGGGGAAGCCGGCTAATCCAAACGTATACAAAGTTGGCCAACATAAAGCTCCAAATTTGCTAAGATCAGGCATCTTATAGCTCACTAATCTAGCTTCAAACTTCAAGGGGCTATCTCTATCGATACACTCGTAAATATACAAGACCCTCGGTTTTTGAAAATTGCAATCTTCAAATAAAACTAAGGACCAAACAAACTAAGAACCAATCAAACTAAGACTCAAAGGAACCAAGGAACCAAAGAACAAACGACTGGGAGCGACCCACTTATACTTAACTCTTACTTTTACTAATCAAAAGGTTATCCAAATTCTATCTGTCAAGTTCTACATGACCTAACGGTCTTTTAGAATACTCACGCCAAAAAGGTTCTCAGTCAGGAGTGACGTCATGTGGAGGATCAAAAATCAGGAAGATCAGAAATGTACTGGGCTGCAGAAACAAAGAATCTCCAGAATCCTTGTGCACAGAGTACCTCCTTAGTAGAATCTTGTTCTGTCCTCCTCAGTAGATTTCAGTCTCCTGACAAGATCTCCCACAGAAAGCCACTTCTCTGATGAGGCCCCGCGTTGGCTGCGCCATTTGAAGTAAATCTAATCTTCAACTCAGGGATCTTATTAATATAAAGAACTTTACAGAAGCTGAAATATGAAAAGACATCTTTATTAAACTTACATAAGTGAGGCCACGTCACACAGAAGCCGTAGCAACTGTATGAGGCAGTCTGAGGAATACAAAGAACAGAGGCCTTTTATATGCTCTCAGGGTTACAAACTTCAGCATACAAGTAAGGGGCAGTTCTAGCTTGTGCAAGCATGCAAAATACCTAACATTCCTTCTTTACAGTTTACCATTCAGATATTTACAACATTGAAAACGCAGAGTCATGATGACAAGCCCATTTTCAGTTTGTCCATCCCAAGACCAATTTCCCGGCAAGGCCCGACATTCTCATCAGATATCAGATGGACCCCTAATAAAATCGGGCACCTCCTCCTCGTAAAGCAAGTCATAAAGAAAGAAACATAGACAGGTGTGTGAGAGATTAGGAGTGGTTTGAATGTGATGAAAGGTTTATGGTTTGCTGTGCCTTGATACTAATCTTGATCGGTCACTGGGAAAGGAACTGGTCGAACAGGTTTGGCTTCAGGCAGTGGAGTCAGCTTGCCCAGGTCACACAAAAGTCAACAAAGGTGTACGTGTCCTTCAGACTCGTTTTGGCCTTAGTTATCAGCCTATGTGAGGGCAACCACTTAAAATGGCTGCCATGCACAAAATGGAACCCGAGGGTTCAGGACGAAATCCCTGATTTGAAGGTGATCCAGCCATTCGAACACGCCGAAATTGCCTGGATATAGTATGTTCGTCATTGTCGTTCTGCTGATACCAAAATCGTCATGATTTGACGATGCTTATGACACGAAGCCAAAATTTCAAGTACTACAGTCTTTTGCTTTTTCTGCCCAGGTCTACTCTCTCCTTTCCATGTGCTGCTGTGCACTTTCACTTCTATCACATCATCCATAGGCCATCACCTAGGCCTCAGCTCTCTTCATCCTCCCCTCTTTCCCTGTTGTCACTCTACAGATTTTGCTCTGAAATCCTCCATTTTAATTTTTCTCCACCTGATGTTTCCCACCCCTTACATTTCACTTATGTCTCTGGGTGTTGGTGAAGATGTTACACATGTGACACAGAATCACTTGACAGCCATGTTTTAGAATTGCACAGGGTGGTCTAGTTAAATTTGAAATCGTGTGTTCACGTGGAACATCGGAAGTTAACGTTTTGCATATTTTGTGGAGTTTGGTCTTTTATTATGATCATATGAAATAAACATTGACAAGTCTATTTGTGTTGGCCTATGTGCAATTAAATGTTTTATTAAAAGCATCACAAAAAACATGCCACAGGCACACTATGACATTGGCAGCTTCTCCAGATCAAAGAATAGGCACTGGGCATGTGACAGCGGGAGAAGAAGCAGCACAAGATGCTGTCAAACAGAGGAGGTAAGCTTCCTAACAAATTGGGCCCCTATAGGTCAAGCTTTCTTTGCTCATAGAACAATTACTCATAAACAGCTACAAAATATGCTCCCTTGCTCGCAGAAGCTTGCAGTAGTGCAAGCTCAACCCTCATTTAGCACAAACACAAAATGGCAGCTGTAGAGCAAACTTCCATCACTCACAGAACATGTACAGCTCAGGATGTAGGTTACACACAGCTCTCTGGAGCAGCTGCCAAATCCATTGAGAAGGGTATGTGGGTGAATGTGTGAGTGAATGAAAGTCTGCCACTCTCACTTAGGTAGCATACTCCATGAGTGTAGTCACACTCACTTAAGATGCTATTAGAAATACTTCTGGGGAATACAAAAAAGTGTTTGATGGAATGCTAGAATTAATCTCAGCCACTGGTAATTAGTTAGTGCTATATTCCTAGTCTATTGTTTTTTGTTTTTTGCCCACCATGCCATCTAAGATTAAACCTAGCAATATACAAATTAGCTGTGATCCTCAGCCAATAGGAACAGTCCAGCTTGAACTGCCAAGCCAGGACCCCTCTGAATTGGAACACTGCAACTGGTTTTGGCCTCTTTGGGCCTCCTCGAGCAGGAGCAGCATAGTTTCAGTGGCACAGTGAGCACAGGGCCCATGTGTGAGCATAGCCGTTGCACTTAGGGTGTTGCACTGATGAATACAAAATAGGAACAATCCAGCTTGAACTGCCAAGCCAGGTACTCTCAGAACTGGATCACAAGTATCTGAAGTCGTAGATGCTTCTGTCATATCCGGAAACTCTTAAAGCTGTCACACTGAATCCTACTGTTACCACAGCTCCTATGTTCATCACATCCTGGAGCCTTGCTGCTGTCACAGACTCTTGATTTCAGTACCTGCAGGTCTTACTGCTTGCATTTCCTGCAACTCCTACTCATGTCACTGCAAGTGACTGCTGCTGCCATCACATCCTATCAGTCAATGCTGCTGTCAATCTAAGTACTGGTGTCACAGAATGCTTCTTCATCCCACCATACACAATGCTGTCATCCAATGCTGATCCAGATGGGAGTCCTCCTGCTCCCACCTCCACGGTCTTGGTTAGAGCAGTCATCCACCAAAGTGCGTGGAAGGAGGTATGAAGCATAAAGCCTACGAGAGCAGTTCAACTTCAAAGGTACAGGAGAAGGAATTTCCTGCAGTAGCCTCAGATAGTGCTTGTGCAATAATAGTTAGGGTAAGACTTGGTAATATCACAAACAAAGAGGAGGGGGGCTCTAATCACTGTGCCCTCAACGGACAAAGGCTCTGAGCGCTCACGAATACTGCCAGCTATTCCGTCCACAATCTTGCGAGAGATCATCAGGCATCTGTTCAGGTGGACGAACATGAGCTCTGCACTGGCGTGGAGTACAGGCATTGTCCACTAGCTGGGGGTATAGGAGGCCGGTGAAAGTTATGTGGAAGGACTATGGGCATGTGCACACTCTCCACATGAACGGGTCCATGTCCAGGGCTCTTTTTGGCTAGCCTTATGTGCCTCTATCTTATCCTTCAGCAGTCTTTTGCTTTCGATGCTCACCAAGACATTTTTTATACACAACTTCACTTTTACACAGGTTCAGCTCCTTCACAAACAATGCTGCCAACACCATTTTCCATGGTGAATTTCTGGTGCATCATTGTCCAACCCTCTTTTTTTCAAACAAAAGAAAACTGTCTGACTGCAATATTGACCTAAGCATATACATGCATCTTTAAAACAACATTAACCTACAGCTCACAAAACGAGAACTGACTTTATAAATGTAATGTACAATATTATATCGTTCCTCTCATAGTAGTTCATAGACATTTCAAGGAAGTATTGCAGGGCCAAAGCCTGAAAAAAGGCTAATCAACCATTTGTACACTACCTTAAATGATTGAAAATTTTACAGTAGAAAAAAGAAACTAATCATCTCGACCACTATCTCTTTTGCACCCTAATGGCTAAAATGGAGATACATTACTATTGTTAAATCATTGCATCATGGAGAAATACATAAATATTTGTTATATATCGTGATACACTTTACCCCATAGTGTCTATGCACATAGACAAACCTGAACCTTAAACAAAAGACAGCATAATTAAGGTGTTACCCCTGTATAATACCTACATACTAAAATAATTTGAATTGGGTCTACTTACTGATCAGCATTGGGAAGTGTTCACAAGGAATGGTGCAAGTGATCCTTTGGAACATTTTCCGTTTCATTCTGAACTCATTCTTTTTTTTAATGTTGAATTACATCAATGAATGAAATAGATGTGGTCTAGTGACTAAGGGACAGTTGACGATCTTTTTTTGCAGTCGTAAACCGGAAATTGGTCCGTTTGCGACTGCTAAATAGGTCTGTGCAATGTACAAACACTATTTTGCGACTCGCAAAATAGGGTTTGTGACTCGCTATTAGAAAGGGGCCTGCCAATTGTGTCCCTTCCTAATAGCGAGTCACACTTCTATGTACGATTGTTTTGCGACCGCAATTCTATGTCAGGACCCGAGGCGAGGATTATGCCTTCTTTCTTCACTTTATTTATACAGCAGCTATGCAAAACAACAAGACTACATTTCCCATCAACCCTGGGAAAATCTGTAGTCAAACAAAATTGTCCAATTAGAACAGTCCTGGATATACCAATCAGGGTCCTCCAGCCTCAACATAGTCTGCCCTCACTGGCCCTTCCTCCTTATAGGAGAGTAGGATCTGCTTCACATGGGTAACCCCACTTTTTGCTGATGCTTCACTGTTTTTCGACTTTAGTCTGGCTGGAGCCCTGCTAATCAGAACCCCAGCCTAGCTGCTTCCTCTCTAAAATGGTTTCCATGTGCCCTAGGCACATCTCTGATTGGAATCTGGAGTGCCCTTATAAGTCCCTAGTATATGGTATACTATGTACCCAGGGCATAGGTACCTCAGAGGCCTACCAGGGGCTGCAGCATGTATTGTGCCACCCCTGGAAGGCCATCCAAAATGACACCACAGGTCTGCTACTGCAGCCTGGGTAAGGTGGTGCATGCACCCCTTACAGTGGTATAGGCTACCTATATCACTACCATTGCACACACATATAAACCTATAAGTCACTCCTATGGCAGGCCTTACCAATCCTGAAGGCAGAGTGCTTGGTTTTTATGTGAGAGGGTGCCCCTGCATGAGCAGAGCCCCTCTACAGTGTTCGAGTCCCTCCTCTGATGCTGTTTGTGGTACAGCCTGACCATATACTCTTAAGTGCATTATATCCTCGCGGTACAATGCTAACTTTGGACTGGCTGCACCAAAACATGTCGTGTTTGGTGTCAAACATCTTGGAATACTACCCCCCCGCCAGTCCTGGTGGTGGGGGTAGCATTCCACCCTTCTAGAGGAGAGACATGTACACACCGGGCTACCCGGTAACTTCTTTCCAGAGCCCTGGCATCACAAAATGGATGCCGCTGCCACAGACACGGGTCTGGCCTCCTGCTGCTGACTGAAACTCCGGCAGGGGAGGCCTGGACAATAGGTTTCCTGTCGAAGGGAGGTGTAACCTCCTCCCCAGACAGGATAGTGTGTATTGGGGCTGGGCGGGAGCACCCTCTGGTGCTTTGAAGTCCTGCACTGGGGGCACATTTGGTGTCCCTGTGCATGAGCCAGTTCAAACCGGTTGCAGGGCCTACCTGCCCCTGCTCTGGCACGAAACTGGACAAAGGGAATGGGTGTAAACACCCCTCTTCCCTGACCCTCCCATAGGTGGGTCCCCAGAGTATGTCCAACCCCCTAACTTAGTATAAGTATGGGACCCCAGTCCTTAGGACTTTAGATTACCCTGGACGAAAGTCTGACGCTGAATCCTGGACCTTCGACGCTCTACTTGAAGATTAGAGGACTGAAGAATCTCCCTTGGGGTCAAGGAGTGACTCCCCTGCTTGGCAGGCACCTAAGAAGCAATTGTCCGGTCTGCATCGCTGAAGCTCCCGCCGGACGCCGAAGTCTTTGCATCACCAGTGGTGGATTTCCAGACTTCCCCGAGGTTGCCCTGAGTCCCCAGCAAAGCTGAGGCCCGTAGCTGTCGTGGGTAACGTGGAACCGTGACCCCTGGACGCCGAGTATTTTTGCAAGTGCATCCTCTTCCTGGTCTCCCACGAAGTTGTGCTTTGGGCTCCGAGTAGCCCCCGCCTCCAGCACCAACTGCACCGAAGATCACTGGCCTCCACTCCACGAGTGTCCTGTGAGCCAGCTCCAAGTGCGTCCACTTGAGGCTCCTTCGCAGTCGCTAGTCTGTTGGCTAGTGGGCCCTCCCGAAGGCAACTCTTCTTCTGCTTGGGCTTCCCTGGTTGCTCCAGACGTGCCCTGACTTATCTTCGCTGGGTGAGTCCCCCAGACCTTGCTGGTCTGCATCAACGTCCTTTCTTTGTTTCTACAAGACTTGCCGTTGCCAAGGCTTGTTGGGTCCAATTCGGTCGCCGACACCCCTGCAATCGACAGACGTCATAGGCCAGCTCGAATCCAGCTCCTGGTTGTCGTTGACACCTCCTGGACCTCGTGGCTGAAGAGTCAAGATGACCGTCAACCTACCTGAAGCACCGGACATCGGTGGGCATCTGCTCATCGCCTTCCTGGTCACTGGCTAGTGACCCAGACTCTGTCCCCTCTGCTTTCAGGTTCTTCAGATCTTCGATCCACCCTTGGATCCACCCGAACACTTTCGACTTGGTCGCCAGCAGCACTTTGCAGCAGATCGCCATTGAAAACGACGACGAAACCCGACCCCGAAAGACACCTATGCACCCGGCTTCCCTGGGTGAGGTAATTCGAGTACTCCGGTGCTCCCGTGGGTATAGACTCTAGAACAACCTAGTTCTAAAGGGGTTTGCTCCAAGTCCTCCTCTAAGTGTCCTTTTTCTTTAAAACTCCAACCGCGACATTCCCCATAGAAGTCAGCGGCGGCTCGCGGCTGTGTTCTCACACTGCACGCGTCCCCGGTGGGTCCCCTGTGTCACCACCTTGGGTGGTTCCTTGAGGGCCAAGCACTTCTACAGGCTCTAGGCCTTGTGTCTAGCTCAGTTGTGGTTCTTATACCACTTTATTGGTATATGGTTTGGTACGCCCCTAGGGCTCAAACGTGTATTTGTGCTATTACTGTTGATAACTGACTTGTAACTTATGTACTTCGAACTCTAGCCTCATAAAGAGACTAGAGGGGTGTGTTTAAGACTAAATACATATATTTTATATATATACCTGGTGTGGTCCTCTTTCATTTGGTCACTCAAGAGATTATAGACTGGTAAAACAAGCTGCTTTACATTCCTTCAAGACTTAGCCTGAAGGCTGCTCTCCATAGCTACCACTAGGATAGCTTTCAATAAAGGTTGTCTTTAACCTATCTCCAATAAGGGGTTGTTTGGACTGGTGCAAGGTGCCCACTATAATTAGTGGACAGCATATACCAGGCCAACTTCTCACATTGGTGTGCAGCGTGTGGGATTCCAGCTTGCTATTGTTTTACCAGATAATCTCAATTGAATTGATCAACTGAAAACCACTAAGGGTACCTTAGGTACATATAAATCAAGCTTAGGATACAGTAAGTTCTACTGAACTTAGAGTTGTGTGTTAAGGGATAGCACACCCTTTCTACAACTCAAGAGAGTTTAGTAGGCCACACTAGACTAGGTAGTGCATACACCACACCACACTAGTAATGTCTTCACTGCCAGGAACCAGTGAGCTCCTGCCATCCAGATATGACAACCTCACATTCTTGGAATTGAGAGAGTTGTGCAAAGTTAGGAAGTTGAAGACAGGCAAAAGTGCCAACACCCAACGTCTCCTGGAGATGCTTCTGCTAGATGATCTTAGAAGACCCATAAGGTCTGAAAGGGTAGGCAGAGAGGATGGGGCAGAAGAAGAGGGAGGGGCCAGGGATGAAAATACCCAGGACCTGACCTCTGAAACTGGCCAGGGGGATGACAATGATCCTGACCTGGAAAGTGCAGCTACTCCTGAGGAAGAGGAGGAGGCACAGAATGACCTCCCTTTGTCCCCCAGGAAGAGTTGTGAGTGTGCCCAGAAGGACTAGATCTCCTTCTCAGGAGTCTACCCACTCTGACACCTCAGTAGGGACCTCTGTCTCCTCTCATGGGAGGGAATCCTCTCATGAGAGGAGAAAGAGACTGATTCAGTATGAGCAAGCCCAGCTTGAGCTCAGAAAACAGCAGTTGGCTATAGACAGGGAGTCCCTAGATCTCTATAGACAGAGAAAAAAGATGGGACTAGAGTCCCATGGTGGCAGCAATTTCCCCAGAGATAGGGAAAGGTCTTATGACCATAGAAACCTGAGCAAGATTGTCCCTCCCTACCAGAGTGGGGATGACATCCACAAATGGATAACTGCACTGGAGAGGGCCTGTAAAGTACAGAGGGTCCCTCGGGAGCAGTGGGCAGCAATCTTGTGGCTCTCCTTTGCAGACAAAGGTAGAGATAAGCTCCTCACTGTTAGAGAGGAGGATGCTGACAATTACAAAATCTTGAGGAGTGCTCTGATTGATGGGTTAGGCCTAACAACTGAACAATACAGGTTAAAGTTCAGAGATACCCAAAAAGCACAGACTCAAGACTGGGTGGACTATGTGGATTGTTCTGCTAAGGCTCTGGAAGGTTGGTTGATGGGCAGTAAGGTATGTGACTTCAAAGGATTGTACAATCTTATCATGAGGGAGCAGATTCTTAATAACTGTCAAAATCAGCTGTTGCATCAGTACCTGGTGGACTCTGATCTGACCTCTCCCCAAGAATTGGGAAAGAAGGCAGACAAATGGGTCAGAACCAGGGTGAGGCAGAAGGTACAGAACCAAGGTGGTGACCCTAAGAAGCAAGATTCTAAAAACTCTGATAAGGGTGGGGAGAAGGGTAAAGACCAGAAGTCTTCACAAGGTCCCCAAAAATCTTCTTCATGTGGGGATTCACAGTCTAACAAGGGAAAAGGCCAAAAGAAACCATGGTGCAAAGTCTGTAAGCAAAAGACACACTGGACCAGTGATTGCACCAAGTCCAAAGACTCTATTCCAGCCCCCACTAATGCCCCTAAGGCACCTGTTCCCCCTAGTGCAGTTACAATTGGTGGTGGGAGTACACAGGCCAAGGGTTTAGTAGGGTTGACCCTGGGTAATGAGATGAGCTCTGGCCTAGTCAGAGAACTCACTCAGGCTGTCCTAGTCTGTGATGGAGGCATGGATGTGACCTCCTTTGTGAGTCCCAGTAATCTGGGCAAGTACAGGCAACAGCCCTTAATCAATGGAAAAGAGGCTTTGGCATTTAGGGACACAGGGGCAAGTGTCACCATGGTGACACAAGACCTTGTGGATCCTGGGCAGATTATACTTGGTGAAATGTACCAAGTGACCAATGCTAGCAATGTCAGAACAGACCATACTCTGGCTGTTGTTAACTTCTCCTGGGGAGGGGTAACTGGCCTTAAGAAGGTTGTGGTGAGTGCAAACCTACCAGTGGAATGCTTGCTTGGCAATGATCTTGAAACTTCAGCTTGGGCAGAAGTGGAGCTCAGGACCCATGCAGAAATGCTGGTGATCCCTGCAGATGTGTTTGCTGTGACCAGGTCACAGAGCAAAATGTCTAACACTGAACAGGCCTTGGATCCTGGAACCATGGACCAAGTGCCATCCAAGAGGAGGAGTAGTAGGGTTAAGGCAGTGCCTCCCCCTTGGCTCAGAAGGAAGATCAGTCTCTTGAGGGGGATGATCTCAGTCCTGAGGAAGGAACTGTCCCAGAGGAGCTTGAACCTGACCAGGTTGAGTTCTTGGGGACAGGGGGCCCTTCCAGGGCAGATCTGAGCCAGGAGCAGCAGAGCTGCCCCTCTCTTGAACCCCTCAGACAGAAAGCTGCTGCTGAGGCTGCTGGGAATGCTAGTGGTCCCCATAAAGTATATTGGGATGATGGACTCTTGTACTCAGAGTGTAGAGACCCCAAGCCTGGTGCCACCAGGAGGTTGGTTATACCTCTGAAGTTCAGGGGCTTCCTATTGACCCTAGCCCATGATATTCCCCTAGCAGGTCACCTGGGCCAGAACAAGACTTGGGACAGATTTGTCCCTCACTTTCACTGGCCCCACATGTCTGAAGACACCAAGGAGTTTTGTCGCTCCTGTGTAACCTGCCAAGCCAGTGGGAAGGCAGGTGGCACCACAAAGGCCCCCCTGATACCACTACCTGTGGTGGGGGTTCCCTTTGAGAGAGTGGGGATTGATATTGTTGGTCCCATGGATCCCCAAACAGCATCTGGGCACAGGTTTATCCTGGTGGTGGTGGGCCATGCCACTAGGTACCCAGAGGCTATTCCCCTTAGGACCACTACAGCACCTGTGGTGGCAAGAGCCCTCCTGGGAATTTTCTCAAGAGTGGGCTTCCCTAAGGAGGTTGTATCAGACAGGGGTGCAAACTTTATGTCTGGATACTTGAAGGCAATGTGGAAGGAGTGTGGAGTGACTTACAAGTTCACCACACCCTATCACCCACAATGCAATGGTTTAGTTGAAAGATTCAACAAAACCTTAAAGGGCATGATTAAAGGGCTCCCAGAAAAGCTTAGGCGACGATGGGACATACTCTTGCCCTGCCTTTTATTTGCATACAGGGAGGTGCCTCAAAGGGGTTGGCTACAGCCCTTTTGAACTTTTGTTTGGTCACCCTGTCAGGGGTCCATTGTGCTTGGTGAAGGAAGGATGGGAGTTACCTCTCAAGCCCCCAAAGCAAGACATAGTGGACTAAGTACTTGGTCTCCGCTCCAGGATGGCTGAGTACATGAAAAAGGCAACTAAAAACCTTGAGGCTAGCCAGGAACTGCAAAAAGCCTGTCATGACCAAAAGGCTGTACTGACTGTTTACCAGCCAGGACAGAAGGTGTGGGTGCTGGAGCCATTGGCCCCAGCAGCTCTCCAAGGCAAGTGGAGTGGACCCCATACCATTGTTGAACAGAAGGGTGAGGTTACCTATTTAGTAGACCTAGGAACACCCAGGAGTCCCCACAGGGTTCTCCATGTCAACAGATTGAAGCCATATGTGGACAGGGCAGACATGGGCTTGCTCATGGCTACTAATGAGGGACAGGAGGAAGAGAGTGATCCACTCCCAGACCTGCTCTCACAGAACCCTGATGATGGGTCAGTGGATGGTGTAGCCTTGGCAGGCAGCCTCACTGCTCTGCAGCAAACTGATTGTAGACAAGTGCTCAATCAGTACAGACATATGTTCTCTCTGACTCCAAGTCAGACCGCCTGGTGCACTCATGAAGTGGACACTGGGGACAGTCTGCCTATTAAAAATAAGATTTATAGGCAACCTGACCATGTCAGGGACTGTATCAGGACAGAAGTCCAGAAAATGTTGGATTTGGGAGTTATTGAACCCTCAGATAGCCCTTGGGCTAGTCCAGTGGTCCTTGTGCCAAAACCTCACACCAGTGGTGGGAAAAGAGAGATGAGGTTTTGTGTGGACTACAGGGGTCACAATGCAGTCACTAGGACTGATGCCCATCCAATACCTAGGGCAGATGAGCTAATAGACACTTTGGCCTCAGCCAAGTATCTAAGCACATTTGACCTGACAGCTGGCTACTGGCAGATCAGACTAGCTGATGATGCAAAGCCAAAAACAGCATTCTCAACCCCTAGTGGACATTATCAATTTGTGGTAATGCCCTTTGGTCTGAAGAATGCACCTGCCACTTTTCAGAGGTTGGTGAATACAGTCCTTACAGGTCTGGAGGCCTACAGTGCAGCATATCTAGATGATATTGCTGTCTTTAGCTCCACCTGGGAGGATCACCTGGTCCACCTCAGAAATGTTTTGGAGGCCCTGCAAAAGGCAGGTCTCACTATCAAGGCCACCAAGTGCCAGATAGGGCAGAGTCAGGTTGTGTACCTGGGCCACCTTGTGGGTGGAGGCCAGGTTCAACCATTGCAGAGCAAAATCCAGACCATCATGGACTGGGTTGCTCCCACTACCCAGACACAGGTGAGAGCCTTCTTAGGCCTGACTGGGTACTATCGGAGATTTGTCAAGGGGTATGGATCAATAGTGACACCCCTGAATGACTTAACTTCCAAGAAAATGCCCAAAAAGGTTCAGTGGACAGCTAGCTGTCAAAAGGCATTTGATGACCTGAAGCAGGCCATGTGCACTGCTCCCATTCTCCAGAGTCCTGATTACTCCAAGAAGTTCATTGTCCAAACAGATGCATCTGAATTGGGGGTAGGGGCTGTACTGTCACAATTGAATGATGAAGGTCAGGATCAGCCAGTAGCTTCTATTAGCAGAAGGCTGACCCCTAGAGAGAAACGTTGGTCAGCCATAGAGAGGGAGGCCTTTGCTGTGGTTTGGGCTCTAAAGAAGTTGAGGCCATACTTGTTTGGTACTCACTTCCTTGTTCAAACAGACCACAAGCCCCTCCTATGGCTAAAACAAATGAAAGGTGAAAACCCCAAACTGCTTAGGTGGTCCATTTCCCTACAGGGGATGGACTTTACAGTGGAACATAGACCTGGGAGTAACCATGCCAATGCAGATGGACTCTCTAGGTACTTCCACTTAGAACATGAAGAGTCAACTGGTCAAGGTTAGTTTAATGTCCCTACGTTTGGGGGGGTTGTGTAGGAGAGTAGGATCTGCTTCACATGCGTACCCCCACTTTTTGCTGATGCTTCACTGTTTTTCGACTTTAGTCTGGCTGGGGCCCTGCTAATCAGAACCCCAGCATAGCTGCTTCCTCTCTAAAATGTTTTCCATGTGCCCTAGGCACATCTCTGATTGGAATCTGGAGTGCCCTTATAAGTCCCTAGTATATGGAATACTATGTACCCAGGGCATAGGTACCTCAGAGGCCTACCAGGGGCTACAGCATGCATTGTGCCACCCCTGGAAGGCCATCCAAAATGACACCACAGGTCTGCTACTGCAGCCTGGGTAAGGTGGTGCATGCACCCCTTACAGTGGTATAGGCTACCTATATCACTACCATTGCACACACATATAAACCTATAAGTCACTCCTATGGCAGGCCTTACCAATCCTGAAGGCAGAGTGCTTGGTTTTTATGTGAGAGGGTGCCCTGCATGAGCAGAGCCCCTCTACAGCGTTCGGAGTCCCTCCTCTGATGCTGTTTGTGGTACAGCCTGACCATATACTCTTAAGTGCATATGCCAGTTCAAACCGGTTGCAGGGGCTACCTGCCCCTGCTCTGGCACGAAACTGGACAAAGGGAATGGGTGTAACCACCCCTCTTCCCTGACCCTCCCATAGGTGGGTCCCCAGAGTATGTCCAACCCCCTAACTTAGTATAAGTATGGGACCCCAGTCCTTAGGACTGTAGATTACCCTGGATGAAAGTCTGACGCTGAATCCTGGACCTTCGACGCTCTACTTGAAGATTAGAGGACTGAAGAATCTCCCTTGGGGTCAAGGAGTGACTCCCCTGCTTGGCAGGCACCTAAGAAGCAATTGTCCGGTCTGCATCGCTGAAGCTCCCGCCGGACGCCGAAGTCATTGCATCACCAGAGGTGGATTTCCAGACTTCCCCGAGGTTGCCCTGAGTCCCCAGCAAAGCTGAGGCCCGTAGCTGTCGTGGGTAACGTGGAACTGTGACCCCTAGACACCGAGTATTTTTGCAAGTGCATCCTCTTCCTGGTCTCCCACGAAGTTGTGCTTTGGGCTCCCAGTAGCCCCCGCCTCCAGCACCAACTGCACCAAAGATCACTGGCCTCCACTCCACGAGTGTCCTGTGAGCCAGCTCCAAGTGCGTCCACTTGAGGCTCCTTCGCGGTCGCTAGTCCGTTGGCTAGTGGGCCCTCCCGAAGGCAACTCTTCTTCTGCTTGGGCTTCCCTGGTTGCTCCAGACGTGCCCTGACTTACCTTTGCTGGGTGAGTCCCCCAGACCTTGCTGGTCTGCATCAACATCCTTTCTTTGTTTCTACGAGACTTGCCGTTGCCAAGGCTTGTTGGGTCCTATCCGGTCGCCGACACCCCTGCAATCGACAGACGTCGTGGGACAGCTCGAATCCAGCTCCTGGTCATCGTCAACGCCTCCTGGACCTCGTGGCTGAAGAGTCAAGACGACCGTCAACCTACCTGAGGCCCCCGACATCGGTGGGCATCTGCTCATCGCCTTCCTGGTCACTGGCTAGTGACCCAGACTCTTTACCCTCTGCTTTCAGGTTCTTCAGATCTTCGATCCACCCGAACACTTTCGACTTGGTCGCCAGCAGCACTTTGCAGCAGATCGCCATTGAAAACGACGACGAAACCCGACCCCGAAAAACACCTATGCACCCGGCTTCCCTGGGTGAGGTAACTCGAGTACTCCGATGCTCCCGTGGGTATAGACTCTAGAACAACCTAGTTCTAAAGGGGTTTGCTCCAAGTCCTCCTCTAAGTGTCCTTTTTCTTTAAAACTCCAACCGCGACATTCCCCATAGAAGTCAACGGCGGCTCGCGGCTGTGTTCTCACACTGCACGCGTCCCCCGTGGGTCCCCTGTGTCACTACCTTGGGTGGTTCCTTGAGGGCCAAGCACTTCTACAGGCTCTAGGCCTTGTGTCTAGCTCAGTCGTGGTTCTTATACCACTTTATTGGTATATGGTTTGGTACGCCCCTAGGGCTCAAACGTGTATTTGTGCTATTACTGTTGATAACTGACTTGTAACTTATGTACTTGAACTCTAGCCTCATAAAGAGACTAGAGGGGTGTGTTTAAGACTAAATACATATATTTTAAATATATACCTGGTGTGGTCCTCTTTCATTTGGTCACTCAAGAGATTATAGACTGGTAAAACAAGCTGCTTTACATTCCTTCAAGACTTAGCCTGAAGGCTGCTCTCCATAGCTACCACTAGGATAGCTTTCAATAAAGGTTGTCTTTAACCTATCTCCAATAAGGGGTTGTTTGGACTGGTGCAAGGTGCCCACTATAATTAGTGGACAGCATATACCAGGCCAACTTCTCACACTCCTCTTTCTTCGCTGCTGCGCAACTGAGTTAAGTGTTTTTTTCCTCCTTACTCTTTATGGTGTTATTTCTGTCACAGTTATTGCTATTGCCATATTGTGCGCTGCTCGCACTGCTTTGTGCGGATAATACGCTTTTACTGTGTTTATGCGCTGCCTTGTGCTCATTGTCCGTTATTTTACTGATTGTTAGCTTTGACTGTTGCTGTCGCTACGACGGGGCTTTACTGCCCCTTTCCGGTGCATTTCCTGAGGCGGTGCGACGTTTCTCTCCCTGCTTTTAACAGGTGAGGGTCCGCCATTCCGCCCTGCACTGCGTTGTTGTTTTTGGTTGTGGGACGAGTGCCACGTCCCGATTTGGGAGCCGCTGGAGCGTTCTCGCCCCTACGCAGCTCGTCTGGTGCACCCGCATTCCTCCCGCCGTCAGGGGGCGTGCGAGGCGTTTGCTACGGCGCACGCATTCAGTCCCTGAAGGGCTTGTGCGACGCGCCGTAGACGCTGGTTCTGGCCTTAGGAGAACGCCGTTAGGTGTATATTACCGCGATCGGACTCAGCATTTTAAAACCGATCTGCGGTTTCATTCCACGCTCCACGTGGCACTGTGTGGTGGAGTTAGTATTTCTTATTTCCTACGCCCTTTTGGGTCCTGTATATAGTGTTCCAACGCTTAGTGGGCACTTTGGTCCCAGGCCAGTTTTCTTTCTGCTTGCTTGTATCTTCCGCAGCCACCAGACACACGTGCCCAGGGTTCGCCCTTAATTTAAAAATCGCGAGTTTCCTCGCCCATTCACTCAGGCTGACACCCAGCCCTTCATAGACTGGCGCTTCCCTGGTCAAGTCTGACAACCAGACCTTGCTCATTTCTCAACTCATCTGGGCCTCTGAGTTTTTTTCTGCCCGTCATCATGGAATTTGAATACGATGACGACTCCCAGGGAGGGGAAAATGCCCTGACCGACCTCCAGTGGGACGATGAGTTTTATGAAGCAGTGGACGCTTCCATTTACAGAGCAGTGGGGGAGGCTATGACCCCACTTAAAGAAAGGCTCACGCAAAAATTAGACCAAGCGCTGGCGCGCCTTGCAAGCCTACCTGTGGTTCCCCCGCCCCCTGTGGCCCCTACTTTGTCCACGGCAGTGCTGGACTCTTCCACCCCCCAGCCAAACGCGCACGGGACACTGGGATGGACGCTACGGCTTTTGACCGGCTTAAGCAAGCATTTCTAGCAACCCAGCCCAGTCTGCCAAGGGGAGGCCCTTTGCCTAGTCCTTAGAACGCGGCAGGGAATAATGACGGTGAAACCGATCCTTCCAGACCACTACACACCACACCTTCGGCGGAGGTGTTGGACATGTTTGATCCGGACGAGATCGTACACCCACGCTCTTCTGACTGGGCTCCAGCGGATAAGGTGGCGGAGTACGTGGCTATGCGCATCAGGAAGCCACTGGAGAAAGAAGCGCGTAACTGCCTTCCGGCGGAGTGCCCTCATCCGTCCTTAGATGGTAAGGTCGCCCTGACACCAGAGATCGACGCCCGCATGGCGACCTTCCTCCAGAAGTTCATGCGTGACCCCAAGAAGGGGATTGACAGATCCTGGCGAGCTTGTCAGGATAAGCTCCTAGACGTGCTGGGCCCACTAACGAAAATTCTCGACATGGCTGAGGAAGCCAAATCATCAGGTTCACTCATCTCCCCCGACTCCCTTTCTGGATGGGCTCAGAGAGCTATTGTGTTCCTCTGCAATGCGAACTGTGCTATATCTACAGAGGGTCACCGCTCTCTGCTCATTAAAGTGGACCCCAAGCTGGGGGATCTTGCCGATTCCGAAGCCGGTGCTGTGGCTCAAGGAGGTCTTTTTGGTGATCCATTTGTCAAAGAATTGGGAAAATTTGTCAACACATTCACTTCCCTCGACAAGGCGCAGACCACTATTAAAAAAGTTTTTCCCTGGGTTTTCCATGGGGCCGCTCAAGGCAGGGGCCGCTCGACCGACCGTGGTGCCAACCACCAGCCTAGAGGGCAAGGCTCCAACAAAGGCCAGTATCAGGACCAGTCCCGCTTTGGCAACTTTTATCTCACAAGAGGGAGACGCGGCAAGGGACGAGGCTATTGAGGAGCTGCATCCTCTTCCACCGGTGAGTGTCCTCCCTTCTTCCCGCTTAAAAATAGGGGGGAGACTGGGGAATTTTTTCCAGGCATGGACTTCTGTCATAGGGGACCCGTGGGTTTTGCAAACCATCCAGGGCGTCCACATAGAGTTTCTGGGGGACCCCTTCCAGCGCACCAGACCCCATCCTATCCAGTTTTCACAACAGGATTCCACTTTGGTAGACGAGGAGGTTTCCTCCCTCCTTTCCAAAGGAGCAATAGTCCCCTCGGCACCTCATCCACTGGGTTTTGTCAGCAACCTGTTTCTAGTGGACAAGCCCGATGGGGGCAAACGCCCTGTGATCAACCTAAGCGAGTTCAACGAGTGGCTAGTATATCGCCACTTCAAGATGGAGGGTATCCATCTTCTCAGGGACGTGCTTCGCCCTGCCGACTGGCTGGTTCGCCTAGACTTAAAGGACGCTTACCTGGTAATTCCGATCTTTCCACCCCACAGACACTTCCTCCAGTTCACTTGGCGAGGACTAACGTTCGAGTTCGCCTCCCTCCCGTTCGGCCTGTCTTCCGCCCCTTGGTGTTTTACCAAGGTGCTCAAGCCAGTAGTGGAGTGGTTGAGAGCTCGGGGCATTCGAAAGATCGTCTATCTCGACGATCTTCTTCTTATGGATGCTTGCCCTCGTCAGCTTCATCAACATCTTCAGATGACAGTAAATCTCCTCCAGAGTCTGGGGTTTGTCATCAACGAAGCGAAATCGATGCTCTCTCCCTCACAATGTCTGACATTTCTGGATTTCGTGATCGACTCAAAGTCCTCTACTCTCAGTCTTCCAACTCGGAAGGTCACAAAGATCCGCCACGAGTTGCGACGGACCCTGGCCAAGAGTCAAGTATCCCTCAGAGATCTAGCTCGGTTAGTGGGACTGCTTTCCACCTCTATCCAGGCGATTTTCCCAGGTCCCTTACACTATCGCGCGTTACAAAGGCTCAAAGCGCTATACCTGCGGAGGGGGTGCTCTTACACCCATAAAGTGTGCCTGTCGGAGGAAGCCCGGGAGGAGATCCAATGGTGGCTCCAACACATTGGAAGCCTGGAACGGTCGAGCGATCTTTGGTTCAGCTCCAGACTTAGTCATCGAGTCAGACGCCAGCACTCTGGGTTGGGGAGCCAGGTGCGGCGATTTTTCTACCGGAGGGTTGTGGTCTCCAGACGAACGCAGATTACATATCAACTGTCTAGAGCTCCTGGCAGGTTCCTTTGCAGTGCGTTGTTGGACCAGGAGTCCATCCAGTCCTTGGTTCTTCTCAAGATGGACAACATCTTGGCGGTCCGCTACATCAATCATTTAGGGGGAACACGGTCCAAAGCCCTCTCCGATCTGGCCGCCAGCTTCTGGCAGTATTGCCTGGATCACCACGTGTCGGTGACGGTGGAGTATCTTCCGGGTCGGGAGAATTTGGTGGCGGACTTTCAGTCCCGCAACTTCAGGGATTCCAGCCTGTGGAAATTGGACACAGATGTCTTTCAGAGGTTGAATGACCTTTGGGGGCCCTTTTCAATCGACCTGTTTGCCTCGAGGCTCGACCACCAACTGCCCCGGTTTTACCGCTGGAGGCCGGACCCCTTGGCGGTGTCCATGGATGCCTTCCTCCAGGACTGGAACCTAGAGATGGGGTATGCGTTTCCTCCCTTTGCGATGCTCACCGAGTCACAGCGCAGATCCGGAGGCAGGGAGCAGAATTGGTAGTCCTCTCCCCCCTGTGGAGATCTCATGTGTGGTTTCCAGTTCTTCTGGAACTTTCCTGGGATTCTCCAATCCTACTCCCCCTTCTGCCGCATCTTCTTCTCAACCCCGACCAGGTTCCCCATCCTCTAGTTATGCAGAACTCGTTACGACTTGTGGCATGGAGGATTACCGGAGACGATGGGAAGTCCCGGGCCTTTCGGCGAAGGCTGAGGAACTCATGTCTAAGGCGTGGGCAGACAGTACTGTCAAACGCATAGATGCGCTTGGGGCAGATGGTCCCGTTGGTGTCTGCGACGGGGTACCAATCCCTTTGACGCAGACATAGTATACGTCCTGAATTTCTTGGCCCATTTGGCCTCTAGGGGCATGGCATACAGATCTATCAACACCTTTCGTTCCGCCATCTCTGCTGGACATGTGCCCCTTAATAATTCTCCTATCGGGGAGCATCCGTTGGTCTGCAAGCTTCTCCGGGGCATTCGGCTTTCCTTGCCCCCTAAGCCTCGTTATTCAGCTCTTTGGGACGTGAACCAGGTTCTTAACTTGTTTTTGTCCTGGCAACCTAACAGGTTTTTATCAAGGAAAGAGCTTTCAGCCAAGCTAGCAATGTTGCTTTGTTTGATTTCATGCAGACGTGTGTCAGACGTTAGAGCTTTGGACATCACTTTCCGGATGTTTACTCCATCTGGGATGACCTTTACTTTACATAGACGAACTAAGTGCCACACCAGAGTGATCTCTTATCCGGAGTTCCCGGATTCCCCCAAGTTGTGTGTAGTTCGCTGTTTGAAAGCTTACGAGGAGATGACTGAAGAGTTTAGGCCTCCAGGTGAGTGCCAACTTCTCATCGATTTACGCAAGCCTTTTAAGGTGGTCTCTTCCCCTACCATAGCCCGGTGGGTTAGGTGGGTTATGCAAGAAGCAGGCATTAGCCTCCGGGACTTTGGAGCCCACTCAGCGCGAGGAGCAATGGCCACGAAAGCATTTGTCTTGGGTGCCCGTTTGGAGGATATCCTTAACGCGGCGGATTGGTCTTCGGACTCTACTTTAAGAGGTTTTACTTCAAGCCAGTGCTGGATATGGCTCACCTCGTGGTGAGCAAGCTTTGAACTAGCATAATCCTCACCTCCGGTCCTGACATAGAATGAAAAATTTCCTAGCTATCGTAACGAAAAGTTTCAATTTTATTAAGGACTCGGAGGCGAGGATTATCCCACCCTAGCGATCGCCAGAGGATCTCCCACCCCGTATTTCAGTAAGTAATTGAATTTGGATTTCTGTTCTCTTTGTAAGGGTGATTGAGGTGTTTTGGGCTTATGACAATGCTGACATGCATACCAGATTTGTTGTTCTTACTTCGAACTCAGTTCTCTGTTATGATTGATTTCAAGGTTTTCTGTATGTCTGCCATGTTGTATTTTTCTGGTTGCATCAGATTCCTTTCGTGAATTGATAGCTCCTTTTGTCCTCGTAAGTTCAGATGCGAATAAACAAGACGCTTGAGGATTAGTTCCCGGCTGACTTCGCGCAAAGAAAGAGCAGGAAGGGCCAGTGAGGGCAGACTATGTTGAGGCTGGAGGACCCTGATTGGTGTATCCAGGACTGTTCTGATTGGACAATTTTGTTTGACTACAAATTTCCCCAGGGTTGATGGGAAATGTAGTCTTGTTGTTTTGAATGGCTGCTGTATAAATAAAGTGAAGAAAGAAGGCATAATCCTCGCCTCCGAGTTCTTAATAGAAATGAAACTTTCCGTTACGATAGCTAGGACATGTTTCATTGCGGTAGCAAAACACTTGCATTTCACCACCGACTTCAAGTAGGTGGTAAGCCACCCGCAAACGTGAAGGGGTCCCCAGGGGACCCCTTCACCTTTGTGACTGGCAGCAAAAATATTTTTTAAGAGCAGGCAGTGGCCCCACTGACCACTGCCTACTCTTAAAAAATGAAACAGAAACGTTTAATTTTTCTTTTTTAAATGCATCCCGTTTTCCTTTAAGGAAAACGGGATGCATTTAAAAACAAAAACTGCTTTATTTAAAAAGCAGTCACAGACATGGTGGTCTGCTGAACCCAGCAGGCCACCATCCCTGTGAGTGCTGGCCATTTCCAATGGGGTTGCAAATTGCGACCTGCCTCATTAATATTAACGAGGCAGGACGTTTGCGACCCCATTGGGAATCGCAAACAGTGACTGAGATACTGGTGTACATTCTATTTTGCGAGTAGCAAATTGCTAGTCGCAAAACGTTACAATTTGTGACTCGCAAAATGGAATGGTTGTACATCTGGCCCTAAGTCTAAATGGATTTGAATCCAACTTGACACTTGGCTGCACATTATGCAGTTCCTGGCAAATCAGTTAATCTCACATGTGCCCAAAATTTAAATGTGTGATGCTAGAGAAAATGTGTGTCATTCAACCCCACTTGCATCATCTCCATCACTCCCCATAATGTGCGCTCCGTTGCTCCCCAGCTATGTCCATGCTATATGAGTACTAACACATACATGTATTTACATTGTTAACAGGTATGCCGATGATTTTGCTCTTTGAATGCCCATAACATTTGAGCTGTTGGTGAAGCCTCCTTATTTTGTGACAGCCAGATTTTCTTTTTCCCCATACATGCTCCGCACCTTTAATTGGATTCACATAAGTCTACTTCTCGATGTCTGTGGGAGCACTTTCTTTTGCTCATTGGGAGATCCCCCAAACACATCTCCTTGTTCTCTGGAAGCATTTGTTTATTGTCAGGCTTGGGTTGCTTTTAGTAAAGAAGACTTCTTTCTAATAAGCCTTCAGCACTTTCTTTTTTGTGTTTAGTGTCTCAGGGGAAAGCAATGGCAAAGCCATAAGAACTGGCCTTAATGTGCTAAAGCATGAAAATACAGGAATGAACAAATGTTTTAAATGCTTTAGAACATTAAAGCCAGACCTGTTGTCTTTGCCAATGTCTGTTCACATACTGGCTCAGAGGATGTCTGCCCACCATTGCATCAAGTAGTATCACCACCACTGTGGCTTGAAGTACTAGACCTCCTTCCCCTCGAAATGTGGTTATCCAACTCAAGGGCCTGCATTGTATGGCAAAGAGGCAGGCCTAAGGGGAAGCTGCTTGGCACTTCAGTGTTGATGTGGAAGACGGGCTAATGTATAGTAAGTCCTTGGATCCTGATTTTGATACAACCTAGAGGTTGGCTTCCCCTCAGTGCCACAGAAACCTCCTGTTGTAGATGGGTCAAAAGTTACAAACCTGGGGACACGATAATAAGTGACTAGTGAGCTGTATCCGCGTAACTAGTTAGCATGGAGGAGTCTCGTTCGTTATCAGAATTAACCAGACAAATCGCTTCACCAACTAAGAACGTGTAAATAATGTCAGTATGACGTCTACACAGACATAAAGAACAAGAGGCAGGAATACAATGTAGAACATGGCCAAATGAAGACACAACGACCATTAACAACGAAATCCTTCGCCATTGAGCGACCTCTCACCGTGTCATGCCACAGTGGCCCACCTTTCCTTTAATGTTAATATTTATCATTTCAAATACTTCTCCCATGTGTAAAGGAGGTGAACAATACAAGCAGAAATGTCCAGGAAAAGTGTTCATCCTTGAGCAGCCTTGAGCAGCTAAAAACAAGCTCTCTTGGCAGTACTAGGCATAACCATACGCAATGGGTCCTCCAAAAGGATGTGCGCATCACTGCACTGGATAGCGAAGTAAGCTATGTAGTGTCTAAGCTTAGTGCTGGGAGCAGAGTGTTCTCAGATCTCTCTGCCATTCTCTCCCAGGGGTGCTATAGTTGCCATGTAGCCTTTCTGTTGGGGAATGTATTGGTTTAAATGCACTGTGGGCGGTTGGAGCTGGATGGGGAGCTGGCCGTGAAGTCATGTCTACAGTGTAGCCATTCACAATAAATCTACTCAAATCAACATTCGTCCAGCGTAATTACTACAAAAATATGGCAACGAGTTGGCTACACCCTGAGCCCTACGTGTGCGGCAATCTTCAAGCCTTCAATTCTTCTCTAACTCCTGTCTGTGCCCCTCTACACCGCTATCTACCCGTCATGGACATTCATACAACGTACGGCATGTTGAATTCACCTGGTCAGCGAAGTGGAGTCTGATTATGAATCTGTCTCAGAAGTTATTTCAGTTGTGACTGATGTGTATGAGGGTGTGTTAGATGGAGGTTCTGAGCCTATTGAAGGTGATCCGTCAAACTGTGTTGATCCCATTGTTGAGGTGACCGTTGGGAGTAAAACCCTCAAGTTACTGGTTGATTCTGGTGCCAGGATTACGATGATAACGCAGAAGCTGTTCGAAGAAACTTGGGGTGATAGGGTACTTATGCCACCAGATCGTTCTCCAGTTCCTATGAAGGGCGTCAAATTGAACTTCTTGGTTACATAGATGATGTCCTCATTTTTATGTCAAAATGTTTTTATTGGTTTTAGATTTAGAACAATACAAGACAAACATTGGTGGGAGCCACCAGTATGGCTTACAGATCAAGAGTTACAGAGATCTAAAGTATAATGTTCAGTTTGTGTACTAGGACTCGATCTGCATTGATTGCTCACTTCATGACCCCCGCTGGCTTCAGCTGGGCTGATGATGTGCCACTACTCCTAAAACTCACATTATTGGTCATGTTATTCTTTGACACTCGCGTCTCCCACTCCCACCCATTCTTCCCACATAACTCAAAAATAAACATAAGTAAACAAACTATAGTATCACGGCCGAGAAAAGTTCAAGCTTGGTCATGAATGAGGACAGTCCAATGGGGCCCGGGATCGCTCCCAACCCAAGGGCAGAGGCCCCCCGGGAGCACCAAGTATGGAAGAGGTGGAGAGCCCTCAATCTGGGCCCACATGCAAACAAGGGTAGTCCCTCCGACAAGTATTCGACCAGGGGCGCCCAAACATAGTCAAACCCCTTTCTCGAGTCCTCCACTATATCCGCCATTCTTTCCATCGCCAGTGCTCACCATAACCTGGCGTGCCAGTGCGTAAGGGAGGGAGCCTCCACCTTCTTCCATGCTGCCGATAATGCCATCTTGGCCGCCCCCGAGCACAGTCACATCATGGAGCGGTCCCCTTGTGTTTGACGTTTCAAGCTGGGGTCCCGAATCCCC
This sequence comes from Calotriton arnoldi, assembly GCA_963921515.1. Classification (NCBI taxonomy): domain Eukaryota; kingdom Metazoa; phylum Chordata; class Amphibia; order Caudata; family Salamandridae; genus Calotriton; species Calotriton arnoldi. Next base: position 215,102 of record CAWUFW010014615.1, read on the forward strand.
AGGAGAGTGTGTTCCATTGTTGCGGGAATGGGGTAGCCCAGGATCAATTTGATTTGGGATAATATTTCCTTCCAGAAGGGCTTAATGCATGGGCAGTCCCACCAAATGTGTCTGAAGTCCCCCAGTAGCCTGCAACCCCTCCAACATCTATCTGAGGCAGTAGGGAAGATTGTGTGCAGTTTCTGAGGGTGCAGGTACCAATCTTACATAACTTTATAGTGAGCCTCCCTTAAGGACATGGACCGGTTGTATTTGGGGATGTCCCTGTATAGGGAGTTCCATTGTTTTACCTCCAACGGAGTGGCTAAAATGGAGTCCCAAAACTTTTGGTGTCTCAGAGTTGAATGTGACCCCAGAGCCCGTATGAGTGAGTAAAGGAAGGAGATGGTCCCTTTTGTGGAAGCCCCTGATTGTGCAAACTTTTCGATTGGGAATAATTTCCTAGTCACGGCTAGCCGAACCTGCGGTTGTTGAACCCAATGTTTTAGTTGTATGTAGTGGAATTGTTCAGAGAGTGGGAGCTTGAATGTTTTAGCGCAGTCCTCAAATGTCAGTAACTTCCCCTGTTTATAAAGATCAGATATCATGAGGCAACCACCCTCCCGCCAGCCTTCAAATGGCCCCTCCTGGAGAGCCGGAGGAAACTCGGGGTTGAAGTGGATGGGGGTATAGGAAGAAGGGAAGGTGGTTAGGGGCGTGGATCTGGCAAGGTCGTCCCAAACCCTCAAAGTGGTAGCTGTGGGGGTGCTAATATAAGCATTTAGTGGTCGATTTTGTTTCTGCTTCCATAGGAGATCCCAAATCGTCCTGCCCACTATTTGTCGGTCCATGTGAAGCCAGAGTTTTTCAGGTTCACGGAGTGACCAGTCAGTGATCACCCTGAGTTGAGCCGCCCTGTAATACCCCAAGAAATCCGGTAAGGCCAATCCCCCTTCCCTTTGCGCCTTGGTTAACACCCGGTGGGACAACCACGCCCTCTGACCCTGCCAAATGAACTTAGTGATCATCTTTTTCAGGTCGACAAAGAGAACCCTGTCTACTGGAATTGGTAGGCCTTAGAAAAGATAAAGCAGCCTAGAGAGAACGTTTATTTTGATGGCGTTGATTCGCCCTATCCAGGAGGTGTAGGCTGTTCTCCATCTGGCCAAGTCCGCTTTAAGCTGGCGTAGTAAGGGAGGGTAGTTAGCCCCATAGAGGTGCATTAGCTTAGGAGTAAGTCTGATACCCAGGTATGTGATGTCTTTGTGTGTGCTTTGAAAAGGGGACATTGTTTCTATGCTCCGCATAGTCTCCTTGGGCAAAGTTAGGTTAAGGAGATAGGACTTCCAAAGGTTTACCTTAAACCCCAACGCTTGTTCGTATGAGGCGAGTTCTGTTTGGATGGCCGGGAGAGAGGACATCGGTTTTGTGATTGGGAGCAGCACGTCATCTGCAAAAAGAGAGATCTTGTGCTCGTCTGTTCAGAACGGGACTCCACCTATGTTTGGGTTGATCCTGATGCATTCCGCTAGGGGCTTGATGCAGAGAGCAAAAAGCAGGGGAGATAGTGGGCAACCCTGCCTAGTTCCCCGGGAGAGATCAAAGGGTTCCGAAAATACCCCATTCACCAATACGCGGGATCTCGGAGCGGAATAGTTGGCCCGCACCATACCTATAAAGGTCTTGTTGAACCCAAACCGCCTCTTTGTTCGAGTCAGAAAGGCCCAATCGACCCGATCAAAGGCCTTCTCCGCATCTAGCGAAAGAAGGGCCGCTGGAATGCTTTTCCTCTGCACCTTCTCAATAATGTGTACCACCATCCGTAGATTATCATGGGTTTGCCAATCCTTGATGAAGCCCGCTTGATCCGGTTCGATGAGCAACCGCATAACATGCTCTAAGCGAGTGGCTAATATTTTAGAGTATAATTTGGCGTCTAAGTTCAAGAGCGCGATAAGCATGTAAGAGGCACAACTTGTGGGATCTTTTCCCGGTTTGGGGATGACGGAAATCAGCGCTTCCCCCATGGAGGGGGTCACCCGCTGCGAGGCAGATATGTCGTTAAAGAGTTTCACTAATCGGAGAACCAGCTCCGGCGCGAAGGTACGGTAGAAGTGAGCATTTAGCCGTCTGGGCCAGGTGCTTTTTGAAGCTTAAGTGTGTCTCTCGCCTTCTGGACTTCATCACTAGAGATAGGTCTGTTTAGATCTTCGTTCGTGGAAGCTGGTACCTAAGGCAGAGCAAGGACCTCTAGATATTGCTCCTGATCACCAGCCTCCAGCGGGTCAGCGGTATACTGGGAGCGATAAAATTCCCCAAAAGCTCCGGCTTTCCCCTCTTCGCTTTTCTGGGGGACCCCATTCATATCTGCTATATGTGCGATGTATTCTTTTTCCTGCCTCGCTCGGAGTTGGTGCGCCAATAGGGCACTGACTTTATTTCCCCCCTTGTAACTTCGGGCTTGCAGGCGCAGGAGAGTTTTTTCCGCCCCATTAGTGTAGATGGCCTGCAGCTTCCCCTTAAGCTGCGTGACTTTCCTTAGGGACCGAACCAAGGGGTTGGTCTTGTAATAATTTTCGGCATTTCGGAGTTCCCCTTCTAGAAGCAGTCTTTCCCCCTTGCGTTGGTTTCTGAGTGTGGAGGCTAGTTCAATGCATTTCCCTCTTATGACCGCCTTGAAGGCATCCCAATTATTAGCAAGAGAGGTTAGAGCAGGATCGTTAAGGTAAAAAAACTCAGTGATTACCTTTCCTGATTCGTCCCTGAGAAGACGGTCCCTGCTGAGAAAGTTGGGGAAATACCACTGTTGGACTTGGCCCTTTTTCCCAGAAATTTTTCGCTTTTTTCCCCCATGCCTATGTATTTACCTGATGTGTCTAAAATGTAAAAGGGTAATACTGTGTAATGGCGTCACTGTCACTTTTAAAATGGACGCCATTCCTGCCTGCCTATGTGCCGCCTGACTGAATTGAGTGGCGGTCTAGTTGTTGTTTCCCAGCACTCCCAGCTTTTGGAGGGAAACCTGGCAGCCAGGGTGCCTTACACCCCCCTTAAACCAGTTAATACCGGTTCCCCAGGGAACCTTCCAGAAGTTGCCAGCCTTTCTGGTAGGTGGGGTGAGGGCGGATATATAGGAGGGGCTGGGCTGCCATGTGCTCAGTGTCAGAGCAGGAGAAGTGACTGAGGGGAACTCTGCCAGGAGGTACCGCCACATTGGGCCTGTGTGCTGGCCCCTGTGCCCATCTGCACTCCTCTGTCGTCCCCAGGGCCAGTAAAAGGGACCCTGCCGGAGTGGAGGCTGCGGTGCTGGCAGGATTGCAACCATACTGGAGGATGACCGTTCCGAGGAGCTGCTGCTTCAGGACTGGTGAGCCGCCCTGCTAGCCTCTGATCTCGCCCTGCACTACTTGTCCCCTGGCCTCTAGCGCCTAGTGAGCGCCATATTTGGACTGCCTGCACCCTAGCGCCTGGGGAGCGCTATATCTACGGTGCCTGAAGAAGCGCTGTGATCTTAAAGCGCTGGGACCTGAAAGCGCTGTATGCTGCCCAAGCGCTGTGCTACCCAGAAGTGCTGCGTGCCTGAAGAAGCGCTGTGCCCTGAAGAAGCGCTGTGTAAGGCATCACCACCGCGGCCCCTGTGCGCTGTGAGGAGGTCACGCGCTATGAGGGAGGAAGCGCTGTGAGTCCCTGTCGCCGCCGCGACCGCAGCGCTGTGCTGCCACGTGTCCCGAGGAGATCCCGGAGTGGGGGATCCCCCCTGAGCTTTGCCTGCAAGCGGGTGCCCACCCCGCGTGTGTGCTGCCACGTGGTGCTAATCAAACCAACGGGAGCCCACCCCGTGGTTTTTATACTAAGTAGACGGGAGCCTACCCCGTATTGTGCCCGCACTGTGGAGTTGCCCAAGCTCACCGCCACGACCGCGGGGTCGCCGAAGAAGGAAGAGCTGTGCCGCGATCACCGCTGCAACCCGGGCGCCGCTCAGACCAGAAGAAGCAGAGGCCAGGTTCACCGCCGCGGCCCAGGCGCCGCAAGAGAGAAGCCGCGATCCGGACCAGGCCGCGTGGGGCCTATCGCGTGGTGAAGCCGTCGCCAAGCAACAGGGGCGCCGGCCGCGTCATAGGCCGCACCCCCAGGAGCTGCGCTGGGATTGGCTCCTGCTGCCTGCAGCCTACGGAGGCCCGGGGCCTGCCTGTGTCAGTGCGGGAGGGACGGGGAACGCCGGAAGCCGTCGAGGAGCCTCGTGGGCTCCGGAGTAAAGTCCCGGGCCCCACGAGGGGTGGCCCGTGTGAAGAGAGAGCCCCGGGGTAGAAGAACCGGAGCGGGAGCCCACCCCGCCGGTCCGTGTCCCGCGAAAGGAGCTGGAGGAGTCTGGAGCCTCACGGGCTCACCGTCGAAGTCCCGGGTCCCAGGAGGGGGCCCGGGTGAAGCCGGCAGAGGCGCTATCATTGGTGGGGCTCCCGTTGTGCAGAGGAGAGCCCCGCGCTCCGCCTAGACTGCCAGGACAGGCCCTGGTGATTGCCGCCGAGGAGCGGAGGCCCCCATAGGAGTCCCGGTGAGTGGGGGCTCTGGGGGAACTTCGTGGGTGCCGGGAGGGGCACCAGAAGGGCCCGGTGTGACAGTCTCCACAGCTGCCCCGCTTGGCAGTGGGCAGCTGCACCATTTTGGGACCAGGGCTCACCGTGGGCACCGCGGTGCCAGTACTCTGTTGGGGGGGGGTGTCGGGGCACATTGCCGGTGCCCGCCCCCGGGGCCAGTACTCTTTCTGGGCATGAGTGGATTTGAGTCCAGGAGAGGGACTCCAACGTTCAGGGTGGGGCTCCAGCTGGGCCAGTAATTAGTGGGCCCCATTACTGCACTGCCGTAACGTGGGGAACATTGGTTTGCATAGCAAGGAGGGCACTACAAAGGGGAAAGGCCTGCTGACGGCCTTCCTGATAATGTCTTATGCCCAAATGTTACCTGATGTTTTCCCCTCAGGGTTGCCATGCTGATGTCACGCCTAATGTTTTCGTAGTGATGATGCCTTGGTTATGTGTCAGGCCCACTTTGATTCGTGCAAATGCGATGACGCCTCTAAGTTAATGCTATGCCTCCATGCTCATCTGATGTATGCTTAGATGACGCCGAACGCATATGTTTAGGCCTAATGAGAGGCCCCATATTACTCCTCATGTATATGTTAGGCCTAAAAGAGGTTGCCTTCTGCTCATGTGGAGGCCTAAGGGCGTCCCTCCAATGCTCCTAGGCTAATGTTCATATGCCGAATGTTTTACCCCTAGGTTACCTGGCTGGTTTTCTGCAAAAGGTACTGATACCTGATCTAAGGGGGTTACGCCTAATGATGTTGCATCTTATGCCAATTGATCACATGTTTGGCCCACTCGGTTTGAGTCTCATGGGAAGACGCTAAGTTAATTTCCTTTTCCCAACAGGTACGGACTGACCACCGTTAGCAATACCTAGGAACTTTCATTGATCCTTTGCAACCTGTGTTGAGGATGTTGGCAGCGGCCCGATTGGCCCTGGCCTGTAAATAGTCCCCTTGTATATGACTACCTGGTGCCAGTTGGCGCCGTGTACACCACTGTGATTATTTGTGCTGAGTTCTGCATAATACATATGCTGTTTTTCACCTAAACTGGTGTGGTCTCCGTTTGTAGTGTGCCTGGTGTGTCGCCTGTGTGTGCTGCGCGGATGCTTTACACAATTCCTCCGGAGTTTGGCCTGCCCGCTCTGCACCACGCTACCCCGTTTGCAACATTGGTGGCAGCGGTGGGATAGGACTTGTGTTTGCGCAGTACCACAGCGACAACGGGTTGCACTGCAAACTGAGCATTTGAAATAATCACAGGTTTTGGGGATTATTTTTCCTGATTGTACTTTCCTCCTAAAAGTGTTGTTTTGGGGATTGTGTCTTCCTGTTGCACTGTGGGTGGTGTATCCCGAGGGTATCTCACCAGGATGGGGTTAACCTACGATGAGGATTGCCTGGGGGAGTACACTGAGCAGGAGGTGATAGACCTCTGCCGAGAGAGAGGGATACCCACAGTGGGCAACACCCGCAGGAAGTTGTTCCTCTATGAGGCCCTGAGAAGGGGGGAACCCTTAGAGCCCTGCGGGGACCTTTCCGATTACCCCTCCACATATTTAAGGGATGGATGTGGTAGAGACCGTGAGGAGGACTCTGAGAGTGAGGGGTCCCAGTCCATAACCCTGGAGGGGGGTGACTTTGAGGAGGAACAGGATGTTAGGGCAGAGACACCGGTAGCGAATGAGGACACCAGAGAGAGGGAGTCCCGTGCTGGGCCAGCCCTGGGGGCACTGCCCCACCCCTTTCCCTGTCCCCAGAAGAGTGGGTAGATAGGAGGGAAGAAAGGGAGCATCAGCTGGCACTGGAAAGGCTCAGAGTGGAGCTAGCGCAGCTGAGAGTTGAAGAAAAGAGGCTAGAGACCGAGAGGGTCCTAGCACAGGAGAGGATGGCGGAGGCGGAGAGGGCCTTCGCCAGGGAGAGACTAGCTCAGGGGGGTAGGTTGTCCCCTGAGAGTGGTTTCTGCGGTCTGGATTCACCAGTGAGGGTGGGATCCAGTGGTGGCAGCGAGAGTTTAGCCAGTGCAGGAAGTCCCACTCCCGGAGCCCGGAAGATGGTGCCTGATCCCCAGGAGAAGGGGGGCAGGTTGGAATTTAGGGGCGGCAAGAAACTGTCCCATCAGTCTTGGGGGGAGTATGTGGACGTGTGTTGGACCGCACTGGAGGAGTGGATGGTGTGTAGTGCGGTGACAGATGGGGAAGGGCTGTTCTGCCTGATCATCAGGGAGCATGTGCTCAAGAGTTGTTTTCCCAGGTTGCGCCACCACCTGTTGCAGTGTGGGCTCTCTGACCCCAGGGAGCTTGCACGGGAGGCAGACCGTTGGGTGAGTGCCAGAGAGTCTGAGAGGGCATTGGGGAGTGATCCTGAAGGGAGTGGTGCAGGGATCTTCCAACCCAGCGAGGTGGGAGGTGGAGAATAGCCCAGCTAGGTCCCAGGATAGTGAGAGGGTTGTAGGGCCTCACATCCTATCTATAGGAAGGAGTGAGACGGGGAGGTGTCCCGAGGTGCCCCAACCGCAGTCTCAGGGCCTGGAGAGTTCCATAAGGGAACCCCAGGTTGGGAGCCTAGGCTGTCCCGATGGGCCATCCATGGAAGGGGATCCCCCAGTGTCAGGAGAACCCGGGGCGTCTGTATTCAGAGCTCCAGGGGTTAAGGGTCTGCCCAGCCACAGGGTTTAGATCCTGGGCTGGGGTGCCAGGTTCAGGGGCTGCCTGACCTGGCGGGAGGGACGTCTGTAAGCAGTGTCCCTCCGAAGCTGTCTTCCAGGGGCGCCACTCCAGTTGGGAGGGTGCGGAACTCTGGGAGGGGGTGCAGAGGGAGGGAGGACTCGCCTCTGGCACCGGGTCAATCTAAGGGTTTAGACCCTGGGTTGGTAGATTGGTTGCAGGGCCACGGCCCTGGACAAGTGAGAGAGTGGTGGTCTGAGGGTGCCCCGCATAGGAGGAGCGTGCGGAACCCCAAAAGGAGGGGGAGGAGAGCCTCGCCCCTGACTTGTGGACAGTGTGAGAGTGTGGTCCCCAGGTGGGAAGACCAGTGGCAGTTTGGGACTGCACGGAGGAGGAGGAGAGTGGTCAATGGGCACTACGGGCCTGGGGCTACTGCCCCCCACTCTGTGAGACAGCCAGGGCCAGAGACATCTGGATGGCCTAGGGGCCGGTCCTGGCTGCAGCCAACTAGGGAGCACCAGGGGGGTGGCCTAGTTGGTCCAGGAGGAGTTGAGAGAGGGAACCATCGGGTTCCAGAGTGGCGAAGAACCTGCGGGTGCCCCTGCAGTTGTGGGCCCGCATCCACGTGTTCTCGCCCCAAGCAGGGAAGCCCATCAAGGCATTGATCGGTCTACCCTGGCTTTTGGCTGGGAGGGGGTTGTGTTGGACTTGGCCCTTTTTCCCAGAAATGTTTCGCTTTTTTCCCCCCTAGCCTATGTATTGTACCATGGGTTTAAAATGTAAAAGAGTACTACTATGTAATGGTGTCACTGTCACTTTTAAAATGGACGCCATTCCTGCCTGCTCTTGTGCCGCCTGACTAAATTGAGTGGCGGTCTAGTTGTTGTTTCCCAGCACTCCCAGCTTTTGGAGGGAAACCTGGCAGCCAGGGTGCTCTACACCTCCCCCAAAACCAGTTAAGACCGGTTCCCCAGGGAACCTTCCAGAAGTTGCCAGCCTTTCTGGTAGGTGGGGTGAGGGGCATTGTTGGACTTGGCCCTTATTGTCCTAAAATCTTTCGCTTTTCCCCCCTAGCCTTTTTACCATGTGTGAAATAATACCTACTGCACAATGGCGTGTGCAGATTTATTTGTACTGTTGTAAAGCAATGTTACTTTTAAAATGGACGCCATTTCTGTCTGCTTGTGCCGCCTGCCTGAGGTGGGTTGCCGGTCTAGTTGTCTGTCACCCAGCCCCAACTTTGAAGGGAAATCTGGCAGACAGGGTGCTCTACACCTCCCCCTAAACCAGTTGGGACCGGTTTCCCAGGGAACCTTCCAGAAGCTTCCAGCCCTTTCTGGTAGGTGGGGTGAGGGGGGCTGTGCCTCCATGTGCTCAGACTGAGCGTGGACTTGAATGAGAGGGGACACTCTCATAGCTGCCAAGTTGCCCAGGTCCATGCGTGATGCGCTGCGCCAGTCCAGGTTTTTTCGTTGCATTCTGGGACTTGTGGACTTGTTTACTCCATTATAAAACTGGACTACAAGTCCCAGAATTCAAGGAAAATACCTGGCCTGGCGCTGCGCATCACGCATGGACCTGGGCAACTTGGCAGCTATGCACTCTGCCAGGAGGTACCGCCACATTGGGCCTGTGTGCTGGCCCCTGTGCCCTTCTGCACCCCTCCGCTGTCCACAGGGCCAGTGAGAGCCCTTTACTGGAGTGAAGACTGCTGTGTCAGGAGGAGTGCCACTTTATGGGAGATGACTGCTTCTAGGAACTGCTGTCCTGTTCTGATGAGTACCCACTGCCTGCTGATCTTGCCCAGTATTGCCTGCCTGCTCTCCTGTCGTCCTAAGCCCAGCACATGGTGAGCGCTATATCTTACTGCCCAGGAGGTAAGGAGCTGACACCTGCAGCGCTGAGCTGAGAGAGCGCTATATTTCTAGAGTTGAAGTGCCTGTGCTGCTCTGCCTGCACTCTAGCGCCTAGTGGGACTATTTGCGTGATTACCAGAAGAGGTGCGCTATCTGCTGTCCCTGAAGCTGGTGGGACCGAACCCATCGCAAGTGCTACATCTAAAGTGCCAGGAGTGAGGAGCTGATGCCTGCAGCGCTGTGCTGTCTAAGCCCTATATTCAAGGTGCCCGGGGAAGAGGAGAGGACGCCTGCAGCGCTGTGCTGTCTAAGCGCTATATTCAAGGTGCACGGGGAAGAGGAGCTGGCGCCTGCAGCACTGTGCTGTGCTGTCTAAGCGCTATATTTCAATTACCCCGCGGTGGTGAGTGGGGCTCAGCCATCCCGTGGTTGGGGGTGTGTCGGGGCACATTGCCGGTGCCCGCCCCCGGTGCCAGTATTCTTTTGGGGGCATTGGATTACCCAGGAGAACAGAGAGAGGAGTGAGAGACCCTCCTGCCCTAGCGCTTTGCGCACCTTTGTTTTCGCTGCCCTGACTTTGCGGGACATAGGGCTTCTGAGCCCCTGAGAGAGGCCAGTTGGTCTGGGCCCAGTTTCAGAGTGTTGTGCCCCCGATTGGGGCGACCAGGGTTTATGCTGGCGAGGCCTATTGCCCCAAGTGATTTATTGCAGAATAGGGTTGTACGATGCATTTGTACCTAGGATGATACCTAATGCTTTTCCCTCAAGTTTGCAGTGCTGATTTTAGGCCTATTGTGTTCTAAGGGGGCGCCCTGCTAAGGTTATGGGAAGGCCTCATGTGCCATACCTCATGCGGCTAATGTGGCTTATGCCCCCCTGGTAGTATGGTTATGCATAAGGTGCTATTGAGATGCCCCCTGGGTTTATGCTAATGGGAGTGATGCCTAATGATAACGCCTAATGCTCCTACACTGAGGATGATGCCCACTGCTGATGTATGCCTTCATGCGCATAGTGTGTTTATATGCCTGACCGGATGTTTTCATTCTAGGCTTCATGTGTATGCCCGATGCTGTTGGCGTTCCGCCTAATGTTCATGCCCACAAGGATGCCTAATGCATGTGATTATGCCTATTGTGCATGTTTAATGCTTTCATGCCAACGTGGTTCAGGCTCATGCTTGCAGGCTACGGCAATGGTGCTTTATTCGTATGTCTAATGCTCACATGATTTGTGCTAATGTGCCCAATGCTTTTTCCTAGGGTGTACATTGCTGATGGTTATGCACCAATGATACTTTAGGCGTAGGTTACGCCTGATGCTAAACTTGAGTGGGGGCCTGATGTGATGCATAAAGCGTTGTTTAGATGCACCAGGTTTATGCCTTCATGTTAAGGAGGATTGTGCGCCTAATATTGTTGCTTATGGACTTTCATTTATTCCTGTGCTGATGTTGGTTCTGGCAGCGGCCCGATTGGCGCTGCACTGTAAATAGTCCCCACTGTTTATATCTACCGGGTGCCGGTTGGCGCCGTGTTGACTACTGTGGTTACCACCTGCTATGCTGTTGCATAATACAAATGTTATTTTTCTTACTCAAACTGGTGTGGTCTCCTTTTTGTAGTGTGCCTGGTGTGTCGCCTGTGTGTGCTGCACGGATGCTTTACACAATGCTCCTGGTTTAGCCTTCCCGCTCCGCACCACGCTACCCCGTTTCCAACATTGGTGGCAGCAGTGGGATAGGACTTGTGTTTGCGCAGTACCACAGCGACAACGGGTTGCACTGCAAACTGAGCATTTAAAATAATCGCAGGTTTTGGGGATTATTTTTCCTGATTGTGTTGCGCCCTGAAAGTGTCGTTTTGAATTGTGCACTCCTGTAGGCAGCTCTTGCACCTAGGTCCCTTGTCTTACACTGTGTTGAGGTGTCTTGCCAAAATGGAATCTGCCTTTGATTTGGACAATCTGTCTAAGTACAGTGTGTTGGAGTTGAGGGGGTTCTGTGAGGAGAGAGACATAATAGTAAGTGGGTCAGACACCAAGCCAGACCTTCAGGGATTCCTGATCCAATGGCAAGAGGATGAGTGGGACCGGGAGCACTATGAGCATGAGAGGGCCCTGGCCGTATGCCAGGAGGGTGGCCCTAAGGATCCCGAACAGGTGGTACAAAATGATAGGGCAGAGACGCCAGTAGCTAATGAGGACACCATAGACAGGAGTCCCGTGCTGGGTCCAGCCCCAGGGGTAATGCCCCACCCCTTTCCCTGTCCCCAGAAGAGTGGGTAGATAGGAGGGAAGAAAGGGAGTATCAGTTGGCACTGGAAAGGCTCAGAGTGGAGCTAGCGCAGCTGAGAGTGGAAGAGAAGAGGCTAGAGACCGAGAGGGTCCTAGCACAGGAGAGAATGGCTGAGGCTGAAAGGGCCTTCGCCAGGGAGAGACTAGCTCAGGGGGGTAGGTTGTCCCCTGAGAGTGGTGTCTGTGGTCTGGACTCACCAGTGAGGGTGGGATCCAGTGGTGGCAGCGAGAGTGAAGCCAGTGGAGGAAGTCCCACTCCCAGAGCCCGGAAGATGGTGCCTGATCCCCAGAAGGAGGGGGGCAGGTTGGAATTTAGGGGCGGCAAGAAACTGTCCCATCAGTCTTGGGGGGAGTATGTGGACGTGTGTTGGTCCGCACTGGAGGAGTGGATGGTGTGTGGCGCGGTGACAGATGGGGAAGAGCTGTTCCGCCTGATTATCAGGGAGCATGTGCTCAAGAGTTGTCTTCCCAGGTTGCGCCACCACCTGTTGCAGTGTGGGCTCTCCGACCCCAGGGAGCTTGCACGGGAGGCAGACCTCTGGGTGAGCGCCAGAGTGTCTGAGGAGGCAGTGGGGAGTGATCCTGAAGGGAGTGGTGCAGGGATCTCCCAACCCAGCGAGGTGGGAGAGGTGGAGAATAGCCCAGCTAGGTCCCAGGATAGTGAGAGGGTTGTAGGGCCTCACATCCTATCTATAGGAAGGAGTGAGACGGGGAGGTGTCCCGAGGTGCCCCAACCGCAGTCTCAGGGCCTGGAGAGTTCCATAAGGGAACCCCAGGTTGGGAGCCTAGGCTGTCCCGATGGGCCGTCCATGGAAGGTGATCCCCCAGTGTCAGGAGAACCCGGGGCGTCTGTATTCAGAGCTCCAGGGGTTCTGGGGTCTGCCCAGCCACAGGGTTTAGATCCTGGGCTGGGGTGCCAGGTTCAGGGGCTGCCTGACCTGGAGGGAGGGGCACTTGTAATCAAGGTCCCTACCGGTTTCACTTCCAGGGGTACTTCTCCAGGTGGGAGGGTGCGGAACTCTGGAAGGGGGTGCCGAGGGAGGAAGGACTCGCCTCTGGCACCGGCTCAACCACAGGGCTTCGATCCTGGGTTGGGAGGCCCAGTTCAGGTATTGCCTGACCTGGCGGGAGGGACGTCTGTAACCAGTGTCCCTCCGGAATTGACTTCCAGGGGTACTTCTCCAGGTGGGAGGGTGCGGAACTCTAGAAGGGGGTGCAGGGGGAGGAAGGACTCGCCTCTAGCACCGACTCAGCCACAGGGCTTAGATCCTGGGTTGGGAGACCAGGGACAGGTATTGCCTGACCTGGCGGGAGGGACGTCTGTAAGCAGTGTCCCCCCGGAGCTGTCTCCCAGGGGTACTTCTCCAGGTGGGAGGGTGCGGAACTCTGGGAGGGGGTGCAGAGGGAGGGAGGACTCGCCTCTGGCACCGGGGCAACCTAAGGGTTTAGACCCTAGGTTGGTGGATCGGATGCAGGGTCACGGCCCTGGAAGAGTGAGAGAGTGGTGTTCTGAGGGTGCCCACATAGGAGGAGAGGGCGGAACCCCAGAAGGAGAGGAAGGGGGAGGAGAGCCTCACCCCTACCTGGTGGACAGTGTGAGAGTGTGGTCCCTAGGTGGGAAGACCATTGGCAGTTTGGGACTGCACGGATGAGAGGGAGAGTGGTCAAAGGGTACTACGGGCCTGGGGCTACTGCCCCCCACTCTGTGAGACAGCCAGGGCCAGAGACATCTGGATGGCCTAGGGCCCGGTCCTGGCTGCAGCCAACTAGGGAGCACCAGTGGGGTGGCCTAGTTGGGTCAGGAAGGAGTTGAGAGAGGAACCATCGGGTTCCAGAGTGGAGAAGAACCTGCGGGTGCCCCTGCAGTTGCGGGCCCGCGTCCATGTTTTCTCGCCCTAAGCAGGGAAGCCCATCAAGGCATTGATCGGTCTACCCTGGCTTTTGGCTGGGAGGGGGTTGTGTTGGACTTGGCCCTTATTGTCCTAAAATCTTTCGCTTTTCCCCCCTAGCCTTTTTACCATGTGTGAAATAATACCTACTGCACAATGGCGTGCGCAGATTTATTTGTACTGTTGTAAAGCAATGTTACTTTTAAAATGGACGCCATTTCTGTCTGCTTGTGCCGCCTGCCTGAGGTGGGTTGCCGGTCTAGTTGTCTGTCACCCAACCCCAACTTTGGAGGGAAATCTGGCAGACAGGGTGCTCTACACCTCCCCCTAAACCAGTTGGGACCGGTTTCCCAGGGAACCTTCCAGAAGCTTCCAGCCCTTTCTGGTAGGTGGGGTGAGGGGGGCTGTGCCTCCATGTGCTCAGACTGAGCGTGGACTTGAATGAGAGGGGACACACTGCCAGGAGGTACCGCCACATTGGGCCTGTGTGCTGGCCCCTGTGCCCATCTGCACCCCTCCGCTGTCCACAGGGCCAGTGAGAGCCCTTTACTGGAGTGAAGACTGCTGTGTCAGGAGGAGTGCCACTTTATGGGAGATGACTGCTTCTAGGAACTGCTGTCCTGTTCTGATGAGTACCCACTGCCTGCTGATCTTGCCCAGTATTGCCTGCCTGCTCTCCTGTCGTCCTAAGCCCAGCACCTGGTGAGCGCTATATCTTACTGCCCAGGAGTTAAGGAGCTGACACCTGCAGCGCTGAGCTGAGAGAGCGCTATATTTCTAGAGTTGAAGTGCCTGTGCTGCTCTGCCTGCACTCTAGCGCCTAGTGGGACTATTTGCGTGATTACCAGAAGAGGTGCGCTATCTGCTGTCCCTGAAGCTGGTGGGACCGAACCCATCGCAAGCGCTACATCTAAAGTGCCAGGAGTGAGGAGCTGATGCCTGCAGCGCTGTGATTCCAAAGCGCTACATCTAAAGTGCCAGGAGTGAGGAGCTGACGCCTGCAGCGCTGTGCTGTCTAAGCGCTATATTCAAGGTGCCCGGGGAAGAGGAGCGGACGCCTGCAGCGCTGTGCTGTCTAAGCGCTATATTCAAGGTGCACAGGGAAGAGGAGCTGGCGCCTGCAGCACTGTGCTGTGCTGTCTAAGCGCTATATTTCAATTACCCCACGGTGGTGAGTGGGGCTCAGCCATCCCGTGGTTGGGGGGTGTGTCGGGGCACATTGCCGGTGCCCGCCCCTGGTGCCAGTATTCTTTTGGGGGCATTGGATTACCCAGGAGAACAGAGAGAGGAGTGAGAGACCCTCCTGCCCTAGCGCTTTGCGCACCTTTGTTTTCGCTGCCCTGACTTTGCGGGACATAGGGCTTCTGAGCCCCTGAGAGAGGCCAGTTGGCCTGGGCCCAGTTTCAGAGTGTTGTGCCCCCGATTGGGGCGACCGGGGTTTATGCTGGCGAGGCCTATTGCCCCAAGTGATTTATTGCAGAATAGGGTTGTACGATGCATTTGTACCTAGGATGATACCTAATGCTTTTCCCTCAAGTTTGCAGTGCTGATTTTAGGCCTATTGTGTTCTAAGGGGGCGCCCTGCTAAGGTTATGGGAAGGCCTCATGTGCCATACCTCATGCGGCTAATGTGGCTTATGCCCCCTGGTAGTATGGTTATGCATAAGGTGCTATTGAGATGCCCCCTGGGTTTATGCTAATGGAAGTGATGCCTAATGATAACGCCTAATGCTCCTACACTGAGGATGATGCCCACTGCTGATGTATGCCTTCATGCGCATAGTGTGTTTATATGCCTGACCGGATGTTTTCATTCTAGGCTTCATGTGTATGCCCGATGCTGTTGGCGTTCCGCCTAATGTTCATGCCCACAAGGATGCCTAATGCATGTGATTATGCCTATTGTGCATGTTTAATGCTTTCATGCCAACGTGGTTCAGGCTCATGCTTGCAGGCTACGGCAATGGTGCTTTATTCGTATGTCTAATGCTCACATGATTTGTGCTAATGTGCCCAATGCTTTTTCCTAGCGTGTACATTGCTGAAGGTTATGCACCAATGATACTTTAGGCGTAGGTTACGCCTGATGCTAAACTTGAGTGGGGGCCTGATGTGATGCATAAAGCGTTGTTTAGATGCCCCAGGTTTATGCCTTCATGTTAAGGAGGATTGTGCGCCTAATATTGTTGCTTATGGACTTTCATTTATTCCTGTGCTGATGTTGGTTCTGGCAGCGGCCCGATTGGCGCTGCACTGTAAATAGTCCCCACTGTTTATATCTACCGGGTGCCGGTTGGCGCCGTGTTGACTACTGTGGTTACCACCTGCTATGCTGTTGCATAATACAAATGTTATTTTTCTTACTCAAACTGGTGTGGTCTCCCTTTTTGTAGTGTGCCTGGTGTGTCGCCTGTGTGTGCTGCGCGGATGCTTTACACAATGCTCCTGGTTTAGCCTTTCCGCTCCGCACCACGCTACCCCGTTTCCAACAGGCATATATAAAGGGGGACTGTGCTGCCATGTGGTCAGGCAGTGACAGAGCAGGAGAAGTGACTGAGGGGGAACTCTGCCAGGAGGTACCGCCACATTGGGCCTGTGTGCTGGCCCCTGTGCCCATCTGCACCCCTCTGTTGTCCCCAGGGCCAGTAAAGGGACACCGCCGGAGTGGAGGCTGCTGTGCTGGCAGGATTGCCACCATAATGGAGGATGACCGTTCCGAGGAACTGCTGCTTCAGGACTGGTGAGCCGCCCTGCTGGCCACTGATCTCGCCCTGCAATACTTGTCCCCTGGCCCCTAGCGCCTCGTGAGCACCATATTGGGACTGCCTGTACTTCAAGGAGGTGAGGAGCGTGAGCAGGACCTTCCCCTGTGGGCCCTGGACTTGTGAGGCCTCTCGCGCCTGGGGAGCGCTATAGTTAGTGTGCCAGGAGAAGAGGAGCCCTAGCGCTTGTCCCTGCAGCTTGTAGTGCCTCTAGCGCCTCGGGGGCGCTATACTTCTATTGCCCAGGAGGTGGGGAGCGTCTGTCCTCTGCAGCGCTGTGTTGCGAGGGGATCCCTGGCGAGTGGGATCCCTCCCCCCCGGCGCTCCTGAAGCCAGCGGGAGCCCACCCCGCATGACAAAAGTGCTGAGGATCACCGCCCGGGAGAGCGGCCTAATTAGAAATTGGCGGGAGCCTACTCCACGTTGCCGCCGAGCGCGCGGGTGCCCACCCCGCTGCTGCATTTATTAAGGACGGGAGCCTACCCCGTATTGTGCCCGCACTGTGAAATCGCCCAAGATCACCGCCACGGCCCGAGAGCAAGAAGCGAGCCGCCGAGCGCAGCTAGAGCGGGTGCCTACCCCGTCTTACGCCTTAAAGTGAGCGGGTGCCCACCCCGCATAGTGCCGCCAGGGAGAAACTCACCGCCGCTGGCCCCAGTCCCGGAGCACCCTACGCGGGTGCTGAAGATCACCGCTGCCGGCCCGGGAGGCTCAGGAGCGCCGCGCGGGCTACCCCGTGACGTCAGGGGAGCCGCGCAGTGATTGGCGCCGGCTGGAGCGCCGCCAGGAAGTCCCGCCCTGCCACAGTGGAAGCCGGTAGTGAGGACGTGGTGATGCGGGGCTCCCGTGAGCTGATGGGAGCCCCGTGTTTGTAAAGGGGCCGGACGGGAGCCTACCCCGTGCCGTGTAGTACTTGAAATTTTGGCTTCGTGTCATAAGCATCGTCGAATCATGACGATTTTGGTATCAGCAGAACGACAATGACGAACATACTATATCCAGGCAATTTCGGCATGTTCGAATGGCTGGATCACCTTCAAATCAGGGATTTCGTCCTGAACCCTCGGGTTCCATTTTGTGCATGGCAGCCATTTTAAGTGGTTGCCCTCACATAGGCTGATAACTAAGGCCAAAACGAGTCTGAAGGACACGTACACCTTTGTTGACTTTTGTGTGACCTGGGCAAGCTGACTCCACTGCCTGAAGCCAAACCTGTTCGACCAGTTCCTTTCCCAGTGACCGATCAAGATTAGTATCAAGGCACAGCAAACCATAAACCTTTCATCACATTCAAACCACTCCTAATCTCTCACACACCTGTCTATGTTTCTTTCTTTATGACTTGCTTTACGAGGAGGAGGTGCCCGATTTTATTAGGGGTCCATCTGATATCTGATGAGAATGTCGGGCCTTGCCGGGAAATTGGTCTTGGGATGGACAAACTGAAAATGGGCTTGTCATCATGACTCTGCTTTTTCAATGTTGTAAATATCTGAATGGTAAACTGTAAAGAAGGAATGTTAGATATTTTGCATGCTTGCACAAGCTAGGTCTGCCCCTTACTTGTATGCTGAAGTTTGTAACCCTGAGAGCATATAAAAGGCCTCTGTTCTTTGTATTCCTGAGACTGCCTCATACAGTTGCTACGGCTTCTGTGTGACGTGGCCTCACTTATGTAAGTTTAATAAAGATGTCTTTTCATATTTCAGCTTCTGTAAAGTTCTTTATATTAATAAGATCCCTGAGTTGAAGATTAGATTTACTTCAAATGGCGCAGCCAACGCGGGGCCTCATCAGAGAAGTGGCTTTCTGTGGGAGATCTTGTCAGGAGACTGAAATCTACTGAGGAGGACAGAACAAGATTCTACTAAGGAGGTACTCTGTGCACAAGGATTCTGGAGATTCTTTGTTTCTGCAGCCCAGTACATTTCTGATCTTCCTGATTTTTGATCCTCCACATGACGTCACTCCTGACTGAGAACCTTTTTGGCGTGAGTATTCTAAAAGACCGTTAGGTCATGTAGAACTTGACAGATAGAATTTGGATAACCTTTTGATTAGTAAAAGTAAGAGTTAAGTATAAGTGGGTCGCTCCCAGTCGTTTGTTCTTTGGTTCCTTGGTTCCTTTGAGTCTTAGTTTGATTGGTTCTTAGTTTGTTTGGTCCTTAGTTTTATTTGAAGATTGCAATTTTCAAAAACCGAGGGTCTTGTATATTTACGAGTGTATCGATAGAGATAGCCCCTTGAAGTTTGAAGCTAGATTAGTGAGCTATAAGATGCCTGATCTTAGCAAATTTGGAGCTTTATGTTGGCCAACTTTGTATACGTTTGGATTAGCCGGCTTCCCTAAAGGAAAATCTAAATAGGTTTAGATTTACAAACATTTTTCTTCCTTGGTGATTTTGTATCCCCAGGGAATTAAAATATGACATAATACAAAACAAGGATCCTTTGTTCTGCGCAGTTTTTATGAATGAAGATATGCAGAACGATTTTGTTTGGTGTTCTGCTAACCAAAGCTAGTGAATTGAGTGTATTTTCGTAGTCTTTTTTTAAAAATAAAAAAATTAAAAAAAACACAATTGAGAAGCGTTTCTTGTAAATATAACTTACGACTAGTATTTACAAATGGTTTGGTTCTAGTACAGTCTGTGGGCTGTCCTGAGTATTGATAGGTGGGTTAAAATGTGTGTGTTTAAATGTCTGTGGTTTTCCTATTAGTGCAACTTCTGTAAGAGAATAGCGTTGGCGCTATTCATGAAATGCATGGCTAAAAGCGCGCCGTATTGTGTGTCCTGAGTGTTTCACCCCTTTCTGTTTATGTCTCAAATGAGCTCAATGTCTGTTCGTGGTTTTTCTTGATGTTTTCAGTCTATTAAGCAACATTTTGTAAGTATATTATTGGGTCTGTTGCTAAATAAAATTGTCCTTTTTAGAAAGAAAAATGTGGCGCCAAATTTTGTCATGTTTTAAGTTAGGCTTCTGTGTTTAGGCTTATAAATAAATGCGTCTAAAATGATAGGCAAGGGATGCAGCTTGCTCTTATATGTGGAATTATCAAAAATAAAAGGTTTTTTTTTTTTTTTTAAAATTATTAATTATGAAAAATAATTATTAAAAATAAGTGCTACAAAATTCGTTTTTTACTATTCATGAAGCTTAAAGCTCATACTATGACATCCTAGCATTCAAATTTAATTTAAGTTGTGCTATACCGAATAATGACGACATTAGCATATGGATTTTTACTTGGCGCAGGTGTGAAAAACTCATTTTTCTAAAGATTTACATGAGATATGTCTAATATCTAATATCTGTAATGTGTAAAGAACATCCTGAGGATGATTAATATGTAACATACTTATGGGATATTTATTTTTAAGTGCCCCAAACATCAAAGTCGAATTTGGGTATTTTTGCCATTTAAAATAGCTTTAAAGTGCTTTAGGCTTCAGTAAATGAATACATTTAGGTATAAAACACAAATTTGCAGGTTATTCCCATTTTGGGTTCACTTGTTGCTGCTTATGATACTATTACAAGTTTACCTGTGTTGTGAAGGGATATACATGACGATGTGTATCCTGCAAACAGTTGGGTAGATTTGCTTTGACACTAAAATTCACAGAAAGACAGACAACACTTCACCAGTGTATGTCAAATTTGGCTTTAATGGTATTTGAAGGAAAAATAAAAAAAGATATCAAGGAAACAAGGTTTCATATTTTTTTTTTTTTCCCTGAAGAAGGAACTGGAACATTAGCGGAGGTTACCGTATATGGTTTAGCGGCCAGCGGTAGAGCCAACCTTTTGTCACCCCCTGATGTCACATCATGCCTAGTTATTGGGGATTTTAGCTGTGTCCTAGTTCCATTTCCTTTTTCCATATTCTTTTCACCAGTTTGCCTTTTTATTGATGTATTGTTCAAGTTCACACTTCCAGACCGCAGTAATATATCAGAAACCCCCATATTATGTATAATTCCTTTTGTATCACCAGACTGGTTTTCAAGAATTCTCTTTAGGCCCACTGCAATGTTTTCCAGTCTGATTGTTAGGATAGTGATGGACTGGTTAACTGACTCAATACTATAACAAAACAAGTTTTCCATCTCAATAGGAGATACCTTACATTTATTTTTATTTTTGAACATGACAAATTTTCAATGACTCTTTTTAATGTGGTTATTTTTACCCTTTTGTTCATACTGCTTTAATTTTTGGTGGGATCAGATGTGTTCTAAATTATGGAAAGACCAGGACTCTCTAGTTCTTGTCTTTTGTTTCCACATTTTGATCATTAGCCTGTGTATTGCATAGTGCACCTGATGCACAACTTTTAAAGGGAGGTATCTACATGCCCCTGATAATCTGTATTATGCGATTTTTCTTTTGAGATGTTTTTAAGACAAGGAATTTAGGAACACCTAGACTTAATCATGTCGCTGTCTACCATTAGATGATGGAGAATATGCTCTCACACGGAAACCCAATTGAAGAGCCTAGAGGCACTGTTGTGCCTACTGCCTTTGTCTTTGTATTGCCTTTGAGAAATGACAGTGTTTTCTAGACCAGAACTGTCTCATGGCATATGGCCATTCCCTCGCAGATTGCAGGCCACCTGCTTGCAGTCCCCTTGTTAAAACACAAATAAATTGTATTCGCATTAATTTTAAGAAAACAACTGCGTCACATTTCCTACTTCACAAATGAGAGGCGGACGTCTGGTATCTCCGAAGTATTATGCTTGCTTCATCAGAAGGCGTTGAACATCAAAAAGAAGCAGGAGAGTTTCAGTGCAAAAGAGCGAAAGGATTGAGGCCTGAGTTTTTCACCTGTCATGTGCTGGTAACCTCTGACAGTGTGCAGTCCCTTGAGCCCCTCGGCCTGAGTTTTGGCCACACAACCCTTTTCCTTTGCTCCAACGGAAGTGCAGTGCACCGGAAGATGCAAGAGTGGGAAAAGGCACTACATTATGGTGCCCATCAAGGAGCAGCCTGAGCGTCCTCTGACACTGAGTAATGAGTGTCGGAGCCTGAGAATGTAGACCCGGATCTGCATAAGATGATCTGTGCCCTTGATCAATGAGGAGCACACTATCTGTAGTGCCTGCCGCAGAGGAGAGATATCGGTGCACTGCCTTGAGACATTGAGACTTTCAAATGAGCTGTGAGTGTTTGCCAGGAGGGCACTCCAACGGATACTGAAAAACACTATTTTTCATATAAGGCCTGAATCAAGAGGCCCATGCAACAATGGGAGAAGATTTGATGGACGATGGAAGCTCGCCAGAGAGGCTTGAACGGACTTTGGACATAATTGATGCATAAAGTGGTTTCCGTGTGATTGCATAAAATAGGTGTTATGAGACTGTTTCTTATTGTTTTGCTGGCATTGTCTTAAAGTAGTATTCTGTTTAGTAAAAGCAGAATAAAGTCCATTCTCTGTGGAAGAGTATTTCCTTTTCACCTCAGAGCATTGATGAGGATCACCACTGTTTCACCTGAACATGTAATAAATTACTGAAATACATAGGAGCCCTAAAAATGTTACTAGATAATTTTAGGATTTACTTTTTGCTTAGGGTGGTGAAAAATTATGAATTAGTTTGTAATAGTGGTCACTACTTTCTCCTGTTGTCTATATGTTCTTAACAATGTGTTTTCTAGTGTTTTTAAACATGACATTGTCTTTTATGGGTGGGATTGTTTTTTTCTACCCAATTGACATCTGTACCCACCTCCCAACCTATGTCTCTTCCTACTACTACTTCTTTGCATTCTTTCAATACTTTACCTGAACACGAACTGGTTAGGAGGTCAGAGTTTATTAATAATTCCTTTGTACCGCTTCTGCATCAACACCAGTTAGTAGTGAACATCACTAATTGTTGGGTGTGTGGTCTTATGCCACATACTACAGATAGAGGTATTCCCTATTTGGTCCTGCTATGTGTGGCCTCTGTGCTACATCGTGTGTAAGGAAGCCTGTATCAAGGTACGAGCTAAGCAATAGGATGATGCTACAGCAACATCTCAATGAATTTGTGAATATAGACCTGGACTCAGATTAGCGTGAGTATATATATTAATTGCCTATGTAAGGGCAAAAGGAGGGTCTGTAGTACTTGAAATTTTGGCTTCGTGTCATAAGCATCGTCGAATCATGACGATTTTGGTATCAGCAGAACGACAATGACGAACATACTATATCCAGGCAATTTCGGCGTGTTCGAATGGCTGGATCACCTTCAAATCAGGGATTTCGTCCTGAACCCTCGGGTTCCATTTTGTGCATGGCAGCCATTTTAAGTGGTTGCCCTCACATAGGCTGATAACTAAGGCCAAAACGAGTCTGAAGGACACGTACACCTTTGTTGACTTTTGTGTGACCTGGGCAAGCTGACTCCACTGCCTGAAGCCAAACCTGTTCGACCAGTTCCTTTCCCAGTGAGCGATCAAGATTAGTATCAAGGCACAGCAAACCATAAACCTTTCATCACATTCAAACCACTCCTAATCTCTCACACACCTGTCTATGTTTCTTTCTTTATGACTTGCTTTACGAGGAGGAGGTGCCCGATTTTATTAGGGGTCCATCTGATATCTGATGAGAATGTCGGGCCTTGCCGGGAAATTGGTCTTGGGATGGACAAACTGAAAATGGGCTTGTCATCATGACTCTGCTTTTTCAATGTTGTAAATATCTGAATGGTAAACTGTAAAGAAGGAATGTTAGGTATTTTGCATGCTTGCACAAGCTAGGACTGCCCCTTACTTGTATGCTGAAGTTTGTAACCCTGAGAGCATATAAAAGGCCTCTGTTCTTTGTATTCCTGAGACTGCCTCATACAGTTGCTACGGCTTCTGTGTGACGTGGCCTCACTTATGTAAGTTTAATAAAGATGTCTTTTCATATTTCAGCTTCTGTAAAGTTCTTTATATTAATAAGATCCCTGAGTTGAAGATTAGATTTACTTCAGCCGCCCAACAGCCCGAACGACGACGGAGACTTCGCTCCGTGGAGGCGGAGCTCCCTGGGAACGTGGGAGAGCCCCGCAAGCCTCACATGTAAGTCCCGGGTCCCAGGAAGGGGCCCGGGTGAAGTCAGGAGAGGCGCCAGAGAGGTGCTGCTGGTTGCGGGGCTCCCAGAAGCCGAGGAGAGCCCCGCGTACTGAGCCGGCTGCAGAGAAGCCTGCCTGGGACCGGAGCCCGCAATCAGGACTGCCGGTGAGTGGGGCTGCGTGTCGGGCCTGGGGGGGTTGGTCGAGGCACGGTGCCGGTGCCTTTCCCCAGTGGCCTCAAGCCCTCGAGGAGGAGGGCTCCCCCGGGGTCAGAACTGCGCAGGCCTTGTCTCTCCCAGCTGCCCCGCTGGACAGTGGGCAGCTGCAACGTGCCGCCACATTTGTTTTTGAAGCCCCCATGGGGCTTCACCACGGACTGGGCCACAGTGCCCCGGGGGCTACACAGCGACGCCGCAGTTGCGGGTCGCTGCAACGTTGAGGCATTTTTCTAGCCTCGGGTCCCAGGAGGGGACCCCAACAGGCCAGAACTTTATGGGCCACCTCACTTGTGAGCACAGAGTCCCCGAGGGGACTCCAATTCATTCCTGGCCAGCTCCGTTTCCACAGCGGTCCGCCGGACAGTGGCCGCTGCCACCTTTTGGACATTTGTCATTTTAGAGTCCCGAGGAGGGGTTCACCAGGCGCCGAAGCGCCACACGCCTATGGTTGAGGTGACCTAAGAGAGTGCGCTGACCTGGTTCTACCCCCCTGCCCCGCCGGACAGTGGGCAGTGGCAGTAGTTGCGGCCAAGAGCACTGAACTGCCACCTGGTGCCTGTTTGTTTTGGAGGCCAGGTTATGCCCATGCCCACTGCTAATGAGGCTCCTACCGGGCGCTACGCCCTAGGTGTTGTTTATGCTGGGGTTGCCTCTAGGTTAATGATGTATGCCCCCGATGATGTACCTATCTGTGTATAAGGTGACTTAGGCATGCAGGGAGGATCCCATGCCCCCTATGAATGCCAGGCAATGATGTTCTCCTGCCCCAGGTTCACGCATTTAGGCCTAAGGTGTGTATGCCTACGGGGCTCATGTTGTTGAGATTTACTCCTACTGAGATGCCAGACAGGGTTATGCTTATTGTTGTGCCTAACCGGCTTTGATGCCACCAGGCCTATGTTTCATGCTGTTTCATGCTAATGAGCTTTACGCCTATTGGGGTGCCTAGCCTGCTTTTATGCCTGACAGGCCTCTGATTCATGGAATGTTTCTATGCCTAAGAAGGAGCCTCAGGAGTTTATGCAAAGGTGTCTAATGCTCTATAATGTTGAATGCATATGTCTACGCCTGAATGAGCTTAGGCCTAAGGATTAATATGCCTTCCCATACTTACAGTGTTGCTTGCTTTTAGGAAGGTTATTGCTACACATTACTTACTAGTGGACTTACATATATGTTCTGTGCTTATAATGGTTCTGGCAGCGGCCCGAATGGCGCTGCACTGTAAATAGTCCCCACTGTTCATATCTACCGGGTGCCGGTTGGCGCCGTGTTTTCCCTGTGGTTACACTCGGCTATGCTGATTGCATAATACATATGCTATTTTTCTTACTTAAACTGGTGTGGTCTCCTTTTTGTAGTGTGCCTGGTGTGTCGCCTGTGTGTGCTGCGCGGATGCTTCACACAATGCTCCGGGTTTAGCCTTCCCGCTCTGCACCACGCTACCCCGTTTCTAACAACCACCTAGCATGTTTAGAGCACAGGGCGGGCCAGTCCAGGACCAGTTCTATAGGGGCGTGGTCTGAGAGGCAAATCGGGTGGAACTGGCATCCTGAAAGTGTGTGGAAAAGGGACTGGCTAATGAATGCATGATCAATCCTGGAGTAGGTCCTATGTGAGTGCGAGAAGAAGGAATAATCTTGTGTCGTGGGGTGAGAACCCCTCCATGCATCTAGAAGACCTAGCCACTGTAGTGCAGTTTTAAGCGACTTGCTGAACACCCCCCCCTTGTTGTTGCCCTATGTGGGTGGGTAGTGTCCAGGGACGGCTCCCAGATTGAGTTAAAATCTCCCAATAGCAGTATGTCGCCCATGGCGAACCCCTCTAGCGAAGTAAGAAATTAGCTCAAGAAATCGTGTTGCCCTGCATTGGGTGCATAGATCGTAGCAATGGTGCATAATCATCCCCTTAACTCACCCCTGACCATCAAAAACCTCTCCGCCTTATCTGCTTTAGAAGCCTGGAGAAGAAATGAGACGGAGGAATGAAAGAGGAGAGCCACCCCGTTGTGCTTTGTGTGTGCTGAGGAGTGGAAGATCTGTGGGAAGGCCCTATGCTTCAGCCGTTGCTCATCTCTACGGGGGAGGTTGGTTTCCTGCAGGGCAGCTATTTTTACCTGGTGGTCCACCAAGAATTTCCATATCCTTTGCCTCTTGTTGGGGGAATTAAGGCCCCTTACATTCCACGTTAAACAGTTAACCCCCATTAGTCAGCGAGGGACCTTCCTACCTGCCCTGCAGAGTGTGCCCGTGAAAGCGTTGGACTCTTCCCCTCCCCCTCCACCACCGCGACCAAAAACTTGCATTTAGCGCAAAACGTACCGTGATACCAAAACAATTTCAACAAATACAAATACAAACCAAAACTTTGAGCTCCGAGGCTCTCAATCTCAGAAGAGAACCTCATCTTGAGCGTTTCCTGGGGCGGACCCAATTCCGCCTCCACGGCCCATAGAACATCTACTTGGCATGGTTGTAGTATTAGCCATCGATCGCTTTATCTAATAAGCAGAGCTTCACCCCTCTAAGCCTCAGATTCCCCAACCCCTTTGTGACAGCCAGATTTGGCAGCGACTGCCGTGAGTGGGCCCAGGCCCCTGTTAGAGTCTTGCCCCCACCGATCCTCATGGGACTGTTCGGGCAAATCATACTTTTGTCCAGTCAACGAGTCTGTGCCTGAGTCAACCTGGCGTGTTCTTGCAGCCTCTTTTCTGCTGCAGCCAAGGACCCCCTTCACGTCTCCCCATTCGTGAATCCGTTCCCGCGTCTCCTGCTCCCGACATCTGCTTCGGTGTGAGTATTTCTATTCCCAAGATGGATGCTGCTTCCTCCAACTCCGTACAGTGAAAGTTCTTATTATCCAACGAGAAAGCCAGGCCAAAAGGATAGGTCCAGCGATATTTCAGCATGCGCTCTCTCAAGGCTTCTGTGATCGGCCTGAACTGCTGGCGACGGGCTAATGTGGCCTGGGCCACGTCTTGGAACAATGAGCAGGACACATTTTGGAACTACAGTTTATCGAGGGCTCGTGCTTTCTGAAGGATCAATTCTTTGGTCTTGAAGGAACTGAATTTAGCCAGCACATCTCTAGATTTCCTGGAGTCTCCTGGTAACCGCGGCCCCACTCTGTGAACCCTCTCTAACTGGACCTCTGGGCCTTTTTGTCCCAGCACCGTCACGAAAAGGCCCACCATAAATGCTTCCAAGTCTGGGCCTTTGCATCCTTCTTCCAGGCCTCTCACACGGATGTTATCCCGCCGGGAACGGTTCTCGAGGTCCTCGCACCTTAAAAAATCTGCTTTTCATCTATAAAGAATCGATAGGCAAAGCCAAGGCCAAATATCTCGAGGAGACCATTTTACACTCACCTAATAAATCTCAAACTTTATTTAGCCTAGTAAGAGGTTTGTCCAACCCAGACTGCGCAAAATCTAAAATTCCGGCATCACAAGAACTATGTGATGACTTAGCAGCCTTTTTTGAGGAAAAAATCAATAATATTTTAAATGGACTAAAATCCTCTACGGATGATGATGCGCATCAGTATACTGGTAACAACACTTTAATAAACTGTGGTATAACTGATAGGGAACATATGACACTTTTGGATCAATTCCAGGTTCCCTCACAAGAGGAATTTAATGCAATTGCAGCTGGCATCTCCTCAGGTTCCCCTATGGACCCACTTCCACATAAGTTCTGGAAACTATTTGGTAGTGAACTCTTTCCGCATCTGTATCAAATCTGCTGCCAATCCCTAACCAATGGTGTAGTACCGGACTGCTGGAAAAAGGCGGTTGTCTCTCCACTGTTAAAAAAGGCTACACTGGATCCCCAATGTCCCTCCAATTACAGACCCATCTCCTTGCTACCGTATCCGATTAAGATCTTGGAGAGGGTAGTGAGTAAATCTCTTTCAAAATACGCTGAGGATAATGAGCTGCTGGACGAAGTCCAATTTGGATTTCGCCCTGCACACGGAACCGAGACTGCCTTGGTGGCAGTCTTGGATGACCTGCGAATGCGGGCTGACAGCGGTCAGACAGCCTTTTTAGTGCTGCTTGACATGTCGGCGCGTTCGATACTGTTAACCACCGGATCCTGATCAAGAGATTAGAGGAGATGGGTGTTGTGGGTAGGGCTCGGGACTGGCTACACTCTTATCTCTCTAATAGGCAGCAGGCAGTGACCCTGTCGCCATTTACCTCTCAGAAAAGAGTTGTTAAACTTGGGGTTCCACAGGGCTCGGCTATCAGCCCAATTCTGTTTAACCTTTATCTTCGACCACTCATTATCTTAATAAAATCATTTGGCATTGATGTCATAAACTATGCGGACAACACTCAGCTTGTCTTCTCTGTTGAGGGCAATAAAGCAGTGCCTTTAGAACAATTCCACAACTGTATGCACAGAACAGCAGAATGGCTGAAAGAGAACTCATTGCAATTTAATGGGGAAAAAACTGAAATCCTGTGCTGTACCGCAGGTAAAATTCAGCGACCACTCCCAGTAGACTTCTGGCCAGGCCCGGCTAACAACTCCTTATTGCCCGCTAGTACAGTGCGCAATTTAGGAGTGATGCTGGATAGCAATCTACAATTGGATTCCCAGGTGAATAAAATGGTGAACACTTGTCTATCTCTGCTCCGAGCTCTTCGGAAGATTCTCCCGTTTTTACCTACTCTTGCTAGACCTCAAGTGGTGCGGAGTATTTGTGAGAAGTTGGCCTGGCATATGCTGTCCACTAATTATAGTGGGCACCTTGCACCAGTCCAAACAACCCCTTATTGGAGATAGGTTAAAGACAACCTTATTGAAAGCTATCCTAGTGGTAGCTATGGAGAGCAGCCTTCAGGCTAAGTCTTGAAGGAATGTAAAGCAGCTTGTTTTACCAGTCTATAATCTCTTGAGTGACCAAATGAAAGAGCACCACACCAGGTATATATTCAAAATATATGTATTTATTGCTAAACACACCCCTCTAGTCTCTTTATGAGGCTAGAGTTCGAAATACACAAGTTATAAGTTATTTAAACACAGTAATAGCACAAATACACGTTTGGGCCCTAGAGGCGTACCAAACCATATACCAATAAAGTGGTATAAGAACCACGACTGAACTAGACACTAGGCCTAGAGCCTCTAGAAGTGCTTGGACCACAAGGAACCACCCAAGGTAGTGACACAGGGGACCCACGGGGTACGCGTGCAGTGTAAATACACAACCGCGATACGCCGTTAACTTCTATGGAGAAAGTCGCGATCAGGAAATTAAAGAAAAGGGACACTTAAAGGAGGACTTGGAGCAAACCCTTTGAGAACTAGGTCGTTCTAGAGTCTCTACCCACGGGAGCACCGGAGTACTCGTGTTACCTCACCCAGGGAAGCCGGTTGCATAGGTGCCTTTCGGGGTCGGGTTTCGTCGTCGATTTGAATGGCGATCTGCTGCAAAGTGCTGCTGGCGACCAAGTGGAAAGTGTCCGGGTGGATCCCAGAGTGGATCGTAGATCTGAAGAACCTGAAAGCAGAGGGGACAGAGTCTGGGTCACTAGCCAGTGATCAGGAAGACGATGAGCGGAGGCCCACCGATGTCGAGTGCTTCAGGTAGGTTGACAGTTGTCTTGACTCTTCAGCCACGAGGTCCAGGAGGCGTTGTTGGTGACCAGGAGCAGGATTCGGGCTGGTACATGATGTCTGTTGAGTGCTGAGGTGTCGGCGACCGGATTGGACCCAACAAGCCTTGGCAACGGCAAGTCTTGATGAAAGTAAAGAATGACGATGATGCAGACCAGCAATGTCTGAGGAACTCACCCAGCAAGGGTAAGTGAGGGCAAGCCTAGAGAAATCAGGGAGCCCAAGAAGAAAAGGATTGGCCTTCGTGAAGGGCTACTAGCCACCGGGCTAGCGACCGCGAAGGAGCCTCGAGACGTCGCACGTGGAGCTGGCTCACAGGACACTCGTGGAGTTGAGGCCAGTGATCTTTAGTGCAGTTGGTGCTGGAGGCTAGGGCTACTCGGAGCCCAAAGCACGACTTCGTGGGAGACCCAGAAGAGGATGCACTAGCAAATGCGTGCAGTGTCCAGGGGTCACGGTTCCACGTTACCCACGACAGCTACGGGCCTCAGCTTTGCTGGGGACTCAGGGCAGCCTCGGGAAAGTCTGGAAATCCACCTCTGGTGATGCAAAGACTTCGGCGTCCGACGGGAGCTTAGGCAATGCAGACCGGACAATTGCTTCTTTGGTGCCTGCCAAGCAGGGGAGTCACTCCTTGACCCCAAGGGAGATTCTTCTGTCCTCTAGTCTTGAGTAGAGCATCAAAGGTCCAGGATTCAGTGTCAGAGTTTCGTCCAGGGATAATCTAAAGTCCTAAGGACTGGGTTCCTATACTTATACTAAATTTAGGGGTTGGACTACTCTGTGGCCCCACCTATGGGTGGGTCAGGGCAGAGGGGTGGCTACACCCCTTTCCCTTTGTCCAGTTCGCGCCAAAGCAGGGGCTGCAAGCCCTGATCCGGTTTGAACTGGGGTATGCACTAGGGACACCAAGTGTGCCCCCAGTGCAGGACTTCAAAGCACCCGAAAGTGCTCCCGCCCAGCCCCAATACACACTATCCTGTCTGGGGAGGTGGTCACACCTCCCTGGGACAGGAAACCTGTTGTCCAGGCCTCCCCTGCCGGAGTTTCGTCCAGCAGCAGGAGGCCAGACTTGTGTCTGTGGCAGCAGCATCCATTTTGTGATGCCAGGGCTCTAGAAAGAAGTTACCGGCCAGGCCAGGGTTAACATGTCTCTCCCTCTAGAAGGGTGGAATGCTACTCCCGCCGCCAGAATTGGCGGGGGGTAGTATTCCAAGATGTTTGACACCAAACACGACATGTTTCGGTGCAGCCATTCCAAAGTTAGCATTTAACGCGAGGTTATAATGCTCTTAAGAGTATATGGTCAGGCTGCACTACAAACAGCATCAGAGAAGGGTCTCCGAATGCTGCAGAGGGGCCCTGCTCATGCAGGGGCACCCTCTCACATAGGAACCACGCACTCTGCCTTCAGGATTGATAAGGCCTGCCATAGGAGTGACTTATAGGTTTATATGTGTGTATGTATTTAGTGATATAGGTAACCTATATCACAGTAAGGAGTGCATGCACCACCTTACCCAGGCTGCAGTAGCAGACCTGTGGTGTCAGTTTGGATGGCCTTCCAGGGGTGGCATAATACATGCTGCAGCCCCTGGTAGGCCTCTGAGG
The DNA here is from genome assembly GCA_963921515.1 of Calotriton arnoldi. NCBI lineage: Eukaryota > Metazoa > Chordata > Amphibia > Caudata > Salamandridae > Calotriton > Calotriton arnoldi. Next base: position 245,662 of record CAWUFW010014615.1, read on the forward strand.
TACCTATGCCCTTGGTACATAGTATACCATATACTAGGGACTTATAAGGGCACTCCAGATTCCAATCAGAGATGTGCCTAAGGCACATGGAAACCTTTTTACAGAGAAAGCAGATAGACTGGGGCCCTGAATAGCAGGATCCCAGTCCAACTAAGTCATAAACCAGCAAAACACCATAAAAAAGTGGGGGCAACCATATAGTCAGATTCCACCTTCCTACATAACCCCCCAAACGAAAGAAGATAAGGCTAACCTTGGCCAGTTGAGCCTTCATTGACTAAGTGGCCATATAAGGAAGCACCTGCACTAGCATGGTTGCCCCCTGTCTTATGGTCCACTAAGCAATCCCTCACCCTAAGGGTATGAGAGGGTCTCCACCATGGGGAATCACTACCTGTGGTGTGCTTAGGTAAAGTACAAGGCTGGTGAGGTGTCTGAGTAGGGAAGTGAGGCCCTAGGAATGTTGGTCTCAGCTTCCTCAGATCACTGGTCACCATGTATGCCTGTCTTTCCATGACTGAGTTGCACTTTGCTCTAAGGGTCAACCTTTGGCTGCCTACAGCTGGGGGTTGGGTCCCTTTGGATGGACTACTGGAGGGACATGGCAGGTTTGGAACCTTCTGGTCCCAGGTTTGCCCTTGCCTACCAGAGTCCTTCTGGGGGAGGTCCCTACATAAAGGTATGGGGGATCCCTCAGTGTGTAGAGGAATTTTCACCTGGCTAGGGCTACTAGACTGGGTGCCCCTAATCTGCTGATGGGGGTTCCTCTGGACAGGGGGCCCTGGGGGTCCACTGACCTCCCTGACCTCTGCAGCCCTGGGCTGGCTGAGGCAGGGTAGAGAGGGGCAGGTTACCTGCTCCAGACTGGGTACCACCTTGGAAGGGTCCTCTGCCATCAGGGGTGTGGCCAGGCCAGGCCTGACTACCTCTGGGGCAGTTCCTTCACTAGGGGTAGGGTCAGTTCCCTGAGAAGGCTGACCCTTACCTACTGTCTGGAGGGAAGAAGACTTTTCTTCAACCCTTGTGCTCTCTTTTGGGGGAGAGTGGGCCATTCTTCCAGGCTCCATCTCTCCAAAATCTTGGGCTGGGGCTGTGGCCATCACAGCCCCACTAACCTTTACAGGGACGCCCAGCATCCTGAGATGGGTTTGGTGTTCAACTTCAGCCCAGGCTGAAATTTCCAGATCATTGCCCATCAGGCAATCTACAGGTAGGGTTGGGGACACTGCCACTCTTTTTGGGCCTGTGACCCCCTCCAAGCTGAGATTGACTATGGCCATGGGGTGATCTGTTCTGACACCATCAATGTTGGTCACCTGGTATTTAAACTCAGGTAAAAGCTGGTGAGGGGGACTAGTTTCCCTGCCACCATGGTGACACTAGCCCCTGTGTCCCTAAATGCCACAGCTTTCTGACCATTAATTAGTGGCTCCAATCTGTACCTGCCCAATGCTGTGGGACCCATGGTAAAGGTGGCAAATCCTATACCACCATCAGAGTCAGAGGAGTCTGTTGAGGGGTCCCTGTCTAAACTAGGGCCCACCTCTGTTCCTCTTGCAAAAGCACCTAACTTTTTGGGTGCACTACTCCCAACTGGAGGATTACTACTGGTAGTACCAGGAGGGGTGGTAGTAGTTGTGGGAGGAACATTTTCTTTATTGCCAATCCTGGGGCAACTGGGATCAGTTTTCCAGTGCCCAGGCTTTTTACAGACATGGCAATATGGTTTCTTTTCAGGAGAGGAAGGAGTTTGGGACCCACCCCCAGAAGAGGAATTTTGGGGCCCTGTAGGGGACTTATCCTTAGATTTATCCCCACCTTTCTCTTGGGACTTAGTAGAATCTTTCTTCTGGTCACCACCCTGATTTTTAGTTTTTACTCTGGTTCTGACCCATTTGTCTGCCTTCTTTCCCAATTCTTGGGGAGAGGTCAGATCAGAGTCCACCAGATACTGGTGCAAAAGCTGGTTTTGACAATTATTAAGGATCTGCTCCCTCATTATCAAATTGTACAATCCTAAAAGTCCTGCACTTTGTTGCCATGTATCCAACCTTCCAGAGCCTTAGTAGCACAATCTACAAAATCAACCCAGTCTTGAGTCTGAGCTTTTGGGTGTCTCTGAACTTCAACCTATACTGTTCAGTGGTTAGGCCAAACCCATCTATCAGAGCACTCTTCAAGACTGTGTAATTGTCAGCATCCTCTTCTCTTATAGTGAGGAGCTTGTCTCTACCTTTGTCTGCAAAGGAGAGCCACAAGATTGCTGCCCACTGCTTCTGGGGGACCCTCTGAACTTTACAGGCCCTCTCCAGTGCAGTTATCCATTTGTGAATGTCATCCCCACTCTGGTAGGGAGGGACAATCTTGTTTAGGTTTCTATGGTCATAAGACCTTTCCCTATCTTTAGGGATATTGCTGCCACCATGGGACTCTAGTCCCAACTTTTTCTCTCTTTGTAGAGATCTAGGGACTCCCTGTCTATAGCCAACTGCTGTTTTCTGAGTTCAAGCTGGGCTTGCTCATACTGAATCAGTCTTTTTCTCCTCTCATGAGAGGATTCCCTCCTATGAGAGGAGACAGAGGTCCCTATTGAGGTGCCAGAGTGGTTAGACTCCTGAGAAGGAGATCTAGACCTTCTGGGCACACTCACAATCCTTCCTGGGGGACAAAGTGGAGGTCATTCTGAGCCTCCTCCTCATCCACAGGAGGAATTGGGTTATCCAGGTCAGGGTCATTGTCACCCTCCTGGTCAGTTCCAGAGGGGGGCTGGGGTGTTGCTACCCCTGGCCCCATCCTCATCTTCTGCCCCACCCTCTGCTCCTACCCCGTCAGTCCCTAAGGGCCTGCTGAGATCATAAGCCTCTAACATCTCTCTCAGATGTTGGGTGGTGGGGCTTTGGCCTGTCTTCAGTTTCCTCAAATTGCATAATGCTCTCAATTCCAAGAATGGGAGTGTATCATACTTGGAGGGAAGAAGCCCAGGGGCTTCTGGCAAGGACTCACTGGGTCCTGGCTTTGAAGACATCACTAGTGAGGTGTGGTGTATGCACTACCTACTCTAGTGTGGCCTACTAAACTCTCTTGAGTTGTAGTGAAGTAAATCTAATCTTCAACTCAGGGATCTTATTAATATAAAGAACTTTACAGAAGCTGAAATATGAAAAGACATCTTTATTAAACTTACATAAGTGAGGCCACGTCACACCGAAGCCGTAGCAACTGTATGAGGCAGTCTGAGGAATACAAAGAACAGAGGCCTTTTATATGCTCTCAGGGTTACAAACTTCAGCATACAAGTAAGGGGCAGTCCTAGCTTGTGCAAGCATGCAAAATACCTAACATTCCTTCTTTACAGTTTACCATTCAGATATTTACAACATTGAAAAAGCAGAGTCATGATGACAAGCCCATTTTCAGTTTGTCCATCCCAAGACCAATTTCCCGGCAAGGCCCGACATTCTCATCAGATATCAGATGGACCCCTAATAAAATCGGGCACCTCCTCCTCGTAAAGCAAGTCATAAAGAAAGAAACATAGACAGGTGTGTGAGAGATTAGGAGTGGTTTGAATGTGATGAAAGGTTTATGGTTTGCTGTGCCTTGATACTAATCTTGATCGGTCACTGGGAAAGGAACTGGTCGAACAGGTTTGGCTTCAGGCAGTGGAGTCAGCTTGCCCAGGTCACACAAAAGTCAACAAAGGTGTACGTGTCCTTCAGACTCGTTTTGGCCTTAGTTATCAGCCTATGTGAGGGCAACCACTTAAAATGGCTGCCATGCACAAAATGGAACCCGAGGGTTCAGGACGAAATCCCTGATTTGAAGGTGATCCAGCCATTCGAACACGCCGAAATTGCCTGGATATAGTATGTTCGTCATTGTCGTTCTGCTGATACCAAAATCGTCATGATTCGACGATGCTTATGACACGAAGCCAAAATTTCAAGTACTACAGAAGAAAGGGTGTGCTATCCCTTAACACACAACTCTAAGTTCAGTAGAACTTACTGTATACTAAGCTTAATTTATATGTACCTTAGGTACCTTTAGTGGTTTTCAGTTGATCAATTCAATTGAGATTATCTGGTAAAACAATAGCAAGCTGGAATCCCACACGCTGCACACCAATGTGAGAAGTTGGCCTGGCATATGCTGTCCACTAATTATAGTGGGCACCTTGCACCAGTCCAAACAACCCCTTATTGGAGATAGGTTAAAGACAACCTTATTGAAAGCTATCCTAGTGGTAGCTATGGAGAGCAGCCTTCAGGCTAAGTCTTGAAGGAATGTAAAGCAGCTTGTTTTACCAGTCTATAATCTCTTGAGTGACCAAATGAAAGAGCACCACACCAGGTATATATTCAAAATATATGTATTTATTGCTAAACACACCCCTCTAGTCTCTTTATGAGGCTAGAGTTCGAAATACACAAGTTATAAGTTATTTAAACACAGTAATAGCACAAATACACGTTTGGGCCCTAGGGTCGTACCAAACCATATACCAATAAAGTGGTATAAGAACCACGACTGAACTAGACACTAGGCCTAAAGCCTCTAGAAGTGCTTGGACCACAAGGAACCACCCAAGGTAGTGACACAGGGGACCCACAGGGGACGCGTGCAGTGTAAATACACAACCGCGATACGCCGATAACTTCTATGGAGAAAGTCGCGATCAGGAAATTAAAGAAAAGGGACACTTAAAGGAGGACTTGGAGCAAACCCTTTGAGAACTAGGTCGTTCTAGAGTCTCTACCCACGGGAGCACCGGAGTACTCGTGATACCTCACCCAGGGAAGCCGGGTGCATAGGTGCCTTTCGGGGTCGGGTTTCGTCGTCGATTTGAATGGCGATCTGCTGCAAAGTGCTGCTGGCGACCAAGTGGAAAGTGTCCGGGTGGATCCCAGAGTGGATCGTAGATCTGAAGAACCTGAAAGCAGAGGGGACAGAGTCTGGGTCACTAGCCAGTGACCAGGAAGACGATGAGCGGAGGCCCACCGATGTTGAGTGCTTCAGGTAGGTTGACAGTCGTCTTGACTCTTCAGCCACGAGGTCCAGGAGGCGTTGTCGGCGACCAGGAGCAGGATTCGGGCTGGTACACGATGTCTGTCGAGTGCTGAAGTGTCGGCGTCCGGATTGGACCCAACAAGCCTTGGCAACGGCAAGTTTCGATGAAAGTAAAGAATGACGATGATGCAGACCAGCAAGGTCTGAGGAACTCACCCAGCAAGGGTAAGTGAGGGCAAGCCTGGAGCAACCAGGGAGCCCAAGAAGAAAAGGATTGGCTTTCGTGAAGGGCTTCTAGCCACCGGGCTAACGACCGCGAAGGAGCCTCGAGACGTTGCACGTGGAGCTGGCTCACAGGACACTCGTGGAGTGGAGGCCAGTGATCTTCGGTGCAGTTGGTGCTGGAGGCTAGGGCTACTCGGAGCCCAAAGCACGACTTTGTGGGAGACCCAGAAGAGGATGCACTAGCAAATGCGTGCGGTGTCCAGGGGTCACGGTTCCACGTTACCCACGACAGCTACGGGCCTCAGCTTTGCTGGGGACTCAGGGCAGCCCGGGGAAGTCTGGAAATCCACCTCTGGTGATGCAAAGACTTCGGCGTCCGACGGGAGCTTAGGCGATGCAGACCGGACAATTGCTTCTTTGGTGCCTGCCAAGCAGGGAGTCACTCCTTGACCCCAAGGGAGATTCTTCTGTCCTCTAGTCTTGAGTAGAGCATCGAAGGTCCAGGATTCAGTGTCAGAGTTTCGTCCAGGGATAATCTAAAGTCCTAAGGACTGGGTTCCTATACTTATACTAAGTTTAGGGGTTGGACTACTCTGTGGCCCCACCTATGGGTGGGTCCAGGGCAGAGGGGTGGCTACACCCCTTTCCCTTTGTCCAGTTCGCGCCAAAGCAGGGGCTGCAAGCCCCTGATCCGGTTTGAACTGGGGTATGCACTAGGGACACCAAGTGTGCCCCCAGTGCAGGACTTCAAAGCACCCGAAAGTGCTCCCGCCCAGCCCCAATACACACTATCCTGTCTGGGGAGGTGGTCACACCTCCCTGGGACAGGAAACCTATTGTCCAGGCCTCCCCTGCCGGAGTTTCGTCCAGCAGCAGGAGGCCAGACTTGTGTCTGTGGCAGCAGCATCCATTTTGTGATGCCAGGGCTCTAGAAAGAAGTTACCGGCCAGGCCAGGGTTAACATGTCTCTCCCTCTAGAAGGGTGGAATGCTACCCCCACCGCCAGAATTGGCGGGGGGGGTAGTATTCCAAGATGTTTGACACCAAACACGACATGTTTCGGTGCAGCCATTCCAAAGTTAGCATTTAACGCGAGGTTATAATGCGCTTAAGAGTATATGGTCAGGCTGCACTACAAACAGCATCAGAGAAGGGTCTCCGAACGCTGCAGAGGGGCCCTGCTCATGCAGGGGCACCCTCTCACATAGGAACCACGCACTCTGCCTTCAGGATTGATAAGGCCTGCCATAGGAGTGACTTATAGGTTTATATGTGTGTATGTATTTAGTGATATAGGTAACCTATATCACAGTAAGAGGTGCATGCACCACCTTACCCAGGCTGCAGTAGCAGACCTGTGGTGTCAGTTTGGATGGCCTTCCAGGGGTGGCATAATACATGCTGCAGCCCCTGGTAGGCCTCTGAGGTACCTATGCCCTTGGTACATAGTATACCATACACTAGGGACTTATAAGGGCACTCCAGATTCCAATCAGAGATGTGCCTAAGGCACATGGAAACCTTTTTACAGAGAAAGCAGATAGACTGGGGCCCTGAATAGCAGGATCCCAGTCCAACTAAGTCATAAACCAGCAAAACACCATAAAAAAAAGTGGGGCAACCATATAGTCAGATTCCACCTTCCTACAGTATTGTTCTAAGCAGAATGGATTATTGCAATGCACTCCTTCTAGGTGCCCCAGCGTCCCTGATAAAAAAATTACAAAGAGCACAGATCATGGCGGCTAAGTTGGCGCTAAATCGACCACGTAGAGCCTCGTCCTCATTGGCCTTAAAGGACCTACATTGGCTGCCCATTGCGCAAAGAGTCCAATTTAAGGCACTCTGTATTGTCTACAGGGCAACACATAAAACTGGACCTAAACTGTTGCAAAGGAAATTTGTATGGTATTCCCCTGTTAGACATTTGCGCTCTTCCTCTGCTAATCTGGTCTGTGTTCCCCATGTCAATAAAGCTCGAATGGGTAGCAGATCCTTTAGCTTTACAGCATCTAGACTTTGGAACGCTCTGCCCCCGGAGCTTAGACAACTGAACACCTTGTCACGCTTCATGAAGGAACTGAATACCAGATTGTTTCCCAGAGATTGATCCTTGCCTATCTCAGTTTAGTTACATGCAGTGGATTATTGGTAATCTAAGCGCCAGGATACCCTTGGGGTGGCAGCTGCGCTATATAATGTGCCTTACATTACATTACATTACATTACACCTGAGCATTGTTGCCCTCAGTTGATTGCGCAGGTCCCCAGAGTGGGCTTCTAACGGCTGTATTCGCTCAACCAGCTCCTGGCATTTTGCCTCGAGGTCCAGGGTGCGGGCCTGATCGAGTCCACATCCGCCTGTAGTGTCACCAGCCACCTCCCATCTCAGCTTTGAATGCATCGATCGAGGCCTTCATATCAGCCTTAATGTCATCTCGCAGCTCCTTCTTAAACTCTCTCAGCGAGGTCATCAGGTTTTCCCTTGTGAGTGCCATGCTTCCACTGGGCTGGGCTGTCCCCTCCTTGTCTGCCCCCGTGTTCACTGGGGTGAAGAAGCTGGAGACTTTTGCGGACTGAGCCTTTTTTGGTGGCATATGGACCAGGGCGTGACATCTCCCCGGGGCCCCCCATGGCAGAAATGACTGAGGGCTTTGTGGGACCCCACTGCGAGGGCGCCGCGATCCTGTCCTGAAATCTTACACCAGGGACCTCACCCCGTGATGCATGAGATGCACAGTGTCCTTAAAGCCTGGGCTTTGCTGGAGCTGGGACCCTCCCAGACGTGAAGTCAAAGCGCGTGGGCTGATTACTTCCTGGGAGTATGGGGCCCCCGGCTGGCGGCCCCGTCACGATGCTGCTTTCAGAGGATTAGGTGCCTGACCGGCGCCATGTTGAGGTCAGGCACCGCTTTCCCGGGGCTCTGCTGCTGATATTTCAGAATTTGGGAGGGCCCCTGCGGTACCCTCTCGGTCAGCATATAGAAGGCGGCCCTCCCCGGAGCCCGTCCCTGCCGAACGCGGATCCCCGCTTCTCACCTGGGGGTCCCCGCATTGGTTTCGCGCCTTTCCACAATGTCGCTGAGGCAGCTGGGCATGCTCCGCGGGCGGTGAGACCGGTCCACAGGGCTTTTTATGGAATGCTGGAGAAGCCCCCGGTCGTCTGAAGCAACGATCCTCCTTTCCACCCGTTAGTCTCGTCTGGCACCACTGAAGTTGCAGCTATGCAACGTCCAGCTGCAGGCCGCCATCTTGTTTCAAGCCTCGCGGCTCCCGTGTCCAACTCTTTAGGATGCCGCTCGCATCTTCCACGACTCCAGATGTGTCAACCAGGGGCCCCCTCTTATCTGGGTGCCTAGTCGATTCGGGTGACCCACTTCTGGGATGCCAAGCAGCTCAGGACAAGCTAATGTGGCCTGGCCTGGAGTGGAGCTGAACTGAGTTATGTCCGATCGGCCATGATGGTTGGCCACGCCCCCCATGTCCTCATTTTTAAAGGAAGAAAGATCAAAGGTAAAGTTTACGTTGCCATCAAAGGTTTGAATATTTTAGGATGGTATCATCAGGGGCTGTTCGGTATGGTTCTCAGACGAGGTGCCAGGGAGCAAGTTTTAGTTGTTGGTTGTGATGAGATGGGGTAGAAGTGGAAGGAAAGGTTCCCCTCAGTTTTTGGTGATCGTTTGGGAAAAATATGTGGCTTCATGCACAAAATTATTGTGAAAGATGGTGCCTCACCTGTTAAACACAAACTGAGAGGAGTCCCATTTAGTGTGAGGGAAGACCTTGACAAGGAACTTAAATCCTTATGTGATATGGGGATCATTGAGCCCATGGAATCCTCCTAGTGGTTATTTCCCTTGGTTGTAGCACTTAAGAGGTGTGGAAAATTGCATGTATGTGTTGATTTGAGGTCCCTGAATAAAGAAATCTGGGTGGACTCACATCCTCTACCCAAGATTTGTGACCTATTTACGTGTGTCAGAGGTTCCAAATATTTTTCAAAGCTGGATCTCGCTAGCGCTTATCATCAGATTGAACTACATCCCGATTCACGTCCCTTGACAGCTTTTGTTTCCCGTTTAGGAACTTTTCAGTACAAGCGGATGCCTTTCGGCTTAGCATCCGCTGCCTTTTTTTTTCAGCAAGTGATGCAGAATTTGTTAGGTGCTGTTGAAGGTGTGTTAGTCTTTCAAGGCGATGTCTTGGTTCATGCCAAAGATGTTCGGTCACATGATATTATCTTGTGCAAGGTTTTCGATATTTTCGAGAAACGTGGTGTGGTGCTTAAGTCTGAAAAATGTAAGATGTTGAGTGAAAAAGTGGAATATCTGGGTCATCTCATTTCGGAAGATTTATTTATTTATAAAGTTTTATATAGCGCTGGCTAGACCCGGAGGTATCAGAGCGCTTTACATAAGGATCAGTGCGTTACAGGTTACATAGTTACAGGATCAGCGAGTTACAGGTTACATAGTTACATCAATTAGATCAACGAATAACGGAGGGGGAGGAAAAACAGCGGGGGACGAGGAAAACAATGTCAGATGTCCGGCTGGGTAGGTGATGGCCAAGGGGGTGAACCAGAGCCAGACTCCTCTATAGCTGCAAAGAACAGCTCCACCGGGCATCAGCCAAGGTTGCTCGGGCTCCGCAGTAGGTAAGATGGCATTAGACCCAAGCAGGGTCTTTTAGATACCATTATTGGTGCTACCACACCTGTTGACAAGACGGGGGTGAAGTCACTTTTAGGACTCTGAGTATTACTCACGGTTTATCCCAGATTTTGCTACCATTGTACGCCCTATTAGTAGTCTGCTCAGGAAAGGGGTAAAATGTGTGTGGTTTGATTAGTGTGCTTCGGCCTTCCACCAAGTCAAGTTGTGTTTGAGTGAGAGTAAAGCCCTCAAGCCTTTTGACCCTGATGTCGCATGTTGCATGACAGTTGATGCCAGCCAATTTGGTCTGGGTGCAATCTTGGCACAAAATTCGCAAAACGATGAGAGCACTGTAGCATTTGCTTCAAGAGTTCTTAAAGATGCGGAATTACAGTATTCCGTAATTGAAAAGGAGCTGTTAGCGTGTCTCTGGGCAGTAGAAAAATGTCGCCCCTATGTATGGGGTAGGCGTTTTCTGTTGCGACAGATCACAAGCCATTGGTCAATATTCTTGGTACAGGTGCCACCAAGTGTTGTACACCAAGGATATTGAGAATGGTTTCTCGTTTAATGCTATATCAATTTGATGTCATTCATTTCTCGGGTGGAAGGAACTTGTAGAGCTGACTTTTTGTCCCGCTTTCCGTTGAAAGGTGATGATGGTGTTGGTCAAGAATTTCAGGAACTATGAGAAGAAGACTTTAGGATTGTTTTGTAGCTGCTCTAGAAATACCAGAACTTAGTTTTTGCTCGGAGGAGAATTGGATGAAAGCATTAAGAGATAATGAGGTGCTTCAGCAGGTTTACGATTTTATCAGAAGTGGTTGGCCCAGGGAGAAAGTCTTACCCCATCTTTTGCAACCTTATTGGAAGGTTGAAACAGAATTATCCTTAGAAGATGGGATTTTGCTATGCTCAGATAAGCTTATTCCCCCTCACAGTATCAGAAAGATTATTGTCAGCAAAGCCCATGAAGGTCACTTTGGGACAACACTCACAAAACGTCGCATCCGCGAGACCTCTTGGTGGCCTAGTATGGATGTTGAGAAATGTCAAGTTGTGGAGAATTGTGTAGTATGTGGTTCGGCAGATAAAAGCCTGAAGGTGGTCACACCGCCTTTGATTCCCATTGAGTGTCCTTCCGGACCATGGGTCAAGGTTGGTTTGGACATTATGGGTCCTTTTGACTCCTTACCTGGAGGTTCTCGCTATATTTTTGTGCTGGTCGATTATGCATCCAAGTGGCCAGAAATAAAGATGGTTAAGGACCCCTGTGCATCCAACCTCGTGTTGTTTCTCCAGGAGTTTTGCATGAGGGAAGGTTTTCCTGAGGTTCTAGTTTCGGACAATGGAACACAATTTGTGAGTTCAAATCCTTTCTGGAGTCTTGTAACATTAAGCACTTGAAGAGTTCCCTTTATCACCGCAAATGAATGTCCTCGTTGAGCACATGAACAGAGTGGTGGGGGAGTTTGTCAGATGGGCAAAGTCGGGCAACCATGATACGGGTAAGTCGTTGGTCAGCATGTTGTGGTTTTATAGAACCACTCCTCTTTCCACGACCAAGATTTCTCCATTTGAATTATTGAGGGGAAGAAGAGCCAATACAAGTTTTAAACCTGGATGGATGAACAAGTGGATTAAGTCAGAGTCTGATGTGGTGAGTCTTATGGATATGGTGAAGGAAAATGTATTAAAAACTCAGACCAAACAAAAATGTTGGTTTGATCAAAAGAAAGGAGTCAAGATGGTTCCTGTGGTTGTGGGTGATTTGGTGCGGGTGAAGTCACCTGTCCATGTGAAAAAGGGCTCAGACAAATTTGGGGCTCCTATTTCTGTGATAAAGGTTGGTAGAAATGCTGTCCAAGTTGAAGGTGGAAAATGGTGGAATGTGGGCAGAATCGTTAAGGTAAAAAGGAAGAGTAACCAAGAAAGTACTGGTAGTTCTGACTCTAAAGATGTGGGTGACTCCAGAGGAGTTAGAAGAAGCTCTGGAACCCTAGTCATACCCAGTACATATCGTGTGTAAATAAGTTTGATTTTGTGTACTGTTTTTTTTTTTTTTTTGGTTTTTCTGTAATAAGAAAGGAGGATATGTAGTGCCTATGCCTAGTGCTGGGAGCAGAGTGTTCTCAGATCTCTTTGCCATTCTCTCCCAGGGGTTCTACTGTTGCCAAGTAGCCTTTCTGTTGGGGAATGTATTGGTTCAAATGCACAGTGGACGGTTGGAGCTGGATGGGGAGCTGGCCGTGAAGTCCTGTCTGCCGTGTAGGCATTCACAATAAATCTACTCAAATCAACATTCGTCCAGCATAATTACTACAGTATAGTAAGTCCTTGGATCCTGATTTTGATTCTATCTAGAGGCTGGCTGCCCCTCAGTGGCACAGAAACCTCCTGTTGTAGATGGGTCAAAAGTTACAAACCTGGGGACACGAAAATAAGTGAATAGTGAGCTGTATCCTCTATTCTTGAGGCTTGGAGTGGGCTTAAATATTGGGATGTTTTGCTGGCATGAGTGATTTGTCAAATGAGAGATTCATCAAGAAAAAACAAGAGTTTCCTTTATGTCATTTCCAGCCAGTAGAGTTTGCTTTAATAGTGTAGAGATTCACATTTGTAGTCTCCTTGGTCCACCTACAAATCGCAGCCAGCAAATACATTGTTGTAATCAATGACCACACCACAGGGTACCAAGAGACTGTTCTACAGATAAACACTACTGCCTCCTTGGTGGCCAGGGCTTCTATAGGGATCTTTCCTCAGTTTGGTACTTAAGGATGGTGATAGCTGACCGAGGGTTGAACTTCATATCCCCTTTCCGCAAATCCATGTAGGATGAAATTTGAATAATTATTACAGGGAGAAAAAGTTCCTCCTACTACTCTTATTCTTTTCCTTTTGGAAGATGTCACACAATAGAGTAAATTTCAGTCCATTCTAAGTAGGTGTGGGCAGACTGAATTGGCGGAACTTTGGCCATTACGTGCTACTCTTTAACATGGAGTTCTGAGCAAATTACACCAATCACCGTGTGGCGGAATATTTCTTCTGCGAGGCTCCAGAATATGCGAGTGAGATTTGGAATCCCCAGCACAATTTTCTAATGCAGGCGGTTGCCGGCGTTCACGGGCATCATGGTCAGAGGGCTTCAGCACAAGTAGATTTGCTGCCACTTGAGTAGATTTTCTACTCGAGCGGCAGCAAAATCAACTTGAATGGCCGCACTCTCTTGCGCAACGCATGGTGCCGTTCGTGTTGATTTTCAGCGCTGCTTGTGATACTGGCTCTAAATTGCAGTGCGAGCTGCATATTTTCTGCCCATTTACAGAATTCCATGGATTCTCACTGAGTTTTTCTGTAACTCCATGAAATTCTGCGGAGTGAAACTCTGTGAGTTCCACCCACCCCTAATTCTAAGTCCAGTTCACCACTCGAGTAGTCCCTTCATTTTGGTGGATGGATGTTGGAAGGACAACCCAAGGTCCCTCTCCCTGACATTTAATACCATATTCTGGGCCTGAGGAGGAAGGCCAACCTGATACACAAGTACAACTTTCAGGTAAGTCATGCAACACTGAACAGATGGAATAACCACGCGGCATAGCGTACTGGCTATAAGAAGGACAAAGAGGTCCAACTCCTCAAGACAATTAGTCCTCTGGCAATGGAGGACAAATGGTGCCATCTCAAAAATATCTTTAAGAGAGTAAGTAAAATCTACAATTCTGTTGATATTAGAGACAGAAATCGTGGCATTGAGCAGGTCATAGAAAAAAGCTAAGTCCTTGACATGATACACAGATCTGAGGTGATTTTTCAGTATAGGGAGGGAATACATTTTGCGTCTGATATGACTACTGAACGCAGCAGCAATATGGTGTGTTGCTGGTTTGTATTGGGCATCTGGTCTCATTATCCCCTTGGGTTCATTTTGGTCCACACCCATGCATTTGGCACAGGGGGCAGTCTCACCTGTAAAGAGAAAACTACACAGGATGTTGAGAAGGTACAAAGAAGCACCACGCCAAATGTTGATATACTACTAGGTCTGGAAGTTACCAAGGTCTATCGTGTTCCATTGGAGAGTCTATTCTATAGCACAAGCACGGGTTGACAGGCTGTGTGCTTGCTTGGGCTACAGTGGCCTCAGCACTGTTACCAAAACTAATGCTCACCCCTTGCTATGTGTTTGTGAGCTCAGGACATGCTAGAAACAGCAAAGTTCTAAAGTGTCTTTAATGTGACAAGTGGTTCCAAAAGAAAATATGGCATTTGTTGTGCCTGGGGGCCTGCGTTCCTGGTGATGTCCATGGGGTAAAAAAACACCATACCCGTATTTCAGACGTTGTTGTATTAGGCTTTAGCTACACTGGAGAGCTTTGGTCTTGCCCACTTAGAAAACACATCCGTCTTCGCAGCTGCTGGAAACAGCTATCAGGTTCTATGGGTGATTCTATGATTGAGCACAAACAAGAGTTGACAAGCTGCATATTTGCTTGCTTGGGCTACTGGGACCTCCACACAGATACCAAAGCTAATATCCACCCCTTGCCATGTGCTTGTGAGCTGGAGGTCAAGCTAGAAGCAGCAAAGTTCTTGAATGCCCTTAATTTGGCCATTGGTTCCACAGAAAAGAAGACATTTTCTTCTCACTGAGGTCCTGAGTTACTAGTGATGCCCATAGGGTAAAAGAATGCCTTAGCCGCATTTCAGAGGTTGGTGACTTTAGCTGGACTGGACAGCTTTTGTGTTGCCTACTTAGAAAATACATCTGTCTGCTCGGCTGCTAGAAAGAGCTCTTGGGACACCATAGGCAAAACTATTAAGGTATCCAAATGCCAGAGACACCAATCTTCTGTAGTGTACCTTGGGCCCCCAATGGAGAGTATGAAGATTAGACCTCTCAGGGTCAAGGTCTATGATCTCCTGCAGAATAAGATCCTCGCTACCCAGGCTTAGGTCAGTGCCATTGTAGGCCTCAAAGCGTAGTGCAGGGATTATAGTTACCGCCCTGGTTGCTCTGATCTTGAGGAAGCAGCTCAAAAAGGTCATTTTTTACAAATTGTCTACACAGAAGGGTCCAGATTTCATCAGCCCTTCAAACTACAGATGGGACTTTGTGACAAGGAAGTTAGAACAATTGTGTCTCAGGAAGGGAACAACCAGTAGCTTTTAAAAGCTGCATACTCTTTCCCAAGGGGCAGATTGAGATGCAACTGAAAAATAATTCCTGTCTATTATCTGGAGCTGATGGCACATTAGCGTCTGAAAGGTTATGGTCTGTTCTGACCTTACATTCTAAAGCTGGCTGATTGCATTGAAGAGTGAAAGCCCCAACCTTCTGCAGTGGCATGCTGACAGCCTCCTAAACATGCATAGTCCCTGAAAGTCTTACCTGAGAGGACCATTCCTAAGAATAAGCATCCTTTCATGGCAAGAAAAGTTTTGCCATCATGCCTTAGCTTGAAATTTCACACACACACACACACACATACACACACACACACCAGAATCAAGAGGACTACAGCCCCCTTGATCAGAAGGGACCGGCTGTTTTGGTAGCTATGATTCTGCTGAGGGGCACTGACCCGTTACCTGTAGTCCTCGAAGAAGAGTTTGCAAAGACTTTTCTTGTAAAATCCTTATAATCCCCCAAAAAACACATATGTGTTCCTTTAGTATCGCCTACATATATTTAGTGTGCTGTGTGTCTGGAATTTCATTTGGCGTATATTGAGACTGTTTTGTACTAATGTCATCATCTGTGAAAACATGCTGCTTGCAAAAAAAGATGGCTGGCTGTGCCTACTTATGCAATCTGTAATGGCACGCTGAGTAACCACATTTCATTTACCATTTGGTGCATGTTCTTCGTCTCCGTCTTGAAATGGCAAAAAGAACGGATGCAAGGGTATTCTCTACGTTGATTGGTTATTATTTTTTAAACTGGCACCCAGACTTGATTAGCCCTGGCTTTCAGCCATCAAATTCACTAATTATATTACATCTGACATCACTGATTACAGCAGTTTAAGGATGAGCTTTGAAGAGGACAAATCCAGCAACAGGTGATGTCGCCACTCTGACGTTTATGCTATAGGTTGAGAGGTTAAGTCATGCAGTGGGTTTCTAGTCACTTCTTAGGGTTAAGACAGAAGAAAATATGCTCTCATGGTGATGCACATTGTGATGTCACTGATGATATCACCAGTGTCACTGATTACATGTTGCTGATTCTGTGGGAGTCCGAACCCCAATAATTCACGGAACCCCAAAACGCCTTGCATTGTTTATGTTCAGGAAGGTGACCCTTCCTGCACATAAACAATCTTTTTAAAAAAAAGACATTTTGTAACTTCCATGTGTGCTGCATTAGGCAGCACACATAAATGTGACAAAACAGCATTTCAAAATTGTTCATGTGCAGGAAGGGGGAACTTCCTGCACATAAACAATCTCCCCCTGCACGCAGACACCCTTGCACTATGATGCAAGGGTGCCTGCGTTGGCACTACACTGCTAAGTGTAGTGCCAGCGCATGGGGAAACGCAAGGCTGCACCATATTCTTGTAAATATGGTGCAGCCCAGCGTTTCTGAAGTGGTGGAGCATGTCGTTAAGCCAAGGAGGCTAACGACATGCTCCGCCAATTCTGTTGTAAATATCCCCCTTAGTATTTTATATTGAAAGAAATTGCAAAAAACCGAAACATTTTAATGGGAAGGTTGGTGCTGCATCTCCGAGACTAACTTTTGAATGGTTGATTTTATTACGCAGTGCGAGGCTCCTGCTCCTGCCAGGGCCAGACTGGAAACCCAAAACAGCCCTGGCAAATGTTCTCAGACCAGTCCCTATACGGTGCACACCAAGTGCAGTGAGTGAGCCTGACCACTACAAAGGGGGCTTTGGGAGGCTCTCCCCGCCCAAAAATTTCGGAAACAATGGTGCAGTCTACAACACATTTATCATTATATAATGAATTGTATTAGCTTTTAAAGAATAGTAAATGAAGACCTTACTATGCACCAGGATACAACAATCTTTGTTGTTGTTCTTCAATGATTCCCTTATTATCACCCTCCAACAGTGCCTCTCATCTCTCCATAGCCCATCTGTCACATCTATTTCATTTGTTTTATAGCATCTCTCATACCATTGTAGGATGTCAAAGCACAATATATCACACACATATATAGAGACAATAAATCATACATGAAAATCAGTGTATAGAAAATGTTACATAAGGCAAAGGGGACTAAAAGGTGTAGGATTCACATGTCATTCATACTGGTAGGCATTTTTAAAGAGTGCTTGGTCTGGTGAAGCACAAACTCAGGATTCAGAACATAACACAGTGGTTAGCATTGACTTTAACAATAAAAATGTATTTCCACCCAAATAAACCTTTTTAGCAGCATCCGGCTAATGATAGACTGGGAAAAAACATAAGTTACTAACTTGTACCATGCAGTTTGCAAGCAGCTCTTTGATCAATCAATCAATCAATCAATCACAGAATTTGTAGAGCGCACTACTTACCCGCGAGGGTCTCAAGGCGCTGGGGAGAGGGAAGGGGGGGGGGTGCTGCTACTGGTCGAACAGCCAGGTCTTGATGACAGTTTATAGGTCACTGTGCTAGATTACGATTGTCCCTTATGAATTGCACAGTAACAAAAGAATCTCTGTGACAAAAGCAGTAACCCACTGACCTATGCACATAAAATACTGTTTTTTAAAATGCATGGTACACGTTCTTTGCAGTAGGCATATTAACCCTCTGTGCTACATTAGATAAGTCAAAGCTGCCACTGGACAAAACTCTCATCTCTCTCCAGCAGGTACATTAATCACTGGCATTTTCTTGACACTTATATTGTTGCTCGAAAACTGCTAATTTTACAAGGAACTTTGCAGTGCTTTTAAAACTGCTGCCTGGGGACCCCCTGGGAATGTGCCACGGACCCCTGGGGGTCCGCGAACCACAGTTTGGGAAACACTGTACTACATCACCTCTGCATGGAATTTGGTGGCCCCGTTGGTAAGTACATATTTACCATCTGCTTGTAGTTGTGCACATATCTAAAAAATATGTAATCTATTTCTCAACTGGAAGGAGCAGATATTTTATGGGGTAGTATGCCATAAATATAGGCTAAATTTGTGAAATGACAATCCCATTTCACAAAGGCAGTTCACAGGGGCGTAACAATGGCCCCTGCAGACCCTGAAGTGCAGGGGAGGCCCAAATGTCCAGAGGGCCCCCTCCGGCATTGTGCAGGGAGTGTGGGCCCCTGGGCTGAGAACCCATGACTCTGTCCTGAGCGTGGGGGACACGCTCCATGTATATTGCAGAGGGGCCACCTCACATTTAGTCACACCACTGGCTGGACATGGTTTTTGGTCATACCAAATAATTTCACATGCATGTATTTGTATACATGAACTAAATTCCCATTTGAGCCTGTACAGAGCAGGAATGTTTAATGTATGGAGAGGATGTGGCCTTACGGCTAGAGCGGTCGACCTCGAAGCTGGGGAACCGGGTTCGAGTCTCTGCAGGGACGCTCAACATCCTGTGATTCTGGGCAAATCACTTAATCTCCCTGTGCCCAACAAAAATTAATGTGTCCTTGTGTAACGCAACTGGTGCTCATGTAAAGCGCTCTGATACCTTCGGGTCAAGTTTGCCCTATATAAAACTCTGGGGGAAAAAAAATTGAAATACCCTGCACATGGGGACATGTAAGTAGCTATGTGATGAAAACTCACATATCATGTCGACGGTCTGATGTGTGATGCATTGTTCAGCACACATATAGAGTTGGGCACGCCCCTGCCAAAGTAATCACTTTGAGATGGTGGCCCTTCCAAGACTGGATGTTGATTTAGCCATCAAAGACATGCACCCTTGCACCATGTAGCAAGGAATGATGTTGAGTGCCTGCCCTGCATTCTGTGCACCGGTGACATAATTAGTCAGATATTGTCCTTAAACACTTCCATTTGACATTTATCTGTCCATTATTAATTCATATCAACTTTGCCACATGCTATGTGTCAAACGTGCTGAAAGACGACAAATACCCAACCCGACCGCCTCAGCTGTATCCTACTCAACACACGCTCCCTCCACAAACACGCCGTGGAGATCTGGAACCTACTCGACTCCGTCTACCCCAACATCGCCTGCCTCATGGTAACCTGGATGAACTCCACCTCCACCCTGGACATCACCACCACCATCCCGGACGGCTACAAGATCATTCACAAGGACTGCATCAACAAACTGGGTGGAGGCATTGCCATCGTACACCAAAGCACTTTCAGGCTCACCACCCACTCGGATGACCACTCGACCGACATGGAGCACCTCCACTTGTGGGTCCGGACCAACCCGAACTCCACCCTCCAAGGCACCCTCATCTACAGACACCCAGACCCTGTCCATCCTTCAGCGACTCCATCATCGACTTCGTGCACCCCACGCACTCGCCTCCACAGACTACATTCTCCTTGGCAACTTTCACCTGGACAACCCCAACGACCAGAACACCTCGTCCCTGCTGGAGAAAATCACCACCGTCGAACTCAAACAACGGGTCACCTCCCCAAACCACTCAGTAGGACACAGGCTCAACCCCATCTTCTCTGCCAGCGACAACATCACCTTCAGCCACACCTCTGAGCTCCTTTGGACCGACCACCGCTCCGTCCACTTCTCCTTCACCAAACCCACCATACACCCCCACACCCACCACTACCCTTGCAGAAGTTGGAACAAGGTCACCGAAGAACAGCTGACTACCTCCCTCAGCAAAACCCCACCACCGACATCCACGGACGCTAATACCTCAGCACACAACCTCCATTGATGGCTCTCCATCTGCGCCAACACACTGGCTCCCCTAAAGAAAGCCCCAGGCAAGAAACACTCCAAAAAGCCAGCTGGTTCTCTCCCGCCCTTCATGAGTCCAGACGCAACTGTCGATGGCTCGAGAAGAGATGGAGGAGCAGCAAGACCACTCAGCCTTCAAAACTGCTGTCACCACATCTACCACCTCATTACAACAACTAAGAAAGTGGCCCTACAGGAAAGGATCAACGCCGACACACTCAATAGCAAAGAACTTTTCACTGTGGTCAAAGAATTCGCCAAACCCAGCACAGAGATAGCAGACATCCCACCATCCCAAGACCTCTGCACCTTCTTCCATCGCAAGATTAAGGAGATCTACGACAGCTTCTATAGCCTCCATACCTAAGACCCTCTCACCCCACCTGCAACCACCGCACCCAATCACACCAGACCCCAGCAGACCCTGCTTAGCTGAACTCCCCTCACCGCTGATAACACCCTCAAGATCATAAAGAGCATCCCCTCCGGAGCACCCTTGGACCCCTGCGCTCACACATCTTCAACAGAGCCGGCACCTCAAACCAGGGACGGTTTCTTCATAGGGCTCTAGGGGCGTTGACTCCCCTAGCTGCAAGCCATTACATCCTTCGCAAGTGGATTCCTGTTCTCCTTCATGAGGAGGGGCTACCACAGAACCGTCTCTTGCTCTCTGCGTTGTTTACTGCAGGCAACCATCTGGGGCTGTGTAATCGAACTGTGCATGTCATGTTGGCCAGTATTTTGCTGTCTCCCAGCCCGACATGCGTAGTTCAGGCTTCCCCAGTCTTTGCTGTAAAGGGAGCTGGGAAGCAGAGGCACAGCCCCGGTCTCGGATGGGGCGCTGTGTTCACCTGTCCCAGCCAATATCTGCACTGCTCTTATGCTGTTTAGTATTATAAAGAGCATGAGAGCAGTGCTTTCTTTCATTGGATGAGATGGTGATGCTTTAGTTTCCGCATGCCCAGCATTCTCAGCACTTCAGTACAGCCAGGCAGCGTGGTGCGGGTGGATTTTGAAGAGTCAGCCAGTGGAGGGCAAAGAAGTGACTCGCCGAGGTAAGATTATTTTTTTTATTATATTTTGTAAAGTAATGTAACTGGTACTTGTGTAAAGTGCTCCAATACTGTCTGTTTGAGTTCACACAAAGTAAAAACTGCCAAAAAATAGACCATGTTAATGCTTAATTTGAACGCTAGGCCGTTATCTGCGTGTTTGTGTGTGCTGGCGATTTCGTGACTTGGTGGCAATTAATAACAGATATGTCGCATAGACAAAACGGTCATTTTTATAATAAAACGTAGCTATTCAGTTATTTATCTCAAAATGCTCCGTCACTTTTTTGGTGAAGTGCCTTGCAAGTCGGTGTGTTGTACATTTAATGCGCACTCTCGTTTCTTATGTTAAATACTACTTCTTCTGGGGAGGGGGTGGAAGAAGATATATCTACTCTCTATATGAGAGACAGGGTGCAGAGGGAGGTCAGCCTGCAGCCAGGCAACCCCTCAATCCAGGACGTTATCAACACTCTTGCAAGCCATGAACAATCACTTTTCATTGTGTGAGGCAATCATCCTGGTCTGACCCCTGAGTCCAGACAAGAGATACTTTTACCAGGTAAACCAGTATCACTGCGATCACAACTGACTAGCCACGACCTTTCACTTTACAATCGGCCAGTACTGTCCAAAAAAGAATCCATTGAAATAAAACAAAACTACAACTCCCAGAGTGCATTCGGTTTTGAAATGATATTCCATTGCACTTTATTTTGAACATATAAAGCGCATTGCTGCCTCTAATGTGGTATTGAAGGGCTGTGCAGATCTTGTCCTTTTTGCAAGTTGGGACTTGTGTGCATGAAAATCTCCAACATTGCAGTCTTGCTTCACTAAAGACAGATTCTTTAAACAATAAAGCAACACTGTTAGACAGCTTGCTGGCATGCCCTGCCTGTGTAGGTAAATTGATGTAAGGTCCACATCTGCCTTGGTGATTAGCTTTGTTTATCATGATGGCTATTCTGAATGTGGTTTCACGTATTGACACCACTACTGTGCACATTGCACCAAGTCACCAGGGTGCCTGCATTCCCTCTGGCCACTACTTAGCCCACAGCTCCAGGGAAAGTGATGTGGGTTTGGCCATGTATTTGATTTGATCCTGCAGTATGCTTTTCGTACAGTACACCACAACAGTCTGCCCTGTTCTGCTGTCTTTCATGCACATTGTGCATTCATGTGGCCAAGGGCTCATATTTCACACGCATTCACACAACTCTACACAGCTAGCAATCTTGCTACACTGCAGGGAGGTGTAACGACATGTACTTATCATAGTTTTACTATTGTTGTGTACTCCTGTGATGTCATTACTAACACACTTGGCTCCATAGTTCAGAACAGTGGGAAAACTTTTCTAAGCTAAAACGGCGTTCCAATTAAGATGGTCTAAACATGCCGTTCTTTTTAATCTGAGTGGGGACACTGTGGAAATTAAAGTATGTATGACAAAAAGTGAGCCACAACTCATTTTAGCTTAGAAAAGTTTTTCTTTTGCACTTTACGGGGTCCAGATGGCTGATGGATGATATGATCATCTACACCTTATTCTTCTTCACCTTTTCTCACACAATTTCAAAACTTGGGCAAACATTTTCACTTTCCCCTTTTCTTTTCTTATCATTAAAGTTACCGATGATGACAACGTGAGCAAACTGGTGAGTACCAACCAGTAGCTCTATGGGTGGTGCTTACGTGAGGTACTTTCTGACTTCCCACACCTTTTTTCTTTTTGTTTAATTGATGTGATCATGTGTGTGGTTGGTTGACAAACTTAAAACTTTTAAAAGAGAACACTTGGAGGTGGGCACGACTGATAAACAAGTGCAGCCCAACCTACGAGTATACAAGTATCCCCCCCTTTTTTTGTTGATATAACATGTAAAGGTTGTAGTGTTCTATGTAACCAGGTCATTGGTGTATGAACATATTGCAGCTCCCTGACCGCTGAGCGACTGCTGCGGGATCCTGGATCCTCGGCGGACGCAGTGGTCCTGTGGCAGTCCGACCGTCACAATTGTAATATTGCAGGCGGGCCCGCAGTGTGGCAGTGGTCGGACCGCCACACGAGTACGGCAGTCCTATGGACCGACGCACTCGTAATAAGGCCCTATTTGGTTTTTTTTTCCTCATATGTGACAACTTGCAAAGGTATATAATCAGGTGTTATATGGTTCTGATGCCCCAAGCCCGCAGCCTGTCGGGCAACTTTTCGCCTGATGTACCTTTCTGCTCCATTGTGAGAGGTAATGGGGTCACTCTGGAAGCGGGTGTCTTAATCTTTGGACCTTTATGTCGCTGTTATGTGCTTAATTCAGACGAGAATGCAGCCAGTGGCTTTCAGGTCTTAACTCTTTTTGGTGACCCACCCAAGCAGTCTAATCTACCAATGTGTTTAGCTGATTTTAGCCATTCTGCACAGGAGGGTGGTATACATGAGACCCACTTAATACAGATTTCCCTGCGTGATATGATTATCAAGGTGAGTAAAAGTTGTTCTTGCAGCTTCCTATCTCTTCCCATAAAACCATCCTCTTCTAAAACCCCAAATATAATCAGTGGTAGGCTTACCTCTAATCTTCTTTCCATGAGGATAGTCAAAACCTTACCCAGTTACTGCCAGTAGGTTTGAATTGCGGGGCATTGCCAGAACATATGAACATCGTCTGCTTTCTCCCCATCACATTTCGGGCAACGCTTAATTTTCTCTCCTATTTTGGACAGTTTCAAGGGGGACCAGTATGCCCTATGGGAAGTAAACAGATGGTTCTTTCTTAATGGAGCATACCTGACAAAAGACCAAAGAGTAGCCATTGATACTTGCCACAGAGATGGTATATCAGCTGCAGGTAGAACTTCCTTCCATCTTTCTTCTGGCAGAGTGTTGGTGCCATTTCTGCATGGCTCAGCATCCAATACCAGGTTGAGACTTCTTTCCTTTGTCTTTTGGTGTCACAGATTCTTTCCACCCACTCCATGGAGAAGCCTGCATCTGGTTGTTCATGAGCCCAGCTTGTTAGTTGCAGGTACTTAAATCTTGAAAGCACATTGTTTGTTTCTTGAGCGAGGAGGTCCCATGAGATTGCATTCTCTTCCCCCAACAGCTGCCCCCATTTTCCTTTCCCAGCCTCGATTAGTGGGGTAGCCAGTGAGTCCAATAAACATAACAGAGTTCCAGGGGACTTCCAAATTGGAGCCAATTGACAATAATAGGAGATTCCAAGGATTCTCCTGACCTGTATAAACAGCTTCCATGCCGCAATCAAGACCCTGAGTCGTACCTTTTTGAAATATTTGGGGTGGCCGAATTTGAAGAGAAAGTGGCTGCTCTGCTCTGCCAAGTCTCTGGCGAGAGCTCCGAAACGTTGCTGCCCCAATTGGAAGTTATTTGTTAACAGTGGTCTAAAATGCTTTAATCGGAAAGCCCAACAGTACATTTGGAAGTCTGGAAAAGCCACTCCACCATCAGATTTGTTTTTGCGCAGCTTCTTCCAGGCTATTCTGATGCACTTATTGGCCCAAATAATGCTATTTAGCTCCCCCTGTACCTTCCTCATCCACTTAGTCTCAAAATGCAGAGGTAACGCATTAAGCAAAAAAGTATATTTTGGGAGGAGCGTCATTTTGATAAGGTTAGTTCTGCCGATGATGGATAAAGGCAGGTGGGACCAGAATTTTAGGAGCTTTCTGGTTTCTTTCATGAGTTTTGAGCAGTTTGTCTCAACCATGTTATGCAAGTGTTTTGTCACTTGAACTCCTAAATACCTGACCTCATTCTTCTCTAGTTTTTTCAGGGTTGTGTCCAGT
Organism: Calotriton arnoldi; assembly: GCA_963921515.1. NCBI lineage: Eukaryota > Metazoa > Chordata > Amphibia > Caudata > Salamandridae > Calotriton > Calotriton arnoldi. Next base: position 270,313 of record CAWUFW010014615.1, read on the forward strand.
GGTGTATTCCATGCCATGATCTTGGTTTTCCCTTCATTAACTGAGTAACCTGATACTTTCCCGAACTCTATTAAAGTATCCATGATGACAGGGTAGGCACCTATGAGGTCTTGTGTATAAATCATTAGATCGTCTGCATAGAGGGCCTCTTTCTTAGTCCATTCTTGGTACTGGAATGGCGATATTCGCTGCCCCTGAATGATTCTGCTAGCTAGAGGTTCAATGTATAAGTTGAACAATAATGGAGATAGGGGGCAACCTTGCCGTGTGCCTCTACCTATCTCTATTACCGGTGTAAGAGCGCCATTGACCAGAATCCTTTCCTTTTGGGATCTGTATATATTTTGAATTGCATGTTGAAAGTTATTGCCTACCCCGTTAAGTCTTCAAACTTCATATAGAAAGGGCCAGCTCACCCTGTCAAATGCCTTAGCAGCATCTACCATCATAATAGCTAAGGGGAGTTGTTTGACCGTGGCTAGATCAATCACACAGACCAGATCATGTACAAGCTCATGTAAATGTCTATTCATCATGAAGCCTTTTTGAGAGGTATTGATTTGCTCTTCTAAGACTCCACCCAATCTTTTGGCCAGATTATTTGTGAACAACTTATAATCATTGTTAAGCAATGAGATCGGCCTATACGATTCACATTTTTTTGAGTTTTTATTTGGTTTTAGGATTAAGGTGATTGTAGCATCCTTCCACTATCAGGTATAGGGGCTTTATCTACATATATCAAATTTAATCGGGAAGTCAACTCTGGGGCTATTTCCTCCGCTAGGGCCTTATATATCTCAGATGGGATGCCATCTGGGCCTGGTGCCTTCCCCCTCTTTAAATGCTTAATGGCTTTAAGAACTTCCTCAGACCTTATTTCCTTATTAAGATAATGCTCTTTATCTTGTGTGAGTTTTGGAAATGAGTCAGATCTAAGCAAACTATTAATCAGGGAGTCCGTCGCAAGACAATCTTCCCTGTACAGGTTCTGAAAAAAGGAAGTGAAGGCCCTCCCCAATGACTTGGTCACTCTGGCACCTTTCCCCTGTTTCTTCCACTTCTACCTCTTTAATTGTGTTTCTAATCAGAGCCCCTCTTGCCTTCCAGGCCAATAACTTTCCACAGCCTTCCCAGTATTCATAATGTGCAAGTTGGCATTCCATTTGTGTTGTATAACCTCGTCTAGGTATTCAGTCAGTTCCTTTTTGGCTTCATCTATTTGTTTTTGGATTCTAGTAACCTCTCCAGGGTCGACTGCTTTGATTAAGTCTATGTGTCCAGTGGCTATTACCCACTCTTGCTGGATTATTTTTGGTTAGCTTCCCTTCGCCTGTGCGCAGCATAGCTTATCAATCTCCCACACAGAAAGGCCTTATTCGTGTCCCAAATTATACCCGGATGGGCAGAGGTTTTATTTACTTCAAAGAACTCTAGGGTGTCTTGTTTCAGGCTCATTATTATCTTCTGATCTTCTAACAGAGATCTATCTAGAGTCCACCTACGAGTATGTGTATCACAATCTAGAGTTAACTCAAGTCTTACTGCGGAGTGGTCTGATAGGTGCTCTGGTTGGTGAGTTATTGCTGCTACCTTGTTGCCTAACCTGGTGTCAATCAAAAAGTAATCTATACAGGAGGCATGACCATATTTCTTGTTGTGGTATGTGTAACTTTTATTGCTGCCCGCCTTATGTCTCCAGGGATCTATCAGCCCCATATTCTTCATTAAATTCTGTATAGCATTTCTCATTTTTGGTGTATTGACCGTTGGCCATGGGGAAGATTTATCGAGAACAGGATCGAGTAATGTGTTAAAGTCGCCAGCCATTATAATAATGTTCTCATTATCTAGAAGTAATTGAAAAAGATCCTGAAGGGGGATGGGTCATCTACATTTGGGCCGTAATAGGTAATCAGAGAATATGTAATGTTATTGATGTTTACAATGGCTATCAACCATCTCCCCTTGGGGTCTACACTGACCTCCATTAGTTTGGCATGCGCTGTGTTTTTTATTCAAATTGCGACCCCCTTCGCGTTACAGTTTTGATTTGTGCATGCAAACTGGTTGATCCATCGCTGGCTCTTGATAATTTCTTCCCACTCGGCCAACCGAAGATGCGTCTCTTGTAGCATAAATATATCACTCTTTGATTGTTTAAAAAAAAGAAGTATTCTCCTTCTTCTGGCCAGCACCCTTAACTCATTTACGTTCCAGCTTAGTACCCTCAGACTGCAGGTGTTATTAGAGTTGGTTATTTTGAGGGACCCACCCTTTCTTTGAGCCCCTCGGTCTAGTCGTTGTTGCCACACATAAGGACCTTATTTTTTATTTTATTTTTTCCCGCTGCTCCCCACCCAATGTGATATTTAAATTAGAGTAATCTTGTTTACCCCCCCCCCTGAGAAACCCTCCCTTTAACCAAACTGGGCATTTCCATTGTGCCCTTTGCCTTCACCTCTCCGGATTAATATAGGACGTTATCTTGCAGTACCCCGAGCTAACCCTAGGTTTTAATTTTTTGATCAAGTTCAAAACTTCATCTGTGTCTTTTATGTTAAACCTTTTGTTGTTCCACATTATACTTGATGTAGCAGGGAATTTCAGTTGGGCTGTGGCACCTAATGATCTGAGCTCCTGTATATGTTTGCCAAGTTCCCACTGTCGATTTTGTGTCTCCCTTGCAATGTCCGAGCGAATGCGGAAGGACCACTCATCTTTGGTAAATGTACCTGTCTTTAGTGCCTCTGTAAGTATCATTTCTTTTGTCAGATAGGTATTGAAATTTACCTGGACCTTCCTGGGCTTAGCTATGTTTGGGTTCTTCCTGAACGGATTCCTATGCACTCGTTGTATGTCCTGTTGTAAATCTAGTGTACTGGCAGATGGTATAAATTCTTTTATCAGGGTTATCACAAACTCCTTTAGGTCCCCCCCTTCTCTTCCCTCAGGAATATCCAGGATTCTTAAGTTGTATCTCCTGGAGTGGTTTTCTAGTACTTCTATCTTTTCCTGAAGTAGTTTTTCACTAGCCTTGAGATTTGAGATTTCTCTGCTGTTCCCTGCTGTTTCCTCCCGCACTATCTCTAATGCTCCCTATTCTTTCTGAGAAGCCTGTGAGCTTGTTTTCGAAACTCTCACAAAAGTCACAAATTTTTGCTTGATTTGCCTTGGAGAGTGTAAACCTAGTTCTGATCTCTTGTGAAAGTGCGCACAACAGGCCTCCCATATCCTGCGCTGTAGGCGAAGAGGATGTGTCTCGCTCTATTGCTGGTACAGTTACCTCTATATGTGTTTCAGCTGTGGTTTGGAGAAGTGTTTCATCACCCACCAGAGCTTGAAATCGGTTGGATAAGTGGAGCCCCTCTGGTTCCTTGTGATCTGTTTTCTGAGATGCCATCTTGCTGAGGGTGCCTGTATAAGGCAGGGCGCTGGCCTCACTAGGAAGTGTATTTTCCTCCCTTCCTTGCACCTTAAAAAATGATCTCAAAGAGGCAGTAATTTTGGCCTTACTACACAAGGGGTTTGATGTGTGTGCCAGCTTCCCTCTACTCTTTTTTTATATATACTCTCAGGGAGAGGCTCCTTGACAAGTGGGGTCACTACATTAGTGTGGGGCTGTGCAGTGAGCACATGTATAGGTAGAATTGTTGGAGGAGACCCACCAGAACCCTCCCCCTTAGATAGCCCAGGACCAAAATCTACACGGGAATTCCTTAAACCATAGCGTGAAATACCTTGTGGTTTCCCCTCTGCAGGTAGTGTGGTTCCAATCCTGTCCACCTTTTTGGATGTCCTACTGGCGTGCTGCAGGGATTTTCATTGAGCTTTGTCCTTCCCACCTGACAAGGGAGTCCTTTTGGGGCACATAGAGCAGTAAAAAAGAGGCGCTTCAGAGATAAGCACTTGTGTTGGCCAACATGCCCGCACGCTTGTGCTGACACTGCTACCTGGGACCTGGTGGTGGAACTGGGCTGCAGCCCGCCGATCCCGGCATAGCTGTAGCGCGGCCAGGAACCACTGATCCCCGTGGGAGGCTGGCCGCGGTGCGTGAGTGCCAGAGCAGTGCAGCTTCGGAAGATTTCTGGGGGTTTTCTGACACCCCCCCATCTTGATGGAAACCTGTGGTTCGCGCGAGTGAGTTGAGGTTTGTGCAGTACCCAGGAAGCTTTCCTCACCGCGGCTCGGCGGGTCTGATTACTCCGGAAAGGTGATTGGCAACGGCCTGCTGCTTAGCCAGCTGCCATGCTCCTCTGTCTCAGCCGTAATAAGGCCCTTTGTCATAATTTTTTCTCTGTCAGTTTTTTCTCTCTTATTGTAGCATTGAAATTGATGCAAGGTATTTCATGTTGTGGTGATTTGATTTTGGGGTACTGGTAGATTAATGCAACTGTATTTTGTCTGAATATTGGATTCATAGCGGTTCTCGACAAAGATAAAACTAGTGGAGGTGGGGAAAGGGGTTCCAGTCCTCTGGGATCTGACGATGAGGTGGAAGCCACAGGGCTTGCTCAGATAGCCAAAGAACCAACACGTAGCTAGTTTGAAGGCAAGTTCCGGCCAAAACGACCTGCGCATAGCTCAGAATGAAGGAGAGAATCTAGGTGGGAGTTAGAGGAAAGGCACGAATTAAGGAGAGAGAGAAAGAAAGCACGCCATAGAAGTACAGCCGGAACACATAGCAGGTCGTCCGCCTCCTGACGACAGCAGGGGTAGGTACAGAGCACGATTCGGGGAAGAGTCCGAAGTAGAACTAGAGGATAGGCTTTCGACCGGGGTCCGAGGCATACCAGATCATCAACATAGGAGAGGGGCTGACCAGGAAATCAGGGGCCAAGGTAGCCTGGTGCAAACTCAATGAAGACATATAAGTAAGATGGCACCTTTGCCTGAACACGAGGGGAGCAGCAAAGAGGACATCTGCTGATCCTCCCAAACGCACAGGATAGATAGACTGACCCCAAGGGAGATAGTGGTCCGAGAGGAAGTCAAGATCATTACACTGCCATTTTGCCACCTGCTAGCCCTCTGGACTGAGGGAAAGGATGATTGTGATAGACTAGGCCGGAGGAGGGGTCCTTCGAACCAGAGTACATGGCTGTTGCAGAGTACTGCATCAGCACGGAGGAAGAGATACCAAGTGGAACTTCCCCTACATGCAGGATTGCCGAAGAAGATGGGAATGCTATGTTAAGGAAAGACCAGTGGAGCTCCCCACGCCAAAATGAACCCACTACTACAGTGTCTCCCAAACTGTGGTCCGCGGACCCCCAGGGGTCCGTGGCACATTCCCAGGGGGTCCCCAGGCAGCAGTTTTAAAAGCACTGCAAAGTTCCTTGTAAAATTAGCAGTTTTCGAGCAACAATAAAAGTGTCAAGAAAATGCCAGTGATTAATGTACCTGCTGGAGAGAGATGAGAGTTTTGTCCAGTGGCAGCTTTGACTTATCTAATGTAGCACAGAGGGTTAATATGCCTACTGCAAAGAACGTGTACCATGCATTTTAAAAAACAGTATTTTATGTGCATAGGTCAGTGGGTTACTGCTTTTGTCACAGAGATTCTTTTGTTACTGTGCAATTCATAAGGGACAATCGTAATCTAGCACAGTGACCTATAAACTGTCATCAAAGAGCTGCTTGCAAACTGCATGGTACAAGTTAGTAACTTATGTTTTTTCCCAGTCTCATTATCCGGATGCTGCTAAAAAGGTTTATTTGGGTGGAAATACATTTTTATTGTTAAAGTCAATGCTAACCACTGTGTTATGGTCTGAATCCGGAGTTTGTGCTTCACCAGACCAAACACTCTTTAAAAATGCCTACTAGTATGAATGACATGTGAATCCTACACCTTTTAGTCCCCTTTGCCTTATGTAACATTTTCTATACACTGATTTTCATGTATGATTTATTGTCTCTATATATGTGTGTGATATAATGTGCTTTGACATCCTACAATGGTATGAGAGATGCTATAAAACAAATGAAATACATGTGACAGATGGGCTATGGAGAGATGAGAGGCACTGTTGGAGGGTGATAATAAGGGAATCATTGAAGAACAACAACAAAGATTGTTGTATCCTGGTGCATAGTAAGGTCTTCATTTACTATTCTTTAAAAGCTAATACAATTAATTATATAATGATAAATGTGTTGTAGACTGCACCATTGTTTCCTAAATTTTTGGGCGGGAGAGCCTCCCAAAGCCCCCTTTGTAGTGGTCAGGCTCACTCACTGCACTTGGTGTGCACCGTATAGGGACTGGTCTGAGAACATTTGCCAGGGCTGTTTTGGGTTTCCAGTCTGGCCCTGGCAGGAGCAGAAGCCTCGTACTGCGTAATAAAACCAACCATTCAAAAGTTAGTCTCGGAGATGCAGCACCAACCTTCCCATTTAAATGTTTCGGTTTTTTGCAATTTCTTTCAATATAAAATACTAAGGGGGATATTTACAACAGAATTGGCGGAGCATGTCGTTAGCTTCTTGGCTTAACGACATGCTCCACCACTTCAGAACGCAGGGCTGCACCATATTTACAAGAATATGGTGCAGCCCTGCGTTTCCCCCTGCGCTGACACTACACTTAGCAGTGTAGTGCCAACGCAGGCACCCTTGCACCATAGTGCAAGGGTGTCTGCGTGCAGGGGGAGATTGTTTATGTGCAGGAAGTTCCCCCTTCCTGCACATGAACAATTATGAAATGCCGTTTTGTCACATTTATGTGTGCTGCCTAATGCACCTAATGCACCTTCCTGAACATAAACAATACAAGGCGTTTTGCTTTTTCCATGGGAAAAAGCAAAATCGAGGAGAAATAACGCATTTCTCCTTGTTTCGCTAAGTTAATACCAGGGTTTCCATGGTCATAATTTTGGTGCTGCCTCCTATTTACGCTGCCCTTGTAAATAGAGGGCAGCGTCAAAATCAAGGGGTTTTGGGGTGGAACGCCCACCGCAACTCCCACTGCCCACCCCTTTCATGCTCAGCATTGCGTGAAAGGGGGCCCTATTTACAAGGCAGCATGGCTTAACGCTGCCTTGTAAATAAGGCGAAGCTCCTATCGCCACGGGAACATCACAAAACTTGACGTTCCCATGGCGATAGGGGCTTGTAAATATGCCCCTAAAATCCTTAGTAATTCGAGTATTTGTTTTGTGTGCACACGTGTGTTTATTTTTTTCGAATTACTGTTATAATGTTTGAAATTTAAATCCTACAAATTGCTTGGGGGTCCCCGGCTTCCAGTGGTGACTCAATGGGGGTCCTCAGGAGTCAAAAGTTTGGGAACCACTGCACTACTACATAAGGGCACGTCAGGGATCATCTATGTGTCCTGAGCTCAGATGGTTAAAGAAGGGCTGAGGACCAAATTGCTGCTCTTGGGGGATGGAGTGGGGAAATGGATCTCATGTTTTGAGAAGAGCACTGCAGAGTAAATCTAGCAATAGGCGATGTTAAAAGTCTGCTAAGTAGCCTCATCGTAGAGCAGACCAACACAGTGTTTTCCTGAGCACGCATCCCAGCAGTCACGTTGACAAACACCGACCATGATGGGGCTGCATTCAATTCATTTAGACACCAAATATGGATGGCCCTGAGGGAAATGTTCCCTGACTAACCAGACATAGGAGAATTGATGGCAGAAAGCATGAAACCTGAGGAAACCGTGACCGACTTTCTATGCAGAATGAGGGAACGGTGGGGTCAACAGACAGGACAGCTATGGACTGACATGGGCCCCCAGGTTGCATTCTTCTACAACAACCTCAAAAAGGGACTGCCCACCGAAATATAGAGTGGGCTTGACAGCGTAGTAGGATTAGACACCAAACCTTGGTGCAAATACAGGCCTACATATTACATTACTACACAATAAAGCAGTAAAAGGTCAGGGAAAAAATAGGAGCAAGCCCAAAGAGACACCGCAAAGCTGGTCCAACATAAGTTAAAAAAGACCGCCCTCGAGGGGGCGCCATAGGTCGCAAGCATACAAATAGCACCAGCTTTGAAGGGAGCTCCGCCGCCGAACCCCAGAGGGTTTCTACCCAGTCCTGGCGGCAGAGGTCAGGGGGTCTGGCAGCAGCCAGACCTCAGAGAGTGCTACTACTGTCATCGAATGGGCCACATAGCTGACTGATGCTGCGTAAAAGCTTATCATGAACAAAGATCAATAAGCCTGAGCCAGTCCCCTCAAAATCCCCATCCACAAAACCAAGCCCAGATCAACCCGAGCGCACAGCACATTCAGCCACAAGGAAATCAGTCAGCAAACACACTACAACAACAGGGACCAGGTGGTTGGCCAAACACATGGCAACAGCAGCAAGCAGGTAGCCCAGCCCAGCAAGGACCGGGGCCACAGCCACGGCAGGGAGGGGTGACTGTCTGGGGAGGCAGTAACTTTACACAATCACCCAATCCAAATGTGCAGTAAGCCTAAAAAAACGCCAATACGACATCCACTTCATACTCACTTTAGAAAACTCATCACGACAATAAAGACACAGCCTTAGGAGAAAACTCAAGCCTTTACTTGCATTCAGGAAGAACTAAGGGCTGCTGTATGATATGTCGACCAGGAATCTATGCTAAAATCTGCCATTTGGGTTGCCTGCAGGGGCCTAGGCCCCACTCTGCTGTTGGTCCCCCAGGGCAGGGTTAGCTGGCCATGGCCCGGGGGAGGGCAGTCTGACAAGGGGGCAGGGGGGCCCCCTGACCAGTGTATAAAAACGGGCACCCAGGTACCCTCAGCTAATTCCAATCAGGACGAGGTCCTATTACTAGATCAAAGGGACCCCATTCTTAAACAACAGGCTCCAACTAATGGGGGTCCCCTTTTAGTTCCAAAACAAGGTCGACGTTCCAAGTGCCGGAAGCCAGGTTTTCTGCACAGACGAGATGTTGAGATGCCCAAATTGAACTCTGTAGTTCACGCACAATTTGGCACCAGGTCAGCAGGGAAATACACCAGGGCAACGTCTCAGTTCATTACACACAGCACGACAAGTCCCAGCCACGCACCTGACTCCCGTCATAAGCAAGATATCTTGCCTTCTCCTTTCCCTAATGCTTCCAAACATTCAAAGTCTGCTCATCGGATCATGTCCCTCCAAAACAGCGATAGTAGCGTGTCACTGGGTAAGAAGTCCCTGATCCTCGCCGAGGGCAGCAGACCCAAAGCATCCTGGATTTGAGGCAGAGAGGGGCACTGGGAGGGAAAGGGAATCTGTAGATGACCATCACAGCCCCCACACAAGGTGAATGGATACACTCATCACCGCACCCAGCTTGTTGAATCTATAACACAGGGCCTCACGAACATCGTCCAAGGGAGCAATAGGCCCGGTACCGTCATTGCCACGTCCGAATCACAGGGGGCCAAAGAGAAGCTTCTCAACCCCCACTGGTATGCCACAATAAAACCAACACTACATGAAACCTTAGGGAGGTGCTCAAAGACCTGCACGAAGCAGCCCAAAAGTAGCCCAAAAACTAAGCTTCCAGGAAAAAGGGCATAGTCAAAACACCCAACTCGATTAGGAAAAACCTAGTCACATGTCAAGTGCAGGGACCAGAGGGACATACACGTGTTCTCAGGACATGTTGCCATTACCCGTAACTCCCAAATTGGGAAACACCCCCTTCTTTTCATGGCACATCGCGCATGTGTAGGTCAAAAGGTAGCATGCGCATCAATAAAACTGGTACAAGCAGGGGAGCAGAGCCGACAGTAGGTTACGGTCAGGGATGGACCTTTGACGAATGTGTGACTGCAAGGCTTCCCTCTCATGCCCCCGTTGGGAGCAAAGGCCCTTGTAATGTGGGGTAATTCCTCTTAACTACAGCGGCAAGTATCAGACTTGTTCCAAATATTTATATCACACATGCAAGTTGTAGGCCCACTTTTCACTCACGTTCTCGGGGGAAGTGACTTCATCGCATCCCACCCTGACGAAAGCCCAGGACCATTTACAAGCCATCAGGAAGGGCTGAAACTTGTTGGTGCTCAAGTTAGGGTCATAGGACCATCACATCCTCTAAACCCTACTATTTTGTTTTTAAATCTTCCCTCCCACTCCAATAATAAAGGATACTTTAGGAGTGGGGGAGGAATTTTATCTTTAAAGTTACGCCCCCATACACCAAGTCTTCGTAATAGCTCCCTGAAATATGGTTGAGCCCATCCCAACCTTTAGGAGTTGGGGTGAGCCCGATGACGAAGCATGTCACTACTAGAGTGAATGAGGGCTATATTAAGAAAAGGGTCTTTTCCCCTTCCCATCCACATTAGTGGGTCGGCAAAAGACTGACGAAAAAATCCTTGGTGTCCCCTAGAGCTCTTTTTCTCTCTTGGAGGAACCAGCCTGGTTCCAGAAGGGATACCCAATTGTCTGTAGATACATCAATAAAACTACACACATGTTAGGAAAAGTAGGGTATTGGAGGGCCGACAATGCCCATAAACTGATAGGTAAAAAGAGTCATCCACTCACCCACAAAGATCACCCCACTAGAACATTCACCTCAGTCACGGCTAGGGGGGAGGACCAAAGGACCCACAAAATAAAACTCAGGCGACATTGACCAAAAACTAGTCAATCCCTAAAATGACGCCCATACTGGGGCCCCCATGCAGTATTCCGCCAAAGATTGCACAAAATAGACACACAGAAATGCCCCAAAAAGGACAGGCACAGGAATTTCCGAGACCGAATAATGATGTGTGTTTCTCTAAAAGCTAACCTATAACCCACAGCTCTTATCCAACAGGTCTGCTATTGAGCCATTAGTGCATCACCTTCACTGCCGCCCGCCACCTTTTCAGTAGCAACCTCCGAAATCCCAACGAGGCCTGAGGGTTCAAGCCAGATAAAGATCACAGACTATTTTTTACGGACATTTTTGACAACAGACTCTTTACACTGTGCCAAGCAAAGACACCCCCAGATGCCAGAAAGTTGCAGATGACCACTCCAGACACTATTGCAAGAACTGCAATGTTCCAAAAGGTATGTACTCTTGCACCTTTGGACACCATCTGCTTAGCATGGTTGTGGCAGCATTCATCTGTAGTGAGAAATCTGCCTAGTCATGTGGAGCCTATCTCGACATTTCTACAGCGCTTGCGTAGGGACCTCTCCCACCTCACTTACGCTTACACTGAACCAAACACTAGTATTCCACATGCACTACACAGCGCACTCTTGCATGAAACATGGTATCAGCACATGACCGCTGTGGGCACCCAGACGTTGGCTAGATCGTGCTATGTCTGCTCACTGAAACCCCACGCCATGGGTGCAGACAGACTTTACCTATCCCAAGAAATAAGCCATGAAAAAGCAAAATGTCTCATCCACCTGTACCTATGTAGGATTAGGGCCAAGATACAACTCAGTAGGATAGAACCCCATAGAGTAGTGGTAAACATCACCCAGTATGAAACCAACACCACTGCACTGTACCTTCTCACTGAGCCTAGCGATATTCAAACTGAGCTAGACAGGATGCACAGGGGCACCATAGCAGAGGACTCTGTTTGGCCCCAAGATTTTCCAGAAAAGAGGTTCTTGGAAGTAGCAAAACTACTGCACCAGTGCACAAACATGTCCGCTCCCACCTCCATCTGTGGTCACAGGGTGGCCCTTATCGTGTCTGGGGAAGTCCTCTTTAATAACAAATGGAGCCGAGACATGGAATTCCAGTGCAGGGTCATTCACATAGCTGATCCAAGGTGAAATAAGTCTGGAAGGGAAGGGTTGAATGCCAGCATAAGTACCCCATGTCAGGACATCTGGGACACTGAGATAGATAGGTACACGTGGCTAAAAGGGAAGGGGCAACCCCTAACTGTACGGAAACTTATACTGTGCTCCTTGTGTTTTAGAGGCAAAGGAACAATCCTGCTTGGCATTGATGAGAATTGTGGAGCAATACTGCACGTAATAGCATGAAACGGGGCACCTCTGAGTGATGGATTATATACCAGGTCCCAGGATACTTGTTTCCGGTCCAGGCAAGACCTGGCTTGGCTGTTCGGGCTGGACTGTTCCCATGAGGCACATGGTCAAGACTGATTTGCATATAGCTGGGCCTGAACTGGGGTAGTAAAGTGAGCTAAAGAACGATGATGGATTCAACCCAGATCTGTGACTGGGGGTGAGTGTCTGAAAAGATTTAGTGCTCCGTCCATCATCTCCTTGTGTTTGCTTTGTTCACCCTAAGTCGGCAGGGTATGCCCAGATGTCGGTCCCTTGCTCACTTTGCCACTGAATTCAAGCTAGCCTGGCTGATAAGGGGTGTTACCCTGAAACCGGTCCTAGGATGCTTGATCCGTTCCAGGGAAGACCTGGCTTGGCAATTCGGGCTGGACTGTTCCCATGAGGCACATGGTAAAGACTGATTTGCATATAGCTGGGTCTGAACTGGGTGGCGAAGTGAGCTAAAGAACTATGATGGATACATCCCCGATTTGTGACTAGGGGTGAGTGTCTGAAAAGATTCAGTGCTCCGTCCATCATCTCCTAGTGGTTGCTTTGTTAGCTCCAAGTTGGCAGGGTATGCCCAGACCTGGGTCCTTGCTTACTTTGCCACTGGATTCAAGATAGCCTGGCTGATGTGGGTTGTTACTCCAAAACTGGTCCCAGGATGCTTATTTCCGGTCCAGGGAAGACCTGGCTTGGCAGTTCGGGCTGGACTGTTCCCATGAGGCACAGGGTCAAGACTGATTTGCATATAGCTGGGTCTGAATTGGGTCGGTGAAGTGAGCTAAAGAATGATGATGGATTCAACCCAGATCTGTGACTGGGGTTGAGTGTCTGAAAAGATTCAGTGCTCCGTCCTTCATCTCCTTGTGTTTGCTTTGTTCGCCCTAAGTTGGCAGGGTATGCCCAGACGTGGGTCTCTTGCTCACTTTGCTACTGGATTCAAGCTAGCCTGACTGATGAGGAGTGCTACCCTGAAACGGGTCCGAGGATGCTTGTTTCCAGTCCAGGGAAGACCTGGCTTGGTAGTTCGGACTGGACTGTTCCCATGAGGCACAGGGTCCAGACTGATTTGCATATAGGTGGGTCTGAACTGGGTGGCGGAGTGAGCTAAAGAACTATGATGGATACATCCCTGATCTGTGACTGGGGGTGAGTGTCTGAAAAGATTCAGTGAAAATCCATCATCTCCTTGTGTTTGCTTTGTTCGCCCTAAGTTGGCAGGGTATGCCCAGGACGTCGGTCCCTTGCTCACTTTGCCACTGGATTCAAGCTAGCCTGGCTGATGAGGGGTGTTACCCTGAAACCGGTCCTAGGATGCTTGTTTCCGGTCCAGGGAAGACCTGGCTTGGCCGTTCTGGCTGAACTGTTCCCACGAGGCACAGTCTGTCAATACTGATTTGCATTTAGCTGGGTCTGAACTGGGTGGCGAAGTGAGCTAAAGAACTATGATGGATACATCACCGATCTGTGACTGGGGGTGAGTGTCTGAAAAGATTAAATGCTCCATCCATCATCTCCTTGTGTTTGCTTTGTTCGCTCTAAGTTGGCAGGGTATGCCCAGACGTGGGTCCCTTGCTCACTTTGCCACTGGATTCAAGATAGCCGGGCTGATGTGGGGTGTTACCCCGAAACCGGTCCCAGGATGCTTGTTTCCGGTCCAGGGAAGACCTGGCTTGGCAGTTCAGGCTTGACTGTTCCCATGAGGCACAGGGTCAAGACTGATTTGCATATAGCTGGGTCTCAACTGGGTCGGCGAAGTGAGCTAAAGAACGATGATGGATTCAACCCAGATCTGTGACTGGGGGTGAGTGTCTGAAAAGATTCAGTGCTCCATCCATCATCTCCTAGTGTTTGCTTTGGTCGCCCTAAGTTGGCACGGTATGACCAGACATGGGTACCTTGCTCACTTTGCCACTGGATTCAAGCTTGCTTGGCTGATGAGGGGTGTTACCATGAAACCGGTCCTAGGATGCTTGTTTCTGGTCCAGGGAAGACCTGGCTTTGCAGTTTGGGCTGGACTGCTCCCATGAGGCACAGGGTCAAGACGGATTTGCATATAGATGGGTCTGAACTGGGTGGCGAAGTGAGCTAAAGAACTATGATGGATACATCCCCAATCTGTGACTGGGGATGAGTGTCTGAAAAGATTCAGTGCTCCGTCCATCATCTCTTTGTGTTTGCGATGGATTATCTACTGGCAATGTGGGGAGTTTGCTTATGCTCAGCTCAGAACCGGATAGCAGGGCCTCTGTGCCCTCGTAACCATACACACCCGACCCTGGTCATCCCTGGAGAAGACCTGTCTGAGTTGTTCAAACATCCGCTACATAAGAAAACAACTCTATTGCATCAGGCTTGTGAAAACACAAACTGCTGATTATTTTAGCTAGGTGCAGTGCAAAGAAATTCCGGAAGAATTTAGACTGTTTTCTGACACTCAAGTAAACGCGGGACGGTCCATACCCTTCTTCACCCAGGCAAACGTCCGCTGGTTACAGGTAACCAGGTGGGAATTACTGAAGATGATCAACAATACTGAGCTCGGCCTAAATGCTATCAAGGATGAACTGAGAGCCATCCGCAACATTGGTATGTGTTGGACATGATGACCATGATGACGGGTGGGGTGTGTGCCAAGATAGGTGCGTCCTGCTGTACTTTTATCCCAGGAAAAGACATGGACAATGGGACACCAACTCTTGCCATCCAAACATTGCATCGTCTACAAGCTGCCCCTGAGGAGGACTGGTTTGTCGATTTGTTTTCCTGGCTCCCCCGGTGGGTGACCAGACAGTGCACGTCATTGCTTCTGATTATCATTTTTGTGCTGTTTTTGCATAGTTTCCTACAAGTGGGGATTTCTGGCTGTAAAAAAACAGTCCTCAAATTAAGTAGAATGCAAGTAACTAGGGAATTAGTAATAGAAACAACAGAAAGACAACAAAACTCAAATAATGGAACTGTCATGAAGTGTGGGGCACTTGATGTAGTTGAAAATTCAACTTGAGGGGGGAATGTTATTATTGAAAAATACCATGTCGATATACACCATGATATATGTACGTATAACAACGAACTCACAGCGCTGTTGTCGAATCCACTTGATATGACTGCCCCATTAACCCTGAGTCAGAAGTACGTAGTCAGCAAGACCCTGTGACCTAATCCTGAAGCAACTGATTGACAGATCACAGGTTGGGTCACATTTAAACCTTAGGGAAATGCACAAACAGGAAAACCCAGATTGATCCCACACATAGACAGCAACATCACAATGACCTTGGGAGATTGGCCCCAATAAAACATGTTTTGCCGAAAGGGCGCGCGTTCCCAAAACACCATAAAGTCAGATGTCACATTATGTTAGGAACACTCAGTCAATCAGAACACAGCATACACACTACATGCAGTGATCATGCGTTCCCCATGCTGGACATCTGGACACGTACTCACTGGTCCCACACTGTATCCACGCAAGGTGGAGGCCCACCTGCGCTTCTTATCAACCACCAGATTTATGACCCAGTGACTAGGCCCAGATTTCTGTCTCCAAAGGAATGTACATATGACTTTATGATGCTTCATGTAATGTATAAAATGATGGCCAAAACCAATGTGCTTGGAGACGGTCTTCAGACCCCAAATCTGTTGCCTGCTCTACCGGCCACTACGTAAATTAAACCAACTGTTCCTGTTTTGCCAAATGCCTCTTGTCTTTGATTTTTCAAGGTAAATTCACATTCGAGCAACACTGGCGACATTCAAACAGAGCTAGATAGGATGCACAGGAGGGGCACCATTGGGGAGGATACTGTTTGACCCCCAGACTTTTCAAAAGAGATTCTTGGAGGTAGCTAAACCACCACACCAATGCACGAGCACGTCCGCCACACTTCCATCTGTGATCCTATGATGGCCCTTAGCATTTCTGTGGCTATCTTCTATAATAACAAATGAACCCCAGACATGGAGTTCTAGTGTAGTGCCATCCACCTTGATGATACAAAGCAAAATGAGTCTCGTAGGGGAGGGTTAACAGCATTCGTACCCCATGTCATGAAATCTGAGATACTGAGGTGAATAGATATATGTGGTTAGAAGGGAAAGGGCAACCCTTAATTGTATGGAAACTTACACTGTATTCATTGTGTTTCAGAGGGAAAGGAACCATTCCTCTGGGGACATATGAAAACTGTGGCACAGTGCTGTACATTCTGGACATGCAATGGGGCACTTCCACGCTGTTGAATATATACTAGCAATGAAGAGAATTTGCCTACACTCAGCTCGTTCCCGGGTGGCATGGCCTCTGCTCCCCCATCACCATACACACCCCAACCCTGGTCATTCCCAGAGAAGATCCGTTAAAATTGCACCAACGCTCGCTAAAGAAGAAGACGACTCTGTTGTGTCAGGCTCCATAAAAAAGACCTGCTGAATATTTTGGCTGGGCTCAGTACAAGGACATTCTGGATAAATTCAGACTGTTTTCTGACACACAAATTAACTCAGAGGGGTCCATTCTCTTCTTCACAGTGCAGAAAAAAGTGAACGCCTGCTGGTTAATGATAAAAGGTAGGAGATGCTCAAGATGATGAACAGCACTGAGCTCAGCCTTATTGAGATCCAGATTCTTAAGCAATCAGACCGCCCAACTCACTGCAACCGATGTCATCCGCTCCCTCCTCGACCAGGGTGAAACAGCAGCCCTCCTCCTCCTGGACCTCTCGGCTGAATTCAACACTGCACCCTAGCCACCAGACTCCACGATGCCGGCATCCGTGGCAAGGACCTCCACTAGATCCGCTCCTTCCTTACTGGCAGAACTCAGCGGGTCATACTCCCTCTCTACCTCACGGAACTGACAGAGGCCAACTGTTGGAGTGCCCCACCCTCTTCAACGTGGCCCCCCTTGCATCCATCGTCAAGAACCACGGGCTCAACATCATCTCAGACGCCAACGACACCCAGCTGATCCTCTCCCTCACCACTGAACCCAACATCACCAGACACAACTTCCAAGAAGGAATGAAAGCCGTCGCCACCTGGATGAAGAACAGCTGCCTGAAACTCAACTCAGAAAAGACAGAAGTCCCCATCCTTGGCTCCACTCCCTCCGCATGGAATGACTCCTGGTGGCCCTCAGAAATTCCCCCACCCCAACGCACCACTCACAAAACCTCTGCATCATATTAGACTCATCGCTCACAATGAACTGCCAGATCAACACTGTCTCCTCGACCTGCTTCGACAACCTCCTCGTGCTTCAAAAGACCTTCAGATGGATCCCAACCGGATACAGAAAAACTGTCATGCACACATTCATCAGCAGCAGACTGGACTACGGCAACACTCTCTACACCAGAATCAACAAGAAACTCCTTCACAAACTCCAGACTGTCCAGAACGCCACAGCCAGAGTGATCCTTGACATCCCCCGTCACAGTCAAATCACCCAACACCTCAGGGATCTCCCCTGGCTTCCAGTCGAAAGAAGAATAACCTTCAAACTCCTCACCCACACATACAAGGCCCTTCACAACACCGGACCCACATACCTGAACAGCCACCTCTCCTTCCACGCACCCAAAAGACACCTCCGATCAGCCCAGCTCTCACTGGCCACCGTTCCACGTATCAGCAAGGGGAAATATCCATTACAACGCAGTCATTATAACGACCTACCTTTACAACCCAACTGTTACAACGCAACTGCCTTTACATCGCATGCCATTAGAATGCATACCATTACAACGCATGCCATTACAACGCATTATAAGGTAAGTAATGGAGATTCTTTTAGTATTAGGATGGGTATGGGCTTTGAGGTACATGGGAATAGTAATTACCTGGGTAATGGGACTCTGACTCTTGCCATCCAAGCATTGCACTGTATACAAAGAGACGTATGAGGAGGGAGGTGCCCCTGAACAGGCATGTTTCCTGAACTGGTTTGCCTGGCTCCCCCTGTGGCTGACCGGACTGTGCATGTCACTGTTACCCGTTTTCATATTTTTAATGTTCTTGTGTGGTTTCCTGCATTTGGGGGTTTCCTGCTGTAAAAACGCATTCCTTATATTAGGTAGAATACAAGTAACTAGGAAAGTAGTACTAGTCAAAACTGAAGAGCAGCATTTCCCCAATAATGTGACTGTAATGAAGTATGGGTTAGATTATGTAGTAGACAAAACAACCCGAGGGGGATTTTGTGATTGATAAAATCAATACTAATGCTTATAATGATACACTCACATGTACGAATGAAATTGCATCACTATTATCAAATTCACCCATCATGAATTCTCCATCAACCCGACTCAGAAATACATATTCAGACAGGCTCTACAATCTAGGCCCACGGTAACTTATTGACAGGTCACCAGTGGGATGGTACGTAGCCAGCAGACAAATGCGCGAACAGGAAACTCAGGTCATCCCCCAGATAAGCACTGTGACACCACAATGGTCCTGGGCAATAGGCCCCAATAAAGCACACATGGACAGAGGGTTGCATGCATTCCCAAAACACCATAAAGTCAGATGCCACATGAAGTTAGGAATAAGGGTGGGCGGTAAACCCCGCTCCTCCGGCAGAGTTCATAGAGTTTTTGTCACTCCGCACTTCGCTTGGAGGGCGTAGTTTGGCAAAAACTCAGCCTTCGCAGGGTAACAGAGTTTTCCTGCACCAACTCCTAATAAGGTAGCAATGATGAAGCTATTAGCGCCTGGACGAGACCACTTAAAGCTCCTTTATCGGCGCCTACCCTTTGTTATTGTACCTCTTTTGTTTATCCCAGCACTCCTCAAATAGATTAATCAATAGCCATTTCGTGATCTTCCGCTCCCAGCTGGGGCTGCACACAACACACAGGAAAGTGAGTTCAGATGCAAATTGCTTCCTTCCCTTTCCTGAGTTTCCTCACCCTGTGCAATGTTTGCACAGCTCCTAATGCGCTCTGTTTGTGGTGACAGGGGGTGTCAAAAGCAGGCGGCATTTCAGCGATCGCCCCCCACCCATAGCAACTCTCTTACTCAAGAGTTGGGGAGCACCTCCAGGTCAGCCTCAAGTCACCTGCATGCTCTGTAGTGCTCTGGCATGCTTGCAGGTTCTCTGGCCCTCACCTACATGCTCCCTGGTGCTCTGGCCCTCACCTGCATGCTCTGTGGTCCTCTGGCCCTCACCTGCCTGCTCCCAGGTGCTGTGGGGTTCTCTCTCGTCCTCCCTCCAGGTACTCTCTCTGTCGCTAGCTTCTGTAGTGCTCATGGTAACATAGAAGACGGACAAGCCGCACTTCGCCATGAAGCAGTTCTGGCTAAGCCTAGTTCTGGTGGCGGCCCTGTTGAAATGTCCTGGCACTGATCACTTTCCACGTGAGTTCTATGTGCCAATGCTGTGTTTGAGCTCGGCACGTGTCATAGCTAGACAAAGCTGATATGTGTGATTAAACTAATAATAATATACTTTTATCGTCCTCAATATGACATTTTTCCAGAGGGTGTACCCTTCCTTCTATATCAGACTACTTCCAGGTCAAGGGAGCAAGTCCTGGATTAGAGGTGAAATAGCAGCAGAGGTACGAAGTGCATGGGACTCCAGAGAGAGAAGTGCAGATGGTGGTGTTGCGACCGCAAGGCAGGGGAGGGCAGACAGGTCATGTTAGAGCCTGCAGGGAAGAGGAGCAGATCCCCGAGGAATAGGCAGCCATGGAGAGTAGAGGGGGTTCCCAGAGCTCTCTCCAGGTAGAGGCACTGACATTGGATATAAACAAGTCCGACCGAGGTCCATCTCTAGCACTGAGTTGGTGCCTTTCAGAACACAGGGGGACCAGAACCTACCCAAGGTGTGATACTGTCTGTGACCACCTGAAGAGACTAGATACCAGTTCTCTGCGCAAAGGAAGACCCCTCTGCACACTGAGAGGGAATGAAGCATTGGACATGGAGGAGAGAGGACCAGACAGAGGCTAAGGTACGTTTATGGCACCCAGTACTCCTATCTTTTATTGTATTCCCTTTTATTGTTGCCATTGCAGTATTGTTCGGTCCATAGGGGTGCCAGGTGGAGGAACTCCGCCTGCTCCCGGAACTCCGCGGAATTCCACAGAGTTTTTATGCAACTCTGCGGAATTCCGTGTAGTGCAACTCCGTGCGCTCCGCCCACCCCTGGTTAGGAACACACATCTAATTAGGACAAAGCACACACAGTACACACAGTGATCACGTGCCCCTCATGCTGGACAACTGGACACATTACCCATTGAACCACATTGTGTCCATACAAGTGCACGGCCCACCTGCCTTTGTTATCAGGGGCTGTTTATTTATGACTCCACAGACAAGGCCTGCATTCTTTACCTAACAAGGATCATCGGAAGTACTTTTATGATACGCAAAAACTGTACAAAAACTCGCTCAAATTGATTGTTCTTTGAGACAGTCTGAAACAGGAGGGGTATGCAGTTCCTAGGTGAGTACAGAGAGTTTAGGAAGTGTCCAATTCCCTTTAGGACACCCAAAACAGAGGTGGATACACCGCTTATCCACCGACAAATATGGGTTAAATGATGATATTCCTTGGGCACAATTGAGCTGAATACCTAATTCCTTCTCATCCGCTTTGATAGCGGCCCTGCAGGTCGCATCACATATCATCTTTATAATGATTATAATGAATAGAGAACAACTTGTTTTACCACATACCTAATCTCAGGATCTCTACACACGATTAGTGTTGATGACTCTATGCTGTCTTTTGATATATGACACACCTTAGGAGAGCGAGCGCTTCTAAAGACTCTGCTCCCCCTAGACATCATTTCCCGCTATTCCTTTCCTCCAACACTACAATGCCTGCAAAAATGACATAGTCTAAGATGACAGCCATGAATTCTAACAGGATCACTTCCTGTTTCCACAATAAATTGAGGTTAGCACACCATGCGTGCTACTTCCGGTTTTCTCCCTATTCCCGCCCCCGGGCAGGAACTGACGAGTATATCTCTACTCCCGTGAGAGAGAACTTCACCTTCCCGGACTGGCGGCAGGGGTAGGTGATCCCGCGCAGTGACGCTGAGCTACAGGTGAGAATGGCCACTCGTAACCGCGCTGTCTGAAATGCTGTTCCACTTCTAATTGGCGACGCTTACTGGTGAGTGTATTGGGTTCACTCGGCGACGATTGGTATGCTAACCATGCAAGCGAGTCTTTATCTTCCCGGCAGCGGCCCTCCATATAACTAGGGACTTGGGCAGAATAACCGGTGTCATTGGCCTCTTCACGCACCGCTAACCAATCAGCGAGCGCGTGGAGGCCCCCGCCCGTGTGTTCTCCCACGTAAACCTTCCCTTCATTACCGAGGTGCTGCTGGGGTTAAATGAGGCGGTGCATTGGGGCTTCCACTTGTACCGGGGCCCCTCCGGTATCCAGCTGCTATGTGATGGCGGGAATAACTTTCACAAATCGGGGTTGGCAACCTACATAATACCTTATCCTCCCTTTAGGATAATTATCCTCGATGTGTCATAGCCCCGCCGGTACTGTTGAGGCATGGACAGAGGTTCTATAGGGTGAGTCGATACTCTGAGATACCCATGAGAGCTGAGAAATTGTTTTTAAACCACTTTACAATGAATATTATGGAGAATTGTTTTACGCTTATTATGTGTCACCACGTGTGCTGCCTGTCACCACACCACCAACAGTGTTGTTTTAAGTCACCAGTGCAAGCACATTGGGTCACTTTTTATACTATTGATATTCTACAGAGAGCTACAGTGTTATCAAGGATGCACAATAATCATGTACTATTGATCATGGTATCTTTTCTTTTTCTTTCTCCTTAGATTACCCTCAACTGTGTTTAGGTACTTTACCTAAATAATAAATGTGGTAGGTAGATTGTGATAGTCACCAACCACAAGGTGTAGATAGTTTGCACTTTTGGTCCTGATGAATTGCCGTCTGATCTCCCAGGCGCTGTGGCAAGAAACATGTTGACCGTTGACCGTTGTAGAGTAGAGCACTATAATCTTGAACTAATAAATTTAAGATAGAAGTTGCCACTCTAGTTTTATTTTACTCAGGTAGGAGCCATTCTATTAAAGTATCGCTTTGGACTACCCAACCTGTTTTAAATCGCACCTTCACTAAAATACATCTACACTAGCCTAGGCCCTCACCCACACCTCACCAAACGGCAAGGAACAAAGATCTCCGCCTAAAGAGCCCCATCATTGGGTGCCCGTCGGGTATTGCAGCGCCGACCCGACGAGGAGCAGTCCCGATGATGAAGCATGACATCCAGCTGGCTGGGTGTGTGAGGGCACTAGTTCCGAAAGGAGGAATTCCCCCTCCTACTCTTCCAAAAAATGTTTTTCCCCCGGAGGACACCTTGTCCTAAAGGGAATTGAACACTTCCTAAACTCTCTGTACTCACCTAGGAACTGCATACCCCTCCTGTTTCAGATTCATTTGGGCAAGTATGCTGGACCTGACCAAAAGCCCTTTCTAATCCCTCTATTTGATGATCTTTGAGGCAGTCCTCAGACCTGCTTCTGTAAACTGTGCCTGCGGCTTAAGTGTTTAATTAAACCAACTGTTTCTGTTTTGCCAAATGCCTCTTGTCATTTGTTTTTTCAAGATAAATTCATAATCGAGCAACACTTCCCAGCTGCGATTCAAGCATGACACTATCAGACACAGCAGTGCATGTGTATTGCTCAGGCTAACATGCAGGACACACGTCTCTTCTCACCTCCTTGCTATTCATATGTCTCCCCATTCAGACACAGTGCCAGTTCAATGTGCTCAGCAACACCGACAGTGGGCTGCACTACCTGGGGCCCACCAAGATCCCACACCATCTATTCTTTCAACAATCACACTTGGAGGCTTATTTATAAGAGCCTTGCATCACTTTTGCACCAGGTAAAGTGGTACATGTGGGACGCAGGGCTCTGAATCAGATTTATGAAGACACACAAAGCCACCCTGCATGGCTTTGAGTGACCTCATAAATCGTGAGTAGGGCAATGCAGCACAAATCGCTGCCTCGCCTTACTCTGCACTCGGGAGGATTTCCATGGGTGTTGCAGTGGGTGTTTCCAACAGCACCCATGGATTTTGAAGCTGCCCCGGATTTATAACAACATGTAAACATGGGGAAGCACAAAGTGTTTACACCTCCCGAGGTGAGGTGTTACAAGGAGGAATTTCTTTATTTATCCTAGTTTTTTCCTCTTTCTATGTGTGCTGCATTCCGCAGCACACACAGAACGAGGAAAACGCATCTTAGAATTGTTTCTGTGCAGGACGGTGCCCGTCCTGCACAAAACACAATCCCGCCAGCAACTTAGGCACCCTTGCACCAAGGTGCAAGAGTGCCTGCGTTCGCAGTAGGCTGCAGAAACAGCACAAGCGCAGGGAGAAAGGACCGGAATGCATTGTAATTGAATTAGGACGGTGCATTCCTGCCCTTTTGTTACTTGCTGGCTTACCCTACCCCAAATTTCCATCAATGAGGATTGTGGTCCTCTGGTGTGCATCACTTGCAATCAACCCTGCCCCCAGTATGAATTTGTTCATGACAGGAGTTAGGCAGTGCTTAATTTGTAAAATATTAAGTGCCAGGGCTCTGACCAGGAGGCCACTGCAGCTTGCACCACCCGTCGCCCCTGTCATCGCTGCCAAAACAACTACTAACCATCTCTCTTGCATGTAAATGCGACAGTTCCGATTATTCCAGGTCCCCAAAGCTAATGGAATGGCTGGGGAGGCAGGTATTAGTAATTTTTTAATGTGTATTGTTTTCCTAAACAACTGTTATACTGCTCATCTCTAAATTACATGAGCAGCGCCACCTTGTGGCAGACTGCCCTAAGTGTGGTGTTGACAATTTGGTGCCGGTGCCGAGCACCGGAAACCAATTAAGTACCGGTGCTCAGCACCAGAAAGCTCCGGCTCAAATTAAGCACTGGAGTTAGGGTGGTCTCTACCATGACAGGCAACACCTGTGTGTTCTCACCCTGCATATCGGGACAGCTGCGTGCTATTTGGTTTCATGCTAGTGACTATGCACATGGCTCATCACATGTTTCTATGTGGTGATACTTCACATAGCCAACACCTGATCCCCCTTTCAGGTGAGGAGTTTATCCTCTGACAACCCCATTCCATTTCATTGCTTTACAGTCCTGATTTGATTGTATGGGCACAAGTAAGACACACCAGCCTTATGGTACAAGGAGGCCTGCATTGTCGCCATCATGTTGGACAGGGTTCAAGTATCCATGCATGATGTGTTGCTCCTATCTGTGTTTTCTGCTTTGTATTGTGGGACTTGCAGTTCTAGTGACTCATGTTAAACATTCCACTGCAAGTCCCAGTACACAAAGATCACCCTGGACTGGTGCTGCACATCACACATGGAATGGACATACTTGACAGAGGTGGACTGAGCTCTACAACATGTAACTGGGCAGTATGACCTACATTTATGTGATGTATGAGTGTACATGAGAAAGATTCCTACCCTTTCCCTTGCACACAGCGCAATGCAGCGCAGGGGCATAGGTTGCTGTGCAGCACAACACAACATTTTTGGCCATAGTGTTCTTTGTTGGCACTTACTCTGTAGGTCTGGTTGGTCCTCATAGCTAGCACTCTCCTGTCTGGGAACTCCTGCAACCAACTCTGCTGGGATGACTGCTGCCACTTGCTCCTCCAAGGTGTTGGACTTGGCCCTTTTGCCCTGAAATTTTTCGCTTTTATTAAGGGTAACACATGGTGTGTCCGAACAGCAAATGCCAAATGCTGTGTAATGTGGTACACACTGTTAGCTCCACCATTTTAGAAAAGCACTGTGGAAAAATGTCACTGTTAAAATGGACGCCATGCCTGCCTGCCCATGTGACGCCTGACTGAGGTGGGTTGGCAGTCTAGTGGTTTGTTTTCCAGCGCCCCTGCGTTTGGAGAGAAACGTCGCACCGAGGGTGCTCTACTCCTCCCCTGAACCAGTTTGAACCGGTTCCCAGAGAACCTTCTGGAAGCTGCCAGCCCTGTCTGGTAGGTGGGGTGAGGGGCGTATATAGAGGGGGCTGGGCTGCCATGTGCTCAGACAGAGGCAGTGCAGAGCATGGACTGAATGAGAGGGGACACTCTGCCAGGGGAGACCGCCACATTGGGCCTGTGTGCTGGCCCCTGGGCCCATCTGCACCCCTCCACCGTCCACAGGGCCAGTGAGAGCCCCTTACTGGAGTGTAGACTGCCATGACAGGAGGAGTACCACGTTATGGGGGATGACTGCTTCTAGGAGCTGCGGTCCTGTTCCGATGAGTACCCACTGCCCGTTGATCTGACCCAGTATTGCTGACTGCTCTCCTACAGCCCTGAATCTAGCGCCTGGGGAGCGATATACCTGCGGTGCCGGAAGGAGGGAGAGGGTGCCTGCAGCGCTGGACTGCCAGAGCTTTACTTATCCTGGGGGACCCTGGAGGTGGGAGCGCTGCCTGTTGCCTGCCTGCACCCTAGCGCTGTGCCCTGAATCCTGGAAGCGCTGCATGCTGCACCCAAGAAGCGCTAGTTGCCAACCTGCCTGTCTCCCCTGTAAGCGCTGTGCCTTCACCGCGCTGGACTGTCCTCTCTGTGTGCCCTACTGCCAGCGCTGTCTTCCCCCAGGAGCTGCTGTGCCTGCTGGAGCGCTGTGCCCAAGAAACGCTCCAGCGCTGGAGGGCCTTTCCCCCAAGCGTGGTGCCCTGCGTGCTCCACATTGCCAGGAGTGCGGACTGCCCCCGAGCGCTGGCGCTGTGGCCGGAAGTAGCGCTGCTGAAGTAAAGTCACCGCCGCCGCTCGGGCTCTGTTACCTGTCGAGGATCACCGCCGCGGCCCCCGCGCTGGGAAGGACGAAGCGCTGTGCCCTTGGCCCGCTGCAGGCCGGTTTCCGGCTGAAGCGCCGCTGCTCGAGTCACCGCTGCGGCTCCGGGGCCGAGAGAGAGGAGTGCCTGTGTGGCTGGGAGGTCCGCTGCGGCCCCCGGAGTGAGGGGATCGCCGCCGCGGAGGAGGAGAGGGCCGCATTAGGCCCGAGGAGCGCCAAGGAGTCGCGTTGCCGGGCGACCAAGGCCGGTCATGTCATCATCGGAGCCGCGCTCCGATTGGTTCTGCACACACTCCCCTGAGGAGCCGCTCCCCATTGGTTCCCGGGTCCGGAGGCCGACGGAGGCCCGGAGCCCGGGACAGAAGTACGCCGGAGGGGCTCCACTGTCATCGGGAGCCCCTGAATCCTCCCCAGGACAGCGTAGAACCCGGAGAGCCTGGGAGCGTGGGCCACCTCCCCCGGTCTGAGCCCCGCGTGCACCAATAAGGAGAGCCTGGGCCCGGCGGGAGCCCACCCCGCCTGCGTGTTGCTGCGCCTGCAGCCCGTGAGGACTGGAGCCTGCTGCCGGGAGGCCGCTGAGACGCCTGCAGCCCCGAGAGCCCGGTGAGTGGGGCATTGAGGGAACCAGTAGCAGGGAGGGGGCAACGGGGCACATTGCCGGTGCCCGCCCCGGGACCAGGGGCCCATTTACTCCCCAGCTGCCCCACTTGATAGCGGGCAGCTGCAGCGGTTGGGGCAGTATTGACCTAGTAGCCCTGGGAGTGGGGACCCTGTCCTTGACTTGGTGGGGGGGTGGTGTCGGGGCACATTGTCGGTGCCCGCCTCCCCCCTGTGTTGCGCTGACTTTACAGCTGCCAAGTATAACAGTGGGCAGCTGCAACGTTGAGAGGCATTGTTTGCCAGGGGCCCAGGAGTCGGGCTCCCCTGTGTGAAGTGGGGCTGCAGCAACTTAGAGTCCCAGAGAGGGGGCTCCCCAGGCGCAGTGGCGCACAGGCTAATCTGCAGCAAGGGGCATGCCAGGCTTGTAAGGCCTATTGTATTTACGCTGATGACTCCTGCCCCGAGTGATTAGCAAGGTTTAACCTCTGCATGAGGGTGTTCACCTATAATGCCTCCAATGAATTTAATGTACCTATATGAGTGGAGCCTGTGTTCACCTGCCAAAAGTTAATGTGTTCCTATGTTGTAGGCCTACCTGATTTGCGACACCCACTGTATGGAAAGTGATTGCGCCTAGAATGTTACAGGCTCTTCCTCATTTACAGTGTAATGTGCATCTAATGTCTAGCTAATTGCACGTCGCCAAATGTATTGAAGTATATGTTGGGACCTACTGTGTTACCTGCTTTTACAGGTGGTTGTTGCTACGGCCTCCTACCGGCCTACTATTCTGCTGTTATGATGTGCTTGAAGGAATCTACGCACTGGGTTTAAGAGGCTAACTGAAGTGAAATGTTGCCTAAGATTACCTGCGTCACCTATTGCTGACTTAAAGTTAGATAAAGAAACTTGCTTTTACATAACAGCCTGGTGTGGTCTCCTTTTTGTGGTGTGCCTGGGGTGTCGCCTGTGTGTGCTGCGCGGATGCTTCACACAATGCTCCTAGTTTAGCCTTCCCGCTCCGCACCACGCTACCCCGTTTCCAACACAAGGCTTTCTGCTCTTCAGGTCCTACTCCTATGGTACGTATGGCTGCCCTCAGGTTCGTGGGCAGTTTCTCCTTGGTCCTACACTTATAATCATGCCAGCGCTTTTTGCAATCTGACACTGTTCTCTTAGCTTGCCCAACGCTGTTAATCTTGTCTACTATGGACTGCCAAATGGCCTATTTCTTCCATAATGGCAATTAAGAGGAGACAAAGAGTGGATATTCATACTTTGTCACCTCTGTTACCAGCATTTGATTTTCCCCCTCACAAAAAATTTAGTAGCAGCCGGTATCGGAGGAAAGAAGTGGGAAGGGGGGAGGAGACAAGAACAACAACAACACAAAACGGAAACAAAATAACTTACCTGCAGCTCGCCACACCACCGGTCTTCTGCTCCTCTCGTGGCTCCACTATAGGCACAGGCTTCCAGCCTCCCCTGTGGCCAATACTGAAGCTCCTCTGATGCATGAGAGCAGCTTCAGGATTGACCTTAGCGCTGAGGATTTGCACTCCCAGGGAGACTGGGAGCCTGTGCTTTGCTGTCTCCAACCCAGCAATGCAGCTGGGTTGGTGAGAGCTTCAGTGTGCATAACGGCCAAACTGTCCTGCGCAATGATAGCAGTGCCCACCACTCCCTTTGGTGCCCATCATCCCCCTAGACCCGCCCCCAAGACTCAGCCTGGAAACAAAATTAAACAATTAAAAAATGGGGTTTATTATCGTTTTATTTTTATTTATTTTTAACGCTGCTGGCGGGGAGGGCGACGCTCGAGATGCCACTACAAGAATTACTTTTCCTCTTCCCCTGGGGTATGTCTGGACATCCTGGCTGGGGCTGGGGTTGTTGGAGTTGTTGCCCTGGCTGTTGTTGCCCTGGTTGCTGCTGCCTGCTCCATCTTTCTGTTTTGTGGGGTGGGAAAATGTTTTTTTTCAAAACAAGTCACTTTTTGAGGGATTTATGATAACATGACGTTCTCCAATGTGACGTTAGGGCGACTTGCATTGCTTTACGTGCCGCAAAGCATCATAGCATCACTTTGGCTGCACATGCGTCAGTTTTTGCTGTGGCAGCCATCCCACGAATGCGTCATTGCTTTTGACACACCATGGGAGCATACGTCCTGGTGCATCGTACCGTAAATACGACAAATCCATGGCATTTTAAAATGACGTACCGCAGCACAAGTTTGTCTGACACATCGCTGCCTTGCCGCAGCAATGTGTCACTTCTCATAAATGAGGCCCTCTGTCCACAGCTGCCCTGTTATTTACTGAAATTTCAGAAATTCTATGACTGAGTGAAAAACTTAACATCTTAATAGTTTGGTCTGACTCTATTATTGATAATGTGCTTAATTAAAGCAAATGCCTTATATAAAGTGCTTCTGCTAGGCCCAACAGGCCAGGAAACGACAAACAATAGTATATATTAATTATGTAATCTCATTTTTTTTTTAGCAAGCAAGCCAGTCGTGGCTGCTGCCCATTTTACGCAGTCAGCGTGGGGAAAAAGAAATAAAAAAGAAAGAAATATAAACGTACCTTCTGCTCCCATGCCATGCTGCTCCTCTGCTCCCAACACTGCAGTTCCCATGAGCTCACCATGCAATTCCAGCGCTTCTCTCATGCTATTACTCCCAGCATGAGAGAAGCGGTGGGATTGGGCGGAACGGGCCGGTTTCATGCTCCAGCAGGGACTGGGTGCCTGTGCTCCTGAGCCCTACAGATATCTCCAAGGAATAGCTTGGAGATAAACAAGTGTGGATTTCGGTTTGGCTAGCAGTGGATGGCTGGCCAAACCCACGTGCACTTTCAGTGCCCACTACTCCACCTCCCCCTGATGGTGGCGCTGCGACCTGGCATCGCCCTGCCCCAGACTCTGCGGACTCAGCAAACTGAGATGAGTCAATGAAAAATAAAATGATGATAAGTGTTTTATTTTTATTTTATTTTTCATTTTCTACCTTTAAGCAGTGGGGCGAGGCTCCTCGGCCATAGCGAAGGAGCCACCCCTAGATGCAAGCTGTGAAGGAAAATGTTAATTTTACTAAGACATCGGGGCACAGATTTACATTAAATCTGCCACCACAAAGATGTGCATCGAGATAGAAAGAAAAGCAAATGGGGCAGCCGACGTGCTGTGAAGAGCACTACCAATTACCTTAGCTCCACATCTTGTTCAACCTCATATAATAATAACAACCTAGTCTCTGTGTTCAGTCTCTTCTTTCATGTCTACTCTGGAGATATGCGATTTAAATAATCTATACAACTCTCTAATTGAAGAAACGGCACACTGCACAACTAATCCATACACTTAAAATGAAGAACAGCTTCTTTCTGTTAATCCGGAGCACCACATTTAAACATAACCTATACACCACAGAAACCAGCAATTAGCTGGGAGTATTGGGAATACACTGTCAACCACTAGCTTTGTTTTTTCAAGTTCCACACAAATGAATTGCTGACTGCAGAATATGTAGCACTAGTTAAAATTAGAATATCATAATCTTTACCCCTTAAACCCAACAGCTGGCACCGGGGATTAAGCACCCTTAGGGGATTATGTCACAAATGGGAAGTGTCATTACCTCCCGGTCCCTCCAGTCCTCGTCCCATTCCTTAACAAAGTGGAGATGACCATCTCCACGACAGAAAAAAAGAGCAGGAGAATGCTGGGATACCTAAACCCACACCCTCCCACTGGGAGTACATAAACTGTACTATCCCAGCATTCAGCCTGTTCTTTTTTTCTGTCTTCCGACAGAATGGGACGTGGATTTGCTGGTTCTTACCTGCTGGAGTCTTCTTGGATGTCTCGTCGGGCTGCTGGGCTGTCCTCGACATCCTGTTCCGTGGTCTCCTGGCCTGCTGGGCTGGCCTGGAGCCGCGTTGATGGGCGGCCGGTCCTTTGTGGCTGGGGCGCCGCTCCTCCCGGTCTGTTCCGGGTTGAAGGCCGCGTCTTCCTGTGGCTGGGCCGGTTGGGGAGACGCTCTGCTGCTGCTGCTTGGGACGCCTTGGGCCAGTCTTGGAGGTGCCCCTGGCATTCCTGGATGCCGGTTGGAGCTGCATTTCGGCCTTTTCCTCCCTGGACGCTGCATGGCCGCCTGGGGGTGCTGGTTGCTCCTGGTTTTCCCCTTTGCTCCGCGCTCGTTGGTGGATGGCGTCTGGGCTGGTGGTTGGGGATCAGTCACTGTGTGGTGGTGTTTGACTGCCCCCGTGGTGAGTACCGCATAGCGGTTTCTTTTCCTTCCTATGCTGCCTCTGCTGCTGTGCTGGCCTGCGGCCGTAGCTCCCTGCACGCATCTGTTTTTCTCTGCTTTCCGGAGTTGTGTGGGGTTGGGCCTGGTTGGTACCTGTATGGGTGACTGCCTGGGAATGCCAGGTGCGGTGGGCTTCCTTTCCCTGCCTTCCTGTGCTGTTTCCTGTTTCGGTCTGTGCCGCTTTGCGGATGGTGGGGCGTCTCTGGTCGTGGTACTGGTCGTCTGGGGCTGCCTGCCTGGCGGTTTTGCCCTTTGCGCACCCTCGGTCCCTGGCGGGATCCTGTCTAGGGTTGTCCCGGGTGCTTGGGACAGTTCTTCGGTTGTTCTGTCTCGGTGTGCTCCGGTGGTGCTTTTCTTCCGGTGCGCGGTCTCCTCCTGGTGGCGTGCTGTTTCCTGGGCTCCCTTCGGTGGCCTACTGCCTTTCCGCCCTGTTGGTTCCTGCCCTTGTCTGCTGTGCGGTGTTCGGCGGGGTCGAGCATGGTGGGTTTCTGGTTGGGTGCCCGCCTGTGCATGCCGGGTGCTGTGGGCTTCGCAGTGTGCGTTTTGCTGGCCTGCGGCCTTTCCTCCCTGCTGGCACCTGGTCATGTCTGCTCTCGGTCCCTGAGTGGGTTGCGGCCTGGTTCGTGTCTGTCTGGGTGCCGGCCTGGGGCTTCCGGTTGCTGTGCGCTCCTTGGTTCGTTCCTGGGGTGTTTGCTTGGAACCTGCTGCCTTGCTTCTTCTTGGCCCCTTCCATGGGCTCCCTGTGGCTGTTGGCCTTTGTGTGCTCCATTGGTCGGTGTGTGGGTCTTTGTTGGTTCCTCTCTCTTGGTTGGGGGGGTTCCGGTTTCCCTTCCCTGGGGTTGGCTGCTCGGGACAGCGGTGGGTTGGCTGTTGTGGTTGCCTTCCTGTTCTGGGGCCCTGTCCTTTGGGGTTCCCTGCCTCCTGGCTGCTGGGTTTTGCATTTCTGCCTGTTGCCTGGGTTGGTGGGGGCGCCCGTCCCTGGCGGTGCTTTTCTTTTGCTGTGGCTGGGTCGCTTCTTGCGTCCTGCGTCAGGCCCTTGGGGTTTCTGGCTGCCCTGTTTCTTCGGTTCCGTTGTTGCCCGGGGGCCCTCCTCTGTCCTGGCGGGGCCCTTGGCCTTGGTTGGCTGTTGGCTCCGGGGCTGTGCTGGTGGTGCCCCTGGTGGGCTTTCTGGCTGGCGTTGGTGTTTAACTATTGCCTAGTGCTGGGTTGTGTTGCGCTTGGCTGCCTGGTGGGGTTTGGTTTTCCTGTTGTGGTTTCCTTCTCCCTCTTGTGTTTCTTTTTGTGGCTTAGTCCGCTTTTTGGGGTCCTTTGCCTCTCGGCTGCCGGTTCCTTTGCCGCCTGTGGTGGCTGGGTGTTGTGGGTCTTCCTTGGCTTCTGCCTGGGTGGCTCCTTGGTTTCTCGGGCACGCGGCTCCTGTGCCCCGTCCTGTCTGCTGGTTCGGTCTTTGTGGTTCCGCCTGCCCTGCGGCCTTTCCGCCCTGCCGGTTCTTGTTCACCGCTGCTCTCTGTGTTTGTGCCTCTCTGGGTGTCCTCCTCGCCGTGCCTGGTCCTGTCGTGGCTGGTGGGTGTTTTGGTGGGGCGGCCGGTTTTGGGTCTGGTGTCGGCCTCCCCTGGTGTGTGGGCCGCGTTGCGGCTTTCCCGCTCCTCCTTGTCGGTCTTGTGGTTTCCGGCTGGCTTTGCCTCGGCTCTGGGGCTGTGGCTTTCCCCTTGGGGCCTGTCGTTTTGGCTTGGTCTTGGGCTTTTCTCGCTCCGGTGCGGGGCTGGTTTTGGGCCTGTGGTGTCTCTGGTCCTTGATCTTTTGTTGGCTCTGCGGTTCTTGGGTCGGCCGGTGTTCGATCTTCCCTTTTTCTCTCCGTTCCGCACCCCTCTGTGGGTTGTTCATCTTTGGCTTCTCCGGGCGCCTCTCCTTAGGTTTCCGGTGTGTTGTTGGGGCCTAGGCTTTGCCTCTGTTGGGTTTTGGCCTTGCTGTCCCTGTGTTTGGCCGCTCGTTTGCCTGTGCGGGTGGGTCACTGGTGCCTTCTCTGCTTGGTTGTGTCCGGCTTTTGGCTGTGGGGCCCTAGTTTGCTTCGGGTGCACCTTTGGGTCCGCCTTTGGGTCCCTGCCTGGGTCCTTTCCTGGCCGCTTTTTCTCTGGTGCCTTGGCGCCTTGTTTCGGTGGGGCTCTTTCGGCCTCTTGGGGGTTGGTGGCCCTGTGCCTGGTGTTCCTGGGCTGGCCTTCTGTCATTTTCCTGGGCCCCCTTCTTTGCGCCTGGCTGTTGCGCTGGGGCCATTGTGTGGGTTGACATGTGTGGGCTGCCGGGCTCCCTCCCTGTCTTCCTGCTGCCTCTCCTCCCTGTGTGGCCTGGCTATGGCTGGCTCCTGTGACTTTCCCTGTGCCCCTTCTTGGTTGGGGGTTTTGAGGTTGGGTCGGTTGGCCATGTGCCTCTCCTTCCGGCCCCTGGGGGCGCTGTGTTGGGGGCCTCCTGTCTGGCTGGCCTGTCTGTTCGGCCTGCTGGCTTCTTGGGTGTTTGTAGGGGCGCCTGCGGGGTTGGGCTGTGGGCCTCCCTGTCTTTCTCTCCTGTTTTTGCCCTTCTGCGGCTGCTTTTGGGTTTCGCTTTGGGTGGTTCCTTGGTGTCCTCCTTTGTCGTCCTGGCCGGTGGGTCGGCTCTTGGTTCAGTGGGGGTTTCCTCCTTCCCGGTTCTGGGGTTTGGTCTTCCCCGGTTCCGTGTTCGGCCCTCTGTTGTTGTCTCTCTTGGTTGTGCCCTGGTCTTGTGCGGGGTCTGATGCGGTCCTTCCCTTGCCCTTCTGTGGGCTGGGTTCTGTTGCCTCTCCCTGGCCTTTGTTGGGCCGGGTGCTGGGTTCGTGTCCCGGTGTCTCCTGCTTTCGGGGTGTGTGCTTTGGGCATGGCCTGTCCCTGTTGTGAGAAGTTGGCCTGGCATATGCTGTCCACTAATTATAGTGGGCACCTTGCACCAGTCCAAACAACCCCTTATTGGAGATAGGTTAAAGACAACCTTTATTGAAAGCTATCCTAGTGGTAGCTATGGAGAGCAGCCTTCAAGCTAAGGCTTGAAGGAATGTAAAGCAGCTTGTTTTACCAGTCTATAATCTCTTGAGTGACCAAATGAAAGAGCACCACACCAGGTATATATTCAAAATATATGTATTTATTACTAAACACACCACTCTAGTCTCTTTATGAGGCTAGAGTTCGAAGTACATAAGTTATAAGTTATTTAAACACAGTAATAGCACAAATACACGTTTGGGCCCTAGGGGCGTACCAAACCATATACCAATAAAGTGGTATAAGAACCACGACTGAGCTAGACACTAGGCCTAGAGCCTCTAGAAGTGCTTGGACCACAAGGAACCACCCAAGGTAGTGACACAGGGACCCACGGGGACGCGTGCAGTGTAGTAACACAGCCGCGAATCGCCGTTAACTTCTATGGAGAAAGTCGCGGTTGGGAATTTAAAGAAAAGGGACACTTAAAGAAGGACTTGGAGCAAACCCTTTGAGAACTAGGTCGTTCTAGAGTCTCTACCCACGGGAGCACCGGAGTACTCTTGTTACCTCACCCAGGGAAGCCGGGTGCATAGGTGCCTTCGGGGTCGGGTTTCGTTGCCGATTTGAATGGCGATCTGCTGCAAAGTGCTGCTGGCGACCAAGTGAAAAGTGTCCGGGTGGATCCAAGGGTGGATCGGAGATCTGAAGAACCTGAAAGCAGAGGGGACAGAGTCTGGGTCACTAGCCAGTGACCAGGAAGGCGATGAGCAGATGCCCACCGATGTCGAGTGCTTCAGGTAGGTTGACAGTCGTCTTGACTCTTCAGCCACGAGGTCCAGGAGGCGTTGTCGGCAACCAGGAGCAGGATTCGGGCTGGTACACGATGTCTGTCGTGTCTTGAGGTGTCGGCGACCGGATTGGACCCAACAAGCCTTGGCAACGGCAAGTCTCGATGAAGATGAAGATTGACGATTGTGCAGACCAGCAAGGTCTGAGGAACTCACCCAGCAAGGGTAAGTGAGGGCAAGCCTGGAGGAACCAGGGAGCCCAAGTAGAAAAAGATTGGCCTTCGTGAAGGGCTACTAGCCAACGGGCTAGCGACCGCAAAGGAGCCTCGAGACGGTGCACGTGGAGCTGGCTCACAGGACACTCGTGGAGTGGAGGCCAGTGATCTTCGGTGCAGTTGGTGCTGGAGGCTAGGGCTACTCGGAGCCCAAAGCACAACTTCGTGGGAGACCCAGAAGAGGATGCACTTGCAAATGTGTGCAGTGTCCAGGGGTCATGGTTCCACGTTACCCACGACAGCTATGGGCCTCAGCTTTGCTGGGGACTCAGGGCAGCCTCGGAGGAGTCTGGAAATCCACCTCTGGTGATGCAAAGACTTCGGCGTCCGACGGGAGCTTTAGCGATGCAGACCGGACAATTGCTTCTTTGGTGCCTGCCAAGCAGGGGAGTCACTCCTTGACCCCAAGGGAGATTCTTCCTGTCCTCTAATCTTTAAGTAGAGCGTCGAAGGTCCAGGATTCTGTGTCAGAGTTTCGTCCAGGGATAATCTAAAGTCCTAAGGACTGGGTTCCTATACTTATACTAAGTTTAGGGGTTGGACTTACTCTGTGGTCCCACCTATGGGTGGGTCAGGGCAGAGGGGTGGCTACACCCCTTTCCTTTGTCCAGTTCGCGCCAAAGCAGGGGCTGTAAGCCCCTGATCCGGTTTGAACTGGGGTATGCACAGGGACACCAAATGTGCCCCCAGTGCAGGACTTCAAAGCACCCGAGAGTGCTCCCGCCCAGCCCCAATACACACTATCCTGTCTGGGAGGTGGTCACACCTCCCTGGGACAGGAAACCTATTGTCCAGGCCTCCCTGCCGGAGTTTCGGTCAGCAGCAGGAGGCCAGACTCGTGTCTGTGGCAGCGGCATCCATTTTGTGATGCCAGGGCTTGGAAAGTCAGTACCGGGCATACCGATGTGTACATGTCTTTCCTCTAGAAGGGTGGAATGCTACTCCCGCCGCCAGAACTGGCGGGGGGTAGTATTCCAAGATGTTTGACACCAAACACGACATGTTTCGGTGCAGCTATCCCAAAGTTAGCATTTAACGCGAGGTTATAATGCGCTAAGAGTATATGGTCAGGCTGCACTACAAACAGCATCAGAGAAGGGTCTCCGAACGCTGCAGAGGGGCCCTGCTCATGCAGGGGCACCCTCTCACATAGGAACCACGCACTCTGCCTTCAGGATTGATAAGGCCTGCCATAGGAGTGACTTATAGGTTTATATGTGTATATGTATATAGTGATATATGTAGCCTATATCACAGTAAGGGGTGCATGCACCACCTTACCCAGGCTGCAGTAGCAGACCGGTGGTGTCAGTTTGGATGGCCTTCCAGGGGTGGCACAATACATGCTGCAGCCCCTGGTAGGCCTCTGAGGTACCTATGCCCTGGGTACATAGTATACCATATACTAGGGACTTATAAGGGCACTCCAGATTCCAATCAGAGATGGGCCTAAGGCACATGGAAACCTTTTTAGAGAGGAAGCAGCTAGGCTGGGGTTCTGATTAGCAGGGCCCCAGCCAGACTAAGGTCGAAAAACAGTGAAGCATCAGCAAAAGTGGGGGTACCCATGTGAAGCAGATCCTACTCTCCTACACAACCCCCCAAACGTAGGGACATTAAACTAACCTTGCCCAGTTAAGTCTTCATGTTCTAAGTGGAAGTACCTAGAGAGTCCATCTGCATTGGCATGGTTACTCCCAGGTCTATGTTCCACTGTGAAGTCCATCCCCTGTAGGAAATGGACCACCTAAGCAGTTTGGGGTTTTCACCCTTCATTTGTTTTAGCCATAAGAGGGGCTTATGGTCTGTTTGAACAAGGAAGTGAGTACCAAACAAGTATGGCCTCAACTTCTTCAGAAGCAATCAAACAAGCAAAAATCCCCTACCTATTTATTTAATAATATGCTAAACGTCATATGATATAAAAATCTGAACAGCGCTGAAAAGAAGAAAAAACAGAGATATGACAAAATAAATTTTATTTTTTCAATGAAAATACAAAATACTCAAATGTAGTACAAAAATAATTAATTATTGGATGAATAAATGTACATAATCCCACCACTCATTCAAACAACTCACAACTACAAACATACTGTCATACTTCTTTCATGCAAACAACCGACCTGCATACACTGACTAAGGCGACACAACAAAACAATGAATAATAATATATTCGATAAGTATCATGAATCTAGTAACACAGCATTCAAATAATCATAGGAGTATCACAGCGCCGACGACGCGTTTGCGTGTACAAGCCAGGTGTGGCTAAACACCTTCATCAGGGCGTGGATACCACAACAGTGAGGTAGTGGGGAAATTTCTGAAATTAGATAAACATATGATAAACAATCCTGCAACTAGTTACAGTGACCTGTAGGCATATAGCCTACTTAAATAAATAAACTGATTGAATTAGACAAAAATATTAACATGATAGACTATTCTTACAGCACTGTTCAAATAGACCATTGATAAAAGGAAAGAACATTCCATTCTATTTAGGCGGAAAGTAAGATGATACTTAAATAGTGCACATTCAGACAAGTAAAAAGAAATAAAAAGAAACAATAGACAAACATGATACTAAGTGGAATAAACAAAAGAACAGTAAAAAGACATCACAGATTCAAAACCGTAAACAGATGCAGAAATAAAAATAAGAATATTTTAGATACAAAGAGTATAGAGAGATACTGTTCGCATATCTAAGGAAAGAGACAGTTCAAGTAACCCCTTACCACAGGGGAAAGATGAAAAGATAAAAAGACAAGCCACAACGGGCTAAATACCTACCAGTGGATCGAACAACTGTCCAATAGGCTGTGCCAGAAAATGCCGTACATGGAAACTCAATGACGTAATCTAAGTACGGTGTTCTACAGAAAGGCGCCTGAACTGAGATGTCGATAAAGATCAAATAACAGGTAGAATTCTACATGGAGATGAAAAGCGACATATTAATGGCGCTGAGGGTGACAACATAGAGAGAGAAAAACTGTTTCCAAGAGCTCAAAAATAAAAGTAACCAGTTTAACATTCCTACTAGTTACCTGCAATCCGATGTTCAGTAGGAAATATTGAGGCGCTGAAGACAAGAAAAGGCTCGTCTGGCCAAAGAAGTTTTTAAGAACCCAATGGTTGCTGTGAAAATAAGAACAAAGGCAGCTAGAAAAACGCAAAATAAATGAGCGTTATGAGCTGCAATGTAATGGCACTAATATATCCTTTAATCAGAGCCAGAAACGAAAAAGGCAATGGACACAATGAATGAAAAAACACACAAACAACTAAAAGGCGCAGAATTTTAGAAAACCATTAAATGCTCAGATGTGAAGACACTAACAAGTCCTTAAGCTGTGCCCACAGTAAACATGAACAGACAGAAAACTAAGTATAATGATACCGGGGACATAATATGCAGAGAAATGGAAAGAATGCATTGCTAAATACCTCGAAGATCGAGTATTCGCCAGTCGGGCGAGAAAAGTGTCACGGAATAAATACAGGCACCCGCTGGAAGCCCCTCACTCAGGATACCGGAGGGACCTATAATCGTAAATACACAGGCACACTAAGAACAAACCATCCAATAAATATCCGATAAAAGGAACAAACACCCTAACTCGAAAGCGGACCGCAACTTACTCAGATAGGGCTGGTCAAGGCGGCGACATGATGGTCGTTGCTTCGTAGCTAATGAAAAAGGCGTAAACACGGAAACACGATAGCGCCAAGATTTAAATGAAAGATACGAAGAAAGAGAGCCAATCAGATGAGTTCATGAGGTCATCTGACCCGAGCAAGATGATCACGGAAAAACCAAGATGCGAGATGGATTCAGATGCTGAAAAGGCAAACGTCACAGACACAGAACGACTAGCGTATAATGCGCCAGAAATAAAGTGGGTCAGGTCATCTAATCCAAACCAGGAAAACCGAGGAAAAACCAAGATGCGAGATGGATTCAGATGCTGAAAAGGCAAACGTCACAGAAACAGAACGACTAGCGTATAATACGCCAGAAATGAAGTGGGTCAGGTCATCTAATCCAAACCAGGAACTCTCAAGGAGAAAAAATGTGAAAGATAGATTCAGGTACTAAAAGGAACACTAAAGGAGCATACGTTACAAGCACAGACAACACGCATAATATGGACCTAATAAAAGAAACAAAGCCCAGATAATGGGACATTAATCAACTAAAGTAACCAGAATACACGACTCAAAAAGAAAACAATAAGCAATGAGGGGGGAAGGATGCAAGAGAATATGAAAACAAAACGAAAAATGGGAGCAAAAAACAACAACCAACAGAAAACGATCCCTGAGCAAACTGAAAGTAAAACAATCTCGGGTGCCAGAAAATAAATAGTAAATCATAACCGCAGCAAGTGCATAGATGTCCAGGGAAGTAGCAACCATGGCATCAAAACAGATTATGGATTAGAATGAATAAAAAAATAAATTAAAAAAAAATAAAAGTAAAAGTATAGAAGGGAGGTATACAGATAGCTTTCAATAATTTTCAAATAAAGATCAAATAAAGAGGGGTCCAAAGAAGGTTTCAATACCGATAAAGACAAACAGATATCAAGTTAGAGAAAGGCATGTTCCCACTGTAGAAGTTCGTTCAGTCCTTGGTCCTTGGTGTTAAGAGAAAACATCCAAAATAATTCGCGTTTGCGGCGAATGGCGGTCACATCAGTGCCAGTGGAGCTACGTACCTTTTCCAAAATAGTCCAGCGTAGATCTTTGACGCTGTGTTTTTGCTGCGCCCAATGTTTGACTAATGGAGCCGAGTGTTTAAGAAGCCTGATATTTGATTTATGCTCACCGATACGCACTCGACATTCCCTAGCTGTCTCTCCAATGTATGCCAGATCGCACGGGCATAGGATGGCATATACAATGTTGGTAGAGCGGCAGTTGGTCATTTCTTTGAGATAGACAGTACGTGAATTGATGGAAATGTGATCGCCCACAATCGCATTTTGGCATGCTTGGCAGCTGCCACCCTTGTGGTTACCCTGGACAGGGGTACCTCCCATAAGGGAGAGCTGCGTATTGTGGGACCTAGAAGGTCTTTTGGCATGTACTAACATGTTACTCAAATTTTTGTTCCTTTTGAATGAGAAAATGGGTTTACTGATAGACGGCATGGAGTGGTCCAGATTAAGAAGGTGCCATTGGGAGTTAACAATTTGGCGCATTTTATTATTAAACCAGGAGTGTTTGGTAACACATACCAACTGATCAAGTTTATTATTGGCTTTGGGTTGGAACATGGAGTCCCGGTCATAATATTTCGCTCTTTTGAGAGCGTTCTTAACAAGTTTGGGAGGATAACCTCGGTTGATGAGTTTACTCTTAAGGTTCCCGGCATGGTACATGTATTCGCTGATGGTAGTACAGTTTCTCCGATATCTGAGAAACTGACTGAATGGAATTCCTTCTTTTTGGCACTTGGGGTGAAAGCTCTGGTAATGTAGTAAAGTATTTCTGGCAGTGGGTTTCGTGTAGAGTGAAACCGTAAGTTTATAATCACATGCCTCAATCCACACATCCAGAAACTCCAATTTTTGGGTTCTGGTGTGGGCAGTAAAAGTCAGATTGGGGTCCGCTAGATTGATCCAGGTTATGAATTCATTGAGTGTGTCCTGGTCTCCTCGCCAGATGAAGAAGATGTCATCAATAAAGCGGGACCAGTGATGGACATTCTCATAAAGGGGCCACTTCATTGTATATGTTGCACTTCTCAAAGTGCCCCATATACAAGCAGGCCACACTCGAGCACACGCAGCTCCCATACTAACCCCTTAATCTGGTGAAAGAAAGAATTCTCAAATTCAAAGAAATTTTCTGATAAAACAATATCAAGAAGTTGAAGAATAAAGGAAGAGTTAGGCAGTGGACTGTCTGCCTCTAACGTGTTCTTAATTACCCCTAAAGCTTCCTTTTGGGGGATATTAGAGTAAAGAGATTCCAGGTCCATAGTAACCAGGATCTCCTGAACATTGTTGTATGGGAGGCCTTCAATCTGGGAGATAAAATGGCCCGTATCCTTAATATACGAAGGAAGCGTGGCGACCAAAGGTTTTAAAAATTGGTCCACGTACTTAGAGAGGGGTTCAGTGGCCGCCCCGATGGTAGAGACAATAGGTCTAAGGGGGGGATCAATTTGATTTTTATGAGTCTTTGGCACCCCATATATAATAGGGATACGGGTATAGGTGGGTGTGAGGAATTCGGCCTCTTTCT
The DNA here is from genome assembly GCA_963921515.1 of Calotriton arnoldi. NCBI lineage: Eukaryota > Metazoa > Chordata > Amphibia > Caudata > Salamandridae > Calotriton > Calotriton arnoldi. Next base: position 311,405 of record CAWUFW010014615.1, read on the forward strand.
GACAGATTAACCCCTTTTCCGCAGCTGCTTCAACCAGGGTCAGAATCCGGCGTTTAAGATGGGATTCAGGGTTGGTCATAATCTTGGCGTAGTGTATAGGGGAGCTAAACAGGAGCTCCATTTTAGTTTTATATTTATCAGAATCAAAGATGACAATTCCTCCACCTTTATCGCAAGGTTTGATAGTAAGCGAGGTGTCATCTTTGAGTTTCTTAAGGGCAAGATGTTCTTCCTTTGAGTTGTTGAAAATGGGTTTGGGGATGAACTTAATAGCCTGCTTAATTTTTTTTAAAACAGCTCTTTCGAACATATCGACCTCAACTCCCACCTGGTCTATTTCCGACAATGTTCCAACAATGTTCAGGAGATCCTGGTTACTATGGACCTGGAATCTCTTTACTCTAATATCCCCCAAAAGGAAGCTTTAGGGGTTATTAAGAACACGTTAGAGGCAGACAGTCCACTGCCTAACTCTTCCTTTATTCTTCAACTTCTTGATATTGTTTTATCAGAAAATTTCTTTGAATTTGAGAATTCTTTCTTTCACCAGATTAAGGGGGTTAGTATGGGAGCTGCGTGTGCTCCGAGTGTGGCCTGCTTGTATATGGGGCACTTTGAGAAGTGCAACATATACAATGAAGTGGCCCCCTTTTATGAGAATGTCCATCACTGGTCCCGCTTTATTGATGACATCTTCTTCATCTGGCGAGGAGACCAGGACACACTCAATGAATTCATAACCTGGATCAATCTAGCGGACCCCAATCTGACTTTTACTGCCCACACCAGCACCCAAAAATTGGAGTTTCTGGATGTGTGGATTGAGGCATGTGATTATAAACTTATGGTTTCACTCTACACGAAACCCACTGCCAGAAATACTTTACTACATTACCAGAGCTTTCACCCCAAGTGCCAAAAAGAAGGAATTCCATTCAGTCAGTTTCTCAGATATCGGAGAAACTGTACTACCATCAGCGAATACATGTACCATGCCGGGAACCTTAAGAGTAAACTCATCAACCGAGGTTATCCTCCCAAACTTGTTAAGAACGCTCTCAAAAGAGCGAAATATTATGACCGGGACTCCATGTTCCAACCCAAAGCCAATAATAAACTTGATCAGTTGGTATGTGTTACCAAACACTCCTGGTTTAATAATAAAATGCGCCAAATTGTTAACTCCCAATGGCACCTTCTTAATCTGGACCACTCCATGCCGTCTATCAGTAAACCCATTTTCTCATTCAAAAGGAACAAAAATTTGAGTAACATGTTAGTACATGCCAAAAGACCTTCTAGGTCCCACAATACGCAGCTCTCCCTTATGGGAGGTACCCCTGTCCAGGGTAACCACAAGTGTGGCAGCTGCCAAGCATGCCAAAATGCGATTGAGGGCGATCACATTTCCATCAATTCACGTACTGTCTATCTCAAAGAAATGACCAACTGCCGCTCTACCAACATTGTATATGCCATCCTATGCCCGTGCGATCTGGCATACATCGGAGAGACAGCTAGGGAATGTCGAGTGCGTATCGGTGAGCATAAATCAAATATCAGGCTTCTTAAACACTCGGCTCCATTAGTCAAACATTGGGCGCAGCAAAAACACAGCGTCAAAGATCTACGCTGGACTATTTTGGAAAAGGTACGTAGCTCCACTGGCACTGATGTGACCGCCATTCGCCGCAAACGCGAATTATTTTGGATGTTTTCTCTTAACACCAAGGACCAAGGACTGAACGAACTTCTACAGTGGGAACATGCCTTTCTCTAACTTGATATCTGTTTGTCTTTATCGGTATTGAAACCTTCTTTGGACCCTCTTTATTTGATCTTTATTTGAAAATTATTGAAAGCTATCTGTATACCTCCCTTCTATACTTTTACTTTTATTTTTTTAATTTATTTTTTTATTCATTCTAATCCATAATCTGTTTTGATGCCATGGTTGCTACTTCCCTGGACATCTATGCACTTGCTGCGGTTATGATTTACTATTTATTTTCTGGCACCCGAGATTGTTTTACTTTCAGTTTGCTCAGGGATCGTTTTCTGTTGGTTGTTGTTTTTTGCTCCCATTTTCGTTTTGTTTTCATATTCTCTTGCATCCTTCCCCCTCATTGCTTATTGTTTTCTTTTGAGTCGTGTATTCTGGTTACTTTAGTTGATTAATGTCCCATTATCTGGGCTTTGTTTCTTTTATTAGGTCCATATTATGCGTGTTGTCTGTGCTTGTAACGTATGCTCCTTTAGTGTTCCTTTTAGTACCTGAATCTATCTTTCACATTTTTTCTCCTTGAGAGTTCCTGGTTTGGATTAGATGACCTGACCCACTTCATTTCTGGCGTATTATACGCTAGTCGTTCTGTTTCTGTGACGTTTGCATTTTCAGCATCTGAATCCATCTCGCATCTTGGTTTTTCCTCGGTTTTCCTGGTTTGGATTAGATGACCTGACCCACTTTATTTCTGGCGCATTATACGCTAGTCGTTCTGTGTCTGTGACGTTTGCCTTTTCAGCATCTGAATCCATCTCGCATCTTGGTTTTTCCGTGATCATCTTGCTCGGGTCAGATGACCTCATGAACTCATCTGATTGGCTCTCTTTCTTCGTATCTTTCATTTAAATCTTGGCGCTACCGTGTTTCCACCTTTTTCATCAGCTACGAAGCAACGACCATCATGTCGCCGCCTTGACCAGCCCTATCTGAGTAAGTTGCGGTCCGCTTTCGAGTTAGGGTGTTTGTTCCTTTTATCGGATATTTATTGGATGGTTTGTTCTTAGTGTGCCTGTGTATTTACCATTATAGGTCCCTCCGGTATCCTGAGTGAGGGGCTTCCAGCGGGTGCCTGTATTTATTCCGTGACACTTTTCTCGCCCGACTGGCGAATACTCGATCTTTGAGGTATTTAGCAATGCATTCTTTCCATTTCTCTGCATATTATGTCCCCGGTATCATTATACTTAGTTTTCGGTCTGTTCATGTTTACTGTGGGCACAGCTTAAGGACTTGTTAGTGTCTTCACATCTGAGCATTTAACGGTTTTCTAAAATTCTGCGCCTTTTAGTTGTTTGTGTGTTTTTTCATTCATTGTGTCCATTGCCTTTTTCGTTTCTGGCTCTGATTAAAGGATATATTAGTGCCATTACATTGCAGCTCATAATGCTCATTTATTTTGCGTTTTTCTAGCTGCCTTTGTTCTTATTTTCACAGCAACCATTGGGTTCTTAAAAACTTCTTTGGCCAGACGAGCCTTTTCTTGTCTTCAGCGCCTCAATATTTCCTACTGAACATCGGATTGCAGGTAACTAGTAGGAATGTTAAACTGGTTACTTTTATTTTTGAGCTCTTGGAAACAGTTTTCTCTCTCTATGTTGTCACCCTCAGCGCCATTAATATGTCGCTTTCATCTCCATGTAGAATTCTACCTGTTATTTGATCTTTATCGACATCTCAGTTCAGGCGCCTTTCTGTAGAACACCGTACTTAGATTACGTCATTGAGTTTCCATGTACGGCATTTTCTGGCACAGCCTATTGGACAGTTGTTCGATCCACTGGTAAGTATTTAGCCCGTTGTGGCTTGTCTTTTTATCTTTTCATCTTTCCCCTGTGGTAAGGGGTTACTTGAACTGTCTCTTTCCTTAGATATGCGAACAGTATCTCTCTACACTCTTTGTATCTAAAATATTCTTATTTTTATTTCTGCATCTGTTTACGGTTTTGAATCCGTGATGTCTTTTTACTGTTCTTTTGTTTATTCCACTTAGTATCATGTTTGTCTATTGTTTCTTTTTATTTCTTTTTACTTGTCTGAATGTGCACTATTTAAGTATCATCTTACTTTCCGCCTAAATAGAATGGAATGTTCTTTCCTTTTATCAATGGTCTATTTGAACAGTGCTGTAAGAATAGTCTATCATGTTAATATTTTTGTCTAATTCAATCAGTTTATTTATTTAAGTAGGCTATATGCCTACAGGTCACTGTAACTAGTTGCAGGATTGTTTATCATATGTTTATCTAATTTCAGAAATTTCCCCACTACCTCACTGTTGTGGTATCCACGCCCTGATGAAGGTGTTTAGCCACACCTGGCTTGTACACCGAAACCGCGCGTCGGTGCTTGTGATACTCCTATGATTATTTGAATGCTGTGTTACTAGATTCATGATACTTATCGAATATATTATTATTCATTGTTTTGTTGTGTCGCCTTAGTCAGTGTATGCAGGTCGGTTGTTTGCATGAAAGAAGTATGACAGTATGTTTGTAGTTGTGAGTTGTTTGAATGAGTGGTGGGATTATGTACATTTATTCATCCAATAATTAATTATTTTTGTACTACATTTGAGTATTTTGTATTTTCATTGAAAAAATTAAATTTATTTTGTCATATCTCTGTTTTTTCTTCTTTTCAGCGCTGTTCAGATTTTTATATCATATGACGTTTAGCATATTATTAAATAAATAGGTAGGGGATTTTTGCTTGTTTGATTGCTCCTTGTTTCCCCTATGATCCTACTGCCTTTATTTGCCTAGATAGGGGCCCCCTTTGTTTGAATGCTCAACTTCTTCAGAGCCCAGACCACAGCAAAGGCCTCCCTCTCAATGGCTGACCAACGTTTCTCTCTAGGGGTCAGCCTTCTGCTAATGAAAGCTACTGGCTGATCCTGACCTTCTTCATTCAATTGTGACAGTACAGCCCCTACCCCCAATTCAGATGCATCAGTTTGAACAATGAACTTCTTGGAGTAATCAGGACTCTGTAGAATGGGAGCAGTGCACATGGCCTGCTTCAGGTCATCAAATGCCTTTTGACAGCTAACTGTCCACTGAACCTTTTGGGCATTTTCTTGGAAGTTAAGTCATTCAGGGGTGTCACTATTGATCCATACCCCTTGACAAATCTCCTATAGTACCCAGTCAGGCCTAAGAAGGCTCTCACCTGAGTCTGGGTAGTTGGAGCAGTCCAGTCCATGATGGTCTGGATCTTGCTCTGCAAGGTTTGAACCTGGCCTCCACCCACAAGGTGGCCCAGGTACACAACCTGACTCTGCCCTATCTGGCACTTGGTGGCCTTGATAGTCAGGCCTGCCTTTTGCAGGGCCTGTAAAACATTTCTGAGGTGGACCAGGTGATCCTCCCAGGTGGAGCTAAAGACAGCAATATCATCTAGATATGCTGCACTATAGGCTTCCAGACTTGTAAGGACTGTATTCACCAACCTCTGAAAAGTGGCAGGTGCATTCTTCAGACCAAAGGGCATCACCACAAATTGATAATGCCCACTAGGGGTTGAGAATGCTGTTTTTGGCTTTGCATCATCAGCTAGTCTGATCTGCCAGTAGCCAGCTGTCAAGTCAAATGTGCTTAGATACTTGGCTGAGGCCAAAGTGTCTATTAGCTCATCTGCCCTTGGTATTGGATGGGCATCAGTCCTAGTGACTGCATTGAGACCCCTGTAGTCCACACAAAACCTCATCTCTCTTTTTCCACCACTGGTGTGAGGTTTTGGCACAAGGACCACTGGACTAGCCCAAGGGCTATCTGAGGGTTCAATAACTCCCAAATCCAACATCTTCTGGACTTCTGTCCTGATACAGTCCCTGACATGGTCAGGTTGCCTATAAATCTAATTTTTAATAGGCAGACTGTCCCCAGTGTCCACTTCATGAGTGCACCAGGTGGTCTGACTTGGAGTCAGTGAGAACATGTGTCTGAACTGATTGAGCACCTGTCTACAATCAGTTTGCTGCTGGGTAGTGAGGCTGCCTGCCAAGGCTACACCATCCACTGACCCATCATCAGGGTTCTGTGAGAGCAGGTCAGGGAGTGGGTCACTCTCTTCCTCCTGTCCCTCATCAGTAGCCATGAGCAAGCCCATGTCTGCCCTGTCCACATATGGTTTTAACCTGTTGACATGGAGAACCCTGTGGGGACTCCTGGGTGTTCCTAGGTCTACTAAGTAGGTAACCTCACCCTTCTGCTCAACAATGGTGTGGGGTCCACTCCATTTGTCTTGGAGAGCTGCTGGGGCCACTGGCTCCAACACCCACACCTTCTGTCCTGGCTGATAAACAGTCAGTACAGCCTTTTGGTCATGCCAGGCCTTTTGAAGTTCCTGGCTAGCCTCAAGGTTTTTAGTTGCCTTTTTCATATACTCAGCCATCCGGGAGCGGAGACCAAGTACGTAGTCCACTATGTCTTGCTTTGGGGGCTTGAGAGGTAACTCCCATCCTTCCTTCACCAAGCACAGTGGACCCCTGACAGGGTGACCAAACAAAAGTTCAAAAGGGCTGTAGCCAACCCCTTTTGAGGCACCTCCTGTATGCAAATAAAAGGCAGGGCAAGAGTATGTCCCATCTTCGCCTAAGCTTTTCTGGGAGCCCTTTAATCATGCCCTTCAAGGTTTTGTTGAATCTCTCAACTAAACCATTGCATTGTGGGTGATAGGGTGTGGTGAACTTGTAAGTCACTCCACACTCCTTCCACATTGCTTTTAAGTATCCAGACATAAAGTTAGCACCCCTGTCTGATACAACCTCCTTAGGAAAGCCCACTCTTGAGAAAATTCCCAGGAGGGCCCTTGCCACCACAGGTGCTGTAGTGGTCCTAAGGGGAATAGCCTCGGGGTACCTGGTGGCATGATCCACTACCACCAGGATAAACCTGTGCCCAGATGCTGTTTGGGGATCCATGGGACCAACAATGTCAATCCCCACCCTTTCAAAGGGAACCCCCACCACAGGTAGTGGTATCAGGGGGCCTTTGTAGTGCCACCTGCCTTGCCACTGGCCTGGCAGGTTACACAGGAGCGACAAAACTCCTTGGTGTCTTCAGACATGTGGGGCCAGTGAAAGTGAGGGACAATTCTGTCCCAAGTCTTGTTCTGGCCCAGGTGACCTGCTAGGGGAATATCATGGGCTAGGGTCAATAGGAAGCCCCTGAACTTCAGAGGTATAACCAACCTCCTGGTAGCACCAGGCTTGGGGTCTCTACACTCTGAGTACAAGAGTCCATCATCCCAATACACAGTATGGGGACCACTAGCTTTCCCAGCAGCCTCAGCAGCAGCTTGCTGTCTGAGGGGTTCAAGAGAGGGGCAGCTCTGCTGCTCCTGGCTCAGATCTGCCCTGGAAGGTCCCCCTGTCCCCAAGAACTCAACCTGTTCAGGTTCAAGCTCCTCTGGGACAGTTCCTTCCTCAGGACTGAGATCATCCCCCTCAAGGGACTGATCTTCCTTCTGAGCCAAGGGGGAAGGCACTGCCTTTACCCTACTACTCCTCCTCTTGGAAGGCACTTGGTCCATTCTTCCAGAATCCAAGGCCTGTTCAGTGCTAGACATTTTGGCTTGTGACCTGGTCACAGCAAACACATCTGCAGGGATCCCCAGCATTTCTGCATGGGTCCTGAGCTCCACTTCTGCCCAAGCTGAAGTTTCTAAGTCATTGCCAAGCAAGCATTCAACTGGTAGGTCTGCACTTACCACAACCTTCTTAAGGCCAGTTACCCCTCCCCAGGAGAAGTTAACAACTGCCAGAGTATGGTCTGTTCTAACATTGCTAGCATTGGTCACTTGGTACATCTCACCAAGTATAACTTGCCCAGGATTCACAAGGTCTTGTGTCACCATGGTGACACTTGCCCCTGTGTCCCTAAATGCCAAAGCCTCTCATCCATTGATTAAAGGCTGTTGTCTGTACTTGCCCAGATTACTGGGACTCATAGAGGAGGTCATATCCATGCCTCCATCACAGACTAGGACAGCCTGAGTGAGTTCTCTGACTAGGTCAGAGCCCATCTCAGTACCCAGGGTCAACCCTACTAAACCCTTGGTTGTAGTACTCCCACCCACCAACTGTAACTGCACTAGGGGAGCAGGTGCCTTAGGGGCATTGGTGGGGGCTGGAGTCGAGTCTTTGGACTTGGTGCAATCACTGGTCCAGTGGGTCTTTTGCTTACAGACCTTGCACCATGGTTTTCTTTGGCCTTTCCCTTTGGTAGACTGTGAATCCCCACCTGAAGAAGATTTTTGGGGGCCTTGTGAAGACTTTTGATCTTTACCCTTCTCCCCACCCTTATCAGAGTTCTTAGAATCTTGCTTCTTAGGGTCACCACCTTGGTTCTGTACCTTCTGCCTCACCCTGGTTCTGACCCACTTGTCTGCCTTCTTTCCCAATTCTTGGGGAGAGGTCAGATCAGAGTCCACCAGGTACTGATGCAACAGCTGATTTTGACAGTTATTAAGAATCTGCTCCCTCATTATCAGATTGTACAATCCTGTGAAGTCACACACCTTACTGCCCATCAACCAGCCTTCCAGAGCCTTAGCAGAACAATCCACATAGTCTACCCAGTCTTGAGTCTGTGCTTTTTGGGCATCTCTGAACTTTAACCTGTATTGTTCAGTTGTTAGGCCAAACCCATCAATATGAGCACTCTTCAAGACCTTGTAATTATAAGCATCCTCTTCTCTTACAGTGAGGAGCTTGTCTCTACCTTTGTCTGCAAAGGTGAGCCACAAGATTGCTGCCCACTGCTCCTGATGGACCTTCTGTACTTTACAGGCCCTCTCTAGAGCAGTTATCCATTTGTGGATGTCATCCCCACTCTGGTAGGGAGGGACAATCTTGCTCAGGTTTCTATGGTCATAAGACCTTTCCCTATCTCTAGGGATATTGCTGCACCATGGGACTCTAGCCCCAACTGTTTTCTCTCTTTGTAGAGATCTAGGGACTCCCTGTCTAGAGCCAATTGCTGCTTTCTGAGTTCAAGCTGGGCTTGCTCATACTGAATCAGCCTCTTTCTCCTCTCATGAGAGGATTCCCTCCTATGAGAGGAGACAGAGGTCCCTATTGAGGTGTCAGAGTGGTTAGACTCCTGAGAAGGAGATCTAGACCTTCTAGGAACACTCATAATCCTTCCTGGGGGGACAAAGTGGAGGTCATTCTGATCCTCCTCTTCCTCTTCCACAGGAGGGATTGGGTTTTCCAGGTCAGGGTCATTGTCACCCTCCTGGTCAGTTCCAGAGGGGGTTTGGGGGTGTTGCTACCCCTGGACCCATCCTCATCTTCTGCCCCACCCTCTGCACCTGCCCCTTCAGTCCCTAAGGGCCTGTTGAGGTCATCAGCCATTAACATCTCTCTCAGATGTTGGGTGGTGGGACTTTGGCCTGTCTTCAGTTTCCTCACATTGCATATTTCTCTCAATTCCAAGAATGGGAGTGTATCATACTTGGAGGGAAGAAGCCCAGTGGCTTCTGGCAAGGACTCTCTGGGTCCTGGCTTTGAAGACATCACTAGTGAGGTGTGGTGTATGCACTACCTACTCTAGTGTGGCCTACTAAACTCTCTTGAGTTGTAGAAAGGGTGTGCTATCCCTTAACACACAACTCTAAGTTCAGTAGAACTTACTGTATACTAAGCTTAATTTATATGTACCTTAGGTACCTTTAGTGGTTTTCAGTTGATCAATTCAATTGAGATTATCTGGTAAATCAATAGCAAGCTGGAATCCCACACGCTGCCACCAATGTGAGAAGTTGGCCTGGCATATGGTGTCCACTAATTATAGTGGGCACCTTGCACCAGTCCAAACAACCCCTTATTGGAGATAGGTTAAAGACAACCTTTATTGAAAGCTATCCTAGTGGTAGCTATGGAGAGCAGCCTTCAGGCTAAGTCTTGAAGGAATGTAAAGCAGCTTGTTTTACCAGTCTATAATCTCTTGAGTGATCAAATGAAAGAGCACCACACCAGGTATATATTCAAAATATATGTATTTATTACTAAACACACCCCTCTAGTCTCTTTATGAGGCTAGAGTTCGAAGTACATAAGTTATAAGTTATTTAAACACAGTAATAGCACAAATACACGTTTGGGCCCTAGGGGCGTACCAAACCATATACCAATAAAGTGGTATAAGAACCACGACTGAGCTAGACACTAGGCCTAGAGCCTCTAGAAGTGCTTGGACCACAAGGAGCCACCCAAGGTAGTGACACAGGGGACCCACGGGGGACGCGTGCAGTGTAGTAACACAGCCGCGAATCGCCGTTAACTTCTATGGAGAAAGTCGCGGTTGGGAATTTAAAGAAAAGGGACACTTAAAGAAGGACTTGGAGCAAACCCTTTGAGAACTAGGTCGTTCTAGAGTCTCTACCCACGGGAGCACCGGAGTACTCTTGTTACCTCACCCAGGAAGCCGGGTGCATAGGTGCCTTTCGGGGTCGGGTTTCGTCGTCGATTTGAATGGCGATCTGCTGCAAAGTGCTGCTGGCGACCAAGTGAAAAGTGTCCGGGTGGATCCAAGGGTGGATCGGAGATCTGAAGAACCTGAAAGCAGAGGGGACAGAGTCTGGGTCACTAGCCAGTGACCAGGAAGGCGATGAGCAGATGCCCACCGATGTCGAGTGCTTCAGGTAGGTTGACAGTCGTCTTGACTCTTCAGCCACGAGGTCCAGGAGATGTTGTCGGCGACCAGGAGCAGGATTCGGGCTGGTACACGATGTCTGTCGAGTGCTGCAGTGTCGGCGACCGGATTGGACCCAACACCCTTGGCAACGGCAAGTCTCGATGAAGATGAAGATTGACGATTGTGCAGACCAGCAAGGTTTGAGGAACTCACCCAGCAAGGGTAAGTGAGGGCAAGCCTGGAGCAACCAGGGAGCCCAAGTAGAAAAAGATTGGCCTTCGTGAAGGGCTACTAGCCAACGGGCTAGCGACCGCGAAGGAGCCTCGAGACGGTGCACGTGGAGCTGGCTCACAGGACACTCGTGGAGTGGAGGCCAGTGATCTTCGGTGCTGTTGGTGCTGGAGGCTAGGGCTACTCGGAGCCCAAAGCACGACTTCGTGGGAGACCCAGAAGAGGATGCACTTGCAAATGTGTGCAGTGTCCAGGGGTTACGGTTCCACGTTACCCACAACAGCTACGGGCCTCAGCTTTGCTGGGGACTCAGGGCAGCCTCGGGGAAGTCTGGAAATCCACCTCTGGTGATGCAAAGACTTCGGCGTCCGACGGGAGCTTCAGCGATGCAGACCGGACAATTGCTTCTTTGGTGCCTACCAAGCAGGGGAGTCACTCCTTGACCCCAAGGGAGATTCTTCTGTCCTCTAATCTTTAAGTAGAGCGTCGAAGGTCCAGGATTCTGTGTCAGAGTTTCGTCCAGGGATAATCTAAAGTCCTAAGGACTGGGTTCCTATACTTATACTAAGTTTAGGGGTTGGACTTACTCTGTGGTCCCACCTATGGGTGGGTCAGGGCAGAGGGGTGGCTACACCCTTTCCCTTTGTCCAGTTCGCGCCAAAGCAGGGGCTGCAAGCCCCTGATCCGGTTTGAACTGGGGTATGCACAGGGACACCAAATGTGCCCCCAGTGCAGGACTTCAAAGCACCCGAGAGTGCTCCCGCCCAGCCCCAATACACACTATCCTGTCTGGGGAGGTGGTCACACCTCCCTGGGACAGGAAACCTATTGTCCAGGCCTCCCCTGCCGGAGTTTCGGTCAGCAGCAGGAGGCCAGACTCGTGTCTGTGGCAGCGGCATCCATTTTGTGATGCCAGGGCTTGGAAAGTCAGTACCGGGCATACCGGTGTGTACATGTCTTTCCCTCTAGAAGGGTGGAATGCTACCCCCGCCACCAGAACTGGCGGGGGGTAGTATTCCAAGATGTTTGACACCAAACACGACATGTTTCGGTGCAGCCATCCCAAAGTTAGCATTTAACGCGAGGTTATAATGCGCTTAAGAGTATATGGTCAGGCTGCACTACAAACAGCATCAGAAAAGGGTCTCCGAACGCTGCAGAGGGGCCCTGCTCATGCAGGGGCACCCTCTCACATAGGAACCACGCACTCTGCCTTCAGGATTGATAAGGCCTGCCATAGGAGTGACTTATAGGTTTATATGTGTGTATGTATATAGTGATATATGTAGCCTATATCACAGTAAGGGGTGCATGCACCACCTTACCCAGGCTGCAGTAGCAGACCGGTGGTGTCAGTTTGGATGGCCTTCCAGGGGTGGCACAATACATGCTGCAGCCCCTGGTAGGCCTCTGAGGTACCTATGCCCTGGGTACATAGTATACCATATACTAGGGACTTATAAGGGCACTCCAGATTCCAAGCAGAGATGTGCCTAAGGCACATGGAAACCATTTTAGAGAGGAAGCAGCTAGGCTGGGGTTCTGATTAGCAGGGCCCCAGCCAGACTAAGGTCGAAAAACAGTGAAGCATCAGCAAAAAGTGGGGGTACCCATGTGAAGCAGATCCTACTCTCCTACACCTGTGCCCCGGGTTCTTCTCCGGCTGTGGCGGCCTTTCTGCAGCTCTCCGGTGTCTCCGCTGGGGTTGGCTCTTGGCCGTTCCTGCCCCGTGGCCTGGGCCGCTTCTGGGGTTTCTGTGCCTCTGGGCTCTCTGTTGCCGGTGTTGTCGGCTTTGCGGGGGGGGCTTGCTCGTGGTCGCTGCCCCCTCTCTTCCTGGTTGCTCAGTCTGCGCCTGTCCTTGGTTGCTCCTCTGGGTCGGTGCCTGCGTTCTTTTCCGGTTCCGGCCTCTTCGGTCTTTGCGGCTCTGCTGGTGGCTTCCCCTGGTTTGTTGGGGTTGGTCCTGTGGTTGGTCGTGTCGTTCCTTGGTCTCTTGCTTTTGGTGGGACTTCTTCGGTCTCCTCTTCCTTCCCCACAGCTTTTTGGTGCGGTCGTTGTGGGTTCGTTCGGCGGGGGTCGCTTTCTTCCCTCGTCTGGGGGGTTCGCTCTCTGTCTTTGCTCCTGCTGTGTTCGTGTCGGTGGGTGGTGTTTCTGTGCCTTCGGCCGTGCCGCCCTGCGCAGGCCTGCTCTCGTCTGCTCTCTGCCGTTCGGCCAGGTTTGTCCTGGTTTGTCCCTGGTTGGGCGGCTGCCTGGTGGTGCCTGGTGCTGTGGGCTTCGCCCATGGCTGTTTTCCCCCTGGTCGGTTGCCCTTCCTGGCTTGGTTGTGCCGTGTGGGCGCTTCCGCTTCTTCTGGGCCCCCTTCTGCTGGTTGGTCTGAGGGGGAGGGGCGTTTGTTTCGGCCCCTCTGGGGGTTCCCTTGGGGCTTGGCTCTGGGTGCTGGGCCTCCTTCTGGCTTGGCCTGGGGTTCTTGTGTCCCTCTTGTTGCGGCCCTGGCTCCTTGCGCTGGGTCTTCTTCTGTGGTGGCCTCGTCGCTGTTCTTGCGGTCTGGTTCCTGGTCCTTTCTTGTTGGGTTCTCCTCCTCTGTGGCTGGTGAGGTGGTTCCTGGTGTCGATTGTCTGCCCCTTGGGTGGCGGCTCCTTGACTGTGCTCCTTGTGTTGGGGTTTTCCTGGTCGTCCCCTACTCGTTTTGGGGTTTCGGCTCTGTTGGCTTGGTTGGGGGCATGGCTGGTTGTGTGCTCCTGCCTGTGTTTTTCTTTTTTCTTGTGGGCTCCCTTTTGCTTCTGTAGGGTGCCTCTTTTCGGTGTGGTGTCCCTGGTATTGGTGGGAGTCCGGAAGGCCAGGTTGTTTGCTTTGGTATTCTCCACTTTGTTAAGGAATGGGACGAGGACTGGAGGGACCAGGAGGTAATGCCCTATTACTTACCGGTAATCTTCATTACTCCTGGTCCCGTTGTCCTCGTCCCATTCCTTACACCCCTCCCTCCCTCCCGGATGGCCGGCCTTCCGGTTGGTGGCTTGGTATTTCAGGCTCAATGCTGGGATAGTACAGCTTATGTACTCCCAGTGGGAGGGGGTGGGTTTAGGTATCTCAGCATTCTCCTGCTCTTTTTTTCTGTCGTGGAGATGGTCATCTCCACTTTGTTAAGGATTGGGACGAGGACAACGGGACCAGGAGTAATGAAGATTACCGGTAAGTAATAGGGCAACCCCTGCTAAGTGCATGGTCCACTGACCTTCCATCCAAAGGGTGTTAGAAGGCAGACATGCGGGCTTCCTGAAGAATGTCAACAGCTGTGAACAACTGGCTACATGAGGTTCGCTATTATGGACTTGTAGAAGTTCGAATATGTCACAACACAAAGTGTTTTACTGATCTAAAGTTCTGTATAACTAATGCAAATTTAGGATCCTCTGGTATATGTTTAGTGATTTAAATCCATGACCCATGAGAAGAAAAACGTGTTTTAGTATCAAATGCTCTTATATCAGAAAGTCATCTAAACGGTAGTATACATAATGAAATTTTGTTGAAATCTGTTTTTACCAAAAACGAATCATTGTCAGGCTAACAATTACCCAGGTGAGAAACCACATTCACAGCATGTAGAGAGAGCTATATTTAGCAGAGGGCGGTCTCAGAATCTTTATGCTCTGCCTAGTCTGTAAATCAAAGGATGAGCTACATGAGAACAGTTCAAAACGGGTATTATCAGCAGGCATTGCTGACCTGTAAAGGTCAATTGGTTGAAATATCTACCCCACCTAAAAAACAGGAGAAAGAAAATGACTGCCTCTATTAAAGTATCATACAGCTTTCCATACCCTGGCCAACTAAAGAGTCCCATGCTGATCTATATATTCAGAGTGCCCAAGATCACCCGATGAGAGAGCTGTTTGTTATCAAAAGGCCTGAGACTGCCCGTGTTCCATGTAAATTTAACTGTGTGGAGGAAAAGCACCACAGAGTGCCATCCAGATTTTCAAGACACCAAAAGGAAACAGGAAGAACAAAGTGAAAATCAATTCATATTTCCATATTATGACTGCAGTGGTGTCGTAATGATTTAGAGAGTGGGGGTGCTGCCAATAATGTTACATCAGTGAAGTCATAGGGGCTGTGAAAAATCCAAGTGTTACAAGAAGTATAGCAAATGAGCCACACCTACTCAGCAGGAGAACGGTGGGCGAGAAGTGTGTGTCCAGTGGTACATTTTGGAGCAAATCATCGCAAGTATATGAGTAAAGCATGGTGCTCTAGGGTACCGTCTTTAACAGAGAGCACATTTCCATTGAAATGGCCTCTTGAAATGGTCATTTCATTTGTTTCAGTCATGCAGATTCACTGCTAACCCTATGTGGCACACAAACGATAACGTGTGGAAATCAGATCTCTGTGCATATGATCCAGCGCTACACTTAATCAGAGATCAATACTCATCAATAATTCATACAATGGCCCATACACATTCACCCAATTCCCTGATGCGCTGGGGGTCAAGTTTTAATGACATGAATTTTAGTTCCTTCATAGATTCATGTTTACAATTCTAAATACATAACTAGGCCTGTAAATCAACTCTCTTTCCTCTCGGTCGATAGACCAACTAGTTGAGTAGTTGATGGTAATAATAGCACTTATCTAACTAACTATCTAGTCAGCTAGTAAATAATCACAAACTCTTGGTAAGATTAATAAAGCTTTATCTCAAATTGAAGTAAATCATCAATGCTCAATTGCATATGGTTACAAGTGCAAACAAGTGAAAATTCACAAGAGGGAGAAAAATTAATCAGCAGATGCAAACAGTGTCATTCTCATCTTCAATATTGATTATGCACATGGAGGAGTGGATAGATTAAGAGACATCAGTTTCAGCAAAATAATGCAAAACCATATACATATATCGGAGTGGATAGATGAAGAGACATAAGTTTCAGCAAAATAAAGCAAAACAATATACATATGACGGAGTGGATAGATGAAGAGACATAAGTTTTCAGAGACAAAAATACATTTGCAATTAATTTATGCAAAGTACGAGTCAGAGAGATAATACAAACCCAAAGGATCTGTGAAATACCACCCCCTTGGCCAAGGGGACAGTGGGGGTTCCCCGAACTAGAGCCAGGGAAAAAAGATTTCAGAGACAGGAACGGAACAGGGACAGGAACAGCTAGGCCTCTCTGCAAACCGACGATCAGCGATGCATCACCCCTCTCGATAAGCTAGGAACCAAGAGCGCACGCACCTTCTCTCCTCCCCTCTCTCTAATCTAACCACACCGCCTAAGGCACCCCAGTTATACCCTAAAACCTACATGCCCGTCCCACATCAGTTGAAACATTTCCCGAAACTCAACAGTTTATTGGTGGACTTAGGAGGTGGTCTGTCACACCACAGTGATACCATTCATTAATTGTTCATAAACATAATTCTACATCCTTTCCCATTACCTAATAACTGACTCGTTCACACGATTTATTATATGATACATTTCAACAAGATTTGCACATCTTTTTCAACAATGTCCGCAGAAGCAGTCTTTAGTCCCACGGTCAGTCACATCCTTTGGCAGACGAACAATGCATTCAGTGCTGGGTATCCTTGAACTTTTGTCCCTTCTTTACAGCACTCAGCACTTCTGGCTGCTCTGTCATGACATTTTCGCTCTCACTCCAGCCCCTCCTCTATCCGGCTAACTTAAGAATAATGGAGGCTCATTTCAGCTCACTATGGCAAATAGAACATACACATTCATTAATTACATAGAAATGCACTTTTCACTGTTTACCACCCGCCTTTGCACTATCCCCTGTTACATGTTTTCCTAGCAGAAGCTTAAGGCAAAGCGGCATTATTCATTATTTTTAAAGCAAGATGCGAAATATAAAATGCAGCTTAAACATGCATTAATTCTGTTTCTTTCGAAAGGCATTGTAGTATGCGGCCTAGTTCTTTCATGCATTAGTTTACATTAGTGCACATATGCGCAAAGCGTTTTTCCCTTGTGTTCATGTGATGTGTATGTTAAACTGTCACTGCACACTGTTAGCACGTATTATGGGGGTGTTAATTCGAGCAGGTTTCATTTTTCGAAACCCTGCTCCATCAATCCCCCCTCTGATGGCTTACTGGAGCCATCATAAAATACCTACCATACCAAGTGCCATCTTCATCTATCTAAAATTCAGTAATCTTTTCTCTTTTCATTAAGTTTTCATCTAAATCTTTCATCTTGTCATAGCAATCTCCTTTCATCTCCTCTAGTTCTATCTCATCTCTTTTTCTTTTTCTTGCTTTTCTTTTATTCTTTGATTCTGTCACTTCTTTTCTTCCACTCTTATACCTACAACATTTATATATTGTTATTATCACTAAGGCTACTCCAGCTACTGAAACGATTAGCATTATTATTTTTCCTAATAAACTACTTCCAAAGGTAGAAAACCATTTACCTACAGAAGAGAAACTCTTACCAAATCTCTCCCAGACACCGTCAACCTCCAGTTGGGTCAAGTATTCATGTAATTTCGTAATATTCTTTATATATCCCTCAATACCTTTACTTTTGTCAGGGATATAAAGTACAGCAGTGTTGAATTTTCAACATACCACAGACTCCAACCTCTTATGCCAATAAAATATCAAGGGCAAGTCGATTTTGCAAAATCATTGATCTGATTGCAACCATTTCTGTGTCAATCATCAAGAACCCACCAGCAGTATCAGTCGACAAACGATCAACCACTGTGGACAATTTTAGAATTTTATGTGAATTCAGAACGACTCCAACTGAGGGTATCAGTGCACCAAAAATATCACCTACTATTTCTGAGAAACTCGCTCTTTTGTTACGTGTTAGTCCTTGTTTTATTTCATGGATACTATTGCTTTTTCTGTCTACATGGTAGACCTTTAGAAAGACGATTGCAAAATAACAACTACCATACCAATGTGCAGGCAACCTGTAATAGGCTTTCTTACCACACACATAATAGACTCCTGGGAAAACAGGATCAGTTCCACCCTTCAATCCCCAACCTCCAGTAATTTGGAAGGTATGCTCACATTCACTAGTACCAATGAAATAATTATTATAGTTAGTTCTTTGTCTAAGTGAACATATTTTTCCCTTTTGATGCCAGTCCAGGGACATTGCAGAGTATGTCTCGACTTTCTCATAATTTCCCTCTCTGAAAGCCCATGGTGCTACCTGTGACTTCTGTTCAGCAGCTTTTCTTTGGAAACTTTCCCTTCTATATTCTACCATATCTATGAATACTTTTTCTTCAACCCGCAAACTACAAGTTAGGTTGTTTTTGTAAGCATATTCTATATCTAGTGTCTTAGTAATATGAAAAAATTCTCCCATATAATGTGCATTTTTACTACTTAAAACCTTGTTCAATTCTTTTATAAACGGTATCTCTGAAAATACTAAATCTATATTAGAATAATGGTACTCGAGCTTCCCCGTCACGTAAAAGAGGCTGGTTAAGACACACCATATGTTAAAGGTAGGTGATGATATGTCACCCCCTCTGAGACAGACGAAGGTAATTGCATGCACACATAACAATCACTCACATTCATTGTATCAATATACTCATACAACAATTTAGTAAAGACATTTAATGAGAAATCACTAATTGATTTATCATGATGGAGAATGCTTCCATCCATTTGTTCTATGTTAGTATTAGGGGTTCCTTTAGTAACATCACTCACTCTTTCACTTATTACATCATTAGTACTGTTTCTATTATTAGTTACCATTAGAATAGGTACAATGACAGTTAGTATTATCCACATAAATGTTAATAACAAGACACTACATAAGCAAGCTTTAATACATCTACGTTTTAGACTAGACTTTGGATGTTCAGTCACTTCTGCTTCAGCCAATTCCGTATTCTACTAGAAAAAGATAACAAATCTAAATCTATAGAAACTCTAAACTTTACTAAAAAATAATTTTTCTGAAAAATAGTGTAATCCTACACTTCACGGCTTTCTTCTTTACCCCTTTCTTTTCTTTTCTTTAAATCTTCAGAGTCCTTTTAATTCATTTTGTCTGGCAAGGTTGCACCTTAATTCTTCACAGTTCACTTAAGGTGGTTTCAATTTGTTTTCATCCACTTGCTCATGTCAGCACTGTCTTTTTCTTCACTCGGATCTGAGCTTTCAATTTCTTCCAAGATAACGTAAGTTCATTCTGGTGCTGTATATTTTCTGCTTGGAGTACTTACTCTCTTTGTTTTTCGTACTGACTCTTCTTCTGACTCTTCTTTTTCTGTTTGACTGGTGACTTCATTTATTTGCTCTGGTCTTCTCTTTGACTTTCTCCTCACAAGAGTGTATTTCAGTTTTTTCACTCCCATTTGGCCAATTGTCACCCTTTCTTGGCCTTTTGACTTGAACTACTTTTTTACCTTCTCCATCTGGTTCACAGGTTCTCTTATTTGGCCTTTCTTCTATCTGCTCTTCTTCTTGACTTTCAGTAATTTCTCTTTCTTACGGTTCAACAGCAGTCTCATGAGACCCAGTATCTGGTGCCCACTCTACTTGACTTGTGCTTGGCTGTTCATCCTCTGTTTGTTCTTCAGAATCTGTTATTCTAGATTCTTCAGCTTCGCACACTTCAGCCTCTGGTCTTTGGCTTTTGTTTACCAGTTGCTGCTCTTCTTGTCTTTCAAGTGGACTTGGGACTCGTCTGGTATGGCTGGCATGGATCCAATTTGGTAAACCACCACACTTCACCGCTGTTGTCGTCACCAAAATCACCTGGTAAGGTCCGTTCCACCTGGGTTCTAAACACGATTTCCTCACGTGTTTCTTGACGAGAACCCACTCACCAGGACTCAGATCATGAGCTTGATTCGGCTGTGTCGTAGTAGCATCTTCTCCAACCTGGCGAGACACAGAACGCACCAGATCAGCCAATCCTCTGCAATAATCAAGCACTAGATCATCAGATATATTCATCAGTTTGTTCGCTAGTATAAATGCTTGTCTCATTGCTCTTCCCATCAGGACTTCATGTGGACTCAAATCCGTCTTTTTGTCAGGAATGCTTCTAAGACTCATCAATACAAGGGGTAAAGCATCAGGCCATTTCAGTGTTGTGGATGCACACACCTTTCCTAACCTAGATTTTATTGTGCTGTTTATCTGTTCAACCACTCCAGATGCCTCAGGTCGATAGGCACAATGCAGCTTCTGTTCAATTTGTAACGCTGCACAGATCATCCGAATTATCTCATTATTGAAATGGGTTCCTCTATCTGTTTTTAAAGTGACAGGTAATCCAAATCTAGGTATTAGCTCTCTTAGGAGCAGCTTTGCGACAGTTAGACTGTCATTCCTTCTTGCTGGATAGGCTTCCACCTAGCGAGAAAACAAACAGACAACAACCAACACATATTTTAGCCCATTGCAAGGGGGGAGCTCTATGAAATCTAACTGAAGCTGGGTGAATGGACCTGCTGCTTTTCCAATTCGTCCCCAACTAACAATTGTCTTCCTGCCTGGATTCTGCTGCTGGCAGGTGACGCACCTCTGGCAAAGACTCTCTGCAATGACCCTGAACTTTGGGTTATGCCATGATTGCTTGAAGAGCCTGATCATTGCATCTCTTCCAACTTGTGCAATTCCATGGTATATCCTTGCCATATGGGATAGTAAACTGTCTGGCATGACTGGTCTTTCGTCTATGTATACCCACACTTCGTCTTCAGCTCTCTTCCTGCAGCCTGAATTTTTCCAGATTTATTTTTCCTCATCAATTGCCTCTTCCTGTAACTGCCTAATCTTATCCCAAGTTTCAAAAGAAGAAGAAAACATAAGATGGCAATTGGTATTTTCTTTTCAATCCCTCTGTTTAGGGCAATTAAATTTCGTGCACAGAAACGCGCTACTTGATCTCCGTATCTGTTGCCCCTCGTCACATAGTCATCTCCTGACTTATGTGCAGAACATTTTGCCACTGCAATTCTTTTGGGTAATTGTAAAGTATCCAATAGATCTTTTACAGTTTTGCTGTTTCTGATAGGGGAACCTGAAGAGGTCAGAAATCCCCTTTGCATCCATAGCTGCCCAAAATCATGGACAACCCCGAACCCATATTAACTATCAGTAAATATGGTTACCCTCAGGCTTTTGGCAATTTTGCACGCTCTAATCAGAGCTATTAGTTGAGCAATTTGAGCAGAGTTTACCCCTTTTAGACAGGATGCTTCTAGAACTTCCGCTATGGTGCAAACAGCATAGGCAGAACATAATTCTCCTTTTTCATTTCTTAGACATGATCCGTCAACAAACATCTCACAGTCTGATTCCTCTAATGCAGTGGTTCCCAAACTTTTTCGACCCACGGCTCCCTTGACCTATTGCCTGCTGGCCGCGGCTCCCCATTATGTTACTTTTTGTTTGGCGGGTGGGGAATGTAAATCCGGCCTTGGGAGTACCTCCATTTTTGTCCCTGAAAATAACTGGGATGAAGCCGATGAAAGTATTAAAAACATGAAGTATTCCAATGATGTAATATGGATAAAACAAAGCTATATTTAGAATGGGCAGTACTATATATATATATATATATATATATATATATATATATATATATATATAATCAAGACTCCCCATAGTCGAAAAGCGTCATATATGTCTGCCATGATTTAAAAAGAAAATCGTGAATATCAAAGATGGAGTAGCTTATATATATATTCACTGAAAAACCCATAGGTTTCAGGCTTGTTATAGTTAGGAATTAGCATTTTAAAAACCTTTGAAATTCACTGAAAAAACCATAGGTTTCAGGCCTGTTATAGTTAGGGTTTAGCATTTAAAAAACCTTTGAAATTCACTGAAAAAACCATAGGTTTTAGGGAAAGTTATAGTTAGTTGGACATTGCACTCGTACAAAACCCGTGAAATTCCCCCGTTATAGTTAGTTCAGCTAACTATAACTCGCGCCCCCGCAATGCACTGCTGATGACGTCACATATTACATCACTCATGACATGGTCAGTGACATCACTGATGACATCACTGACATCATCCAATGACTGTGTGTTTCTGTAAAGTTTAAATATGTTTAATATATATAGGGAAAGGCGTATTGAAGAATGAGTGGGTGTATAAGCGTCTGAATGGATGATTTAGTAGGTGCGTGACTGAGTCTATAAGTGAGTGATTAAATGTATCTTACTGGATGCATGGGTGAGTGACTAAACTGTGTGAATGTCTGTATCCGTCTGTCTGTTGTTGTGTAAGCAGCTGCATGGGTTTCTGACTAGCTAAATGAGTGTCTATATGGGTTATGGATTGGTTCTCTGAGTATCTATATGGGTGCCTCAGTGTTTGTGTGGGTGGGGTGTGTGTGACTCTGTGCATAGATGTGTGAGTGGGTGATTCACTGGGTGCATGGTTTCAACAGTGCGTCTGTGATGGACTGTATGGGTGGGTGAGTGTGTGTATGGGTGTGTTAGTGATTGAATGTATATCTCAGTGGTACATGTGTGAGTAACTACATATGTGAAAGGCAGTATATATGTGTGTTGGAGTATATAAATGGCTATAAGTGAGAGTGTGTGATTGTGAGAGTGGCTATATGGATGAGTGTGTGCTTGCATCAGTGATTGCATAGGAGCGTAAGAATGTGCTAGTATTTTTATGAATAAGTGAGCTGGTGTGTATAACTGTATAGGTGAGTAAATTGGAGTGTGATTAATTATTTGCATGACTGACTAGGTGTGTGAGTACCTCTATGGATGAGTTGCGTTGTGTGAGTGTTTATATAGGTGTATGAGTGCATATGATAGTCCTGTACTGAGTGACTGTAAGTATGAGTGACTGTACGGGTGAGTGAGTAGATGTGTGTGTGTAGACCTAAGAATCAGTGAGTGGGTATGTACTTATTGGTATTGGAGTGTGTATGGTTTTGAGAATGGCAGTCTGTAATTTAGAGTGGGTGTATCAAAAGTTATATTAGGGTGTGAGAAGATGCATTAAATTCTCACATGGATGATGTCATCAGTGATGTCATTTGAGATGTCATCAGTGATGTCATCAGTGATGTCACTGACCATGTCATGAGTGATGTAATATGTGACGTCATCAGCAGTGCATTGCGGGCGCGAGTTATAGTTAGCTGAACTAACTATAACGGGAGAATTTCACGGGTTTTGTACGAGTGCAATGTCCAACTAACTATAACTTTCCCTAAAACCTATGGTTTTTTCAGTGAATTTCAAAGGTTTTTTAAATGCTAAACCCTAACTATAACAGGCCTGAAACCTATGGTTTTTTCAGTGAATTTCAAAGGTTTTTAAAATGCTAATTCCTAACTATAACAAGCCTGAAACCTATGGTTTTTTCAGTGAATTTCAAAGGTTTTTAAATGCTAATTCCTAACTATAACATGTCTGAAACCTATGGTTTTTTTCAGTGAATTTCAAAGGTTTTGTAAATGACAATTTTTAAATGTATTAATTGTTATATTTATTTTTTTTGATACTGATTTACTACAATTTTTTAAACTATTTATTTTTAGATATTTTATTTTTTAAATTACATTGTAATTACATTATACATTACATTACAAAATATACTTTCTCAGAATGAATTACTTTAGTTTAAATACTTTGCAAATAGGCAATAGACTTTTAAGTACAGTAGTTACAGTTGTTGCAATGGGCAACACAATTTCAAACACAATGCAACATTGAGCTCAATGTGAATTTCTAGCTAAATGCAATTAGTTACTTTATGGATTACTTTTCTAACCACAGGACTGGATCCTAGATTCAGTCCTGGGACATCTCCTGTAAACAGTTGAGTAAAAGCGTTTTGGTTACAGTAGTGATTTTTAAGGAATATTATTGTATTTTAAAAGTTGACACTTAGAAACTTTTTCACATAGAATCACCAATGTTATCCTACGGGAGGAAATTCACTTAGCATGTAAGTAGTGTTATCGTTACTTTTTCTTACTCAGTGGTGGATCCTGGATCCAGCACTGGTGCATCTCCTGTAAACAGTTGAAAGAATGCGTTTAAGTCATACAGGCGATTTTTAAGGAATATTTGTAGTTTGTGAAAATCAACACTTTGAAACTTTTCTGCTGAAAACCAGACAATGGATTCCTACGGAAGGAAATATAAGTTACTGGTAAGTACAGTTAAAATTACTTTTCAGGATCAGTACTGGGCTGAAAGATGCAGCACTGAGGTCTCTCCTGATAACAGGTGAGTAAATCGGAATTCGTATTTCGGCTGATTTTAGAGGAATATTATAAAGTTCCAAAACTCCACACTTAGAAGAATTTCCAAGTGAAACCAGTCAATGATATCCTATGGAAGGAAATTCAAGTTACTGGTAAGTACGGTTAAAATTACTTTTCAGGATCAGTACTGGGCTGAAAGATGCAGCACTGAGGTCTCTCCTGATAACAGGTGAGTAAATCGGAATTCGTATTTCGGCTGATTTTAGAGGAATATTATAAAGTTCCAAAACTCCACACTTAGAAGAATTTCCAAGTGAAACCAGTCAATGATATCCTATGGAAGGAAATTCAAGTTACTGGTAAGTACGGTTAAAATTACTTTTCAGGATCAGTACTGGGCTGAAAGATGCAGCACTGAGGTCTCTCCTGATAACAGGTGAGTAAATCGGAATTCGTATTTCGGCTGATTTTAGAGGAATATTATAAAGTTCCAAAACTCCACACTTAGAAGAATTTCCAAGTGAAACCAGTCAATGATATCCTATGGAAGGAAATTCAAGTTACTGGTAAGTACGGTTAAAATTACTTTTCAGGATCAGTACTGGGCTGAAAGATGCAGGACTGAGGTCTCTCCTGATAACAGGTGAGTAAATCGGAATTCGTAGTTCGGCTGATTTTAGAGGAATATTTGCACAATGGTGAAGGGAGGGGGCGGGGCCTGAGGTGACATCTGTGCAAACGCGCCCCGTGGTGCGTTTTAAGTTGGGGGATTAAGTCCCCTTGAATCATGAGGGTCCCTGGGGTCCAACTAGCCCACCCTGTACCTCCAGTATGCGCCAGGGAGCTGCGTTGCAGAGAGGTGTTCAGAGGCCACGCCCCTTTTGCACCTCTCTGCAACGCAGCTCTGTGGCGCTTTCTGGACGTACCTGGTGGGCTAGTTCGCCCCAGGGACCCTCAGGATTGAAGGGGATTTCATTCCCATCTTAAAATGCACCACAGGGCCTGTTTGCACACATGTTACCTGAAGCCCCGCCCCCTCCCTTCACCACTGTGCAAACGTGCCCCGTGGCGCGTTTTAAGTTGGGGGATTAAGTCCCCTTGAATACTGAGGGTCCCTGGAGTCCAACTAGCCCACCATGTACCTCCAAAAAGCGCCACAGAGCTGCGTTGCAGAGAGGTGTAAAAAGGGGCGTGGCCTCTGTACACCTCTCTGCAACGCAGCCCCCTGGCGCATACCGGAGGTTCCTGGTGGGCTAGTTGGCCCCAGGGACCCCCAGTATTCAAGGGGAATTACTTCCCCTTCTTAAAACGCGCCAGGGGGCGCGTTTGCAGACTGCTGCAGGGAGGGGGCGGGGCCTCGGCACGATGCCGGTCTTTTTTTTTTTTTGTTGCTTTTTTCTGCCCAGGGGGTCCTTGTGGGACCCCCTGAGCAGACCTAGGGGGTCAGGGTGTTTCTACCCTGCCCCCTTTGTGCGTTTTGCGCACTTGTTTCTTGTGTTTTTTTTTTTTAATCAGTGGGATCCGCGCACCCTAAGCGCATCCCGCCGATTTTGAAAAAAAAAAAATGCTTTTTTCTGCCCAGGGGGTCCTTGTGGGACCCCCTGAGCAGACCTAGGGGGTCAGGGTGTTTCTACCCTGCCCCCTTTGTGCGTTTTGCGCACTTGTTTCTTGTGCTTTTTTTTTTTATTCGGCAAGCTCCGCGCACCCTAAGCGCATCCCGCCGTTTAAAAAAAAAAAAAATGCTTTTTTCTGCCCAGGGGGTCCTTGTGGGACCCCCTGAGCAGACCTAGGAGGTCAGGGTGTTTCTACCCTGCCCCCTTTTTGCGCTTTGCGCACTTGTTTCTGTCCCTCGGTTCTACCGAGGGACAAAATGGCTGCCAACACTTCCTGATTTGGAGTGTTGACAGCCACTTGACAGCCAATTAGCATGCAGCTCGTGATCGGGACGGTGCGCACAGGGTGCGCTCAGGATACGCGGACCCTACTCGCCCATAGATATATATGTGACTTTACTTTTGATTTTCTCAGGAACTACTGAACGGATTTACACCATTTAAGCAAAAGGCACGACACTGAACCAAGGGCTACCTCTTTGCCAAATTTGGTGTAATTCCGTTCAGCAGTTCGGGCTGTAGCTGCGACTAAAGGTTCCTATGGAAAAATGAATGGGGAAAACGCGTTTTGGGACCCCCCTTTTTTCTCGGCCCCCGCTTGACGAATCAACCCGAGACTTTCAGGGTAGGAGCGGAGCGCCCCAACAAGTTGGAAGCTTTTGCGAAGATTCGTCAACCGGCGCAAGAGTTATTTCAAATAGAATGTCGCGGATTTCCTATGGATAATAGGTCCTAACTATAACTATCTACTGGCGACCGCCAGTAGATAATATATATATATATATATATATATATATATATATATATATATATATATATATATATATCCTTCTGCACCAGAAAGACCAACTTAAACAAAACCTGTTTCTTAACAGGCCACCAATGTAAGGAAGCAAGGGAGGAAAAATATGAACCCATTGCTATCTTGGCAGCACGATTTGTAGCTTCTCCTCAGTGAATTGAACAGGTGCAGGTATAATGAATTACAATGGTCCAGACCGTTGCAATAAAAGCTTTCAGAATTTCACTTTTGTGGAGAAAAGAACAGCTACATACAGGGTATGTTTTTGAGTGCAAAGTTGGAAAAAACAAGTACTGATGATAGTACTAATTTGACTAAGCATACAAAGTTCAGAGTCGAATTTATTGCACTTTTTTTCACATGAGGGACAGCGACTGGCTTTAGGCCAAGGTAGGAGGGCCAGATTGACAATTCCCAGAAATACACACAATAGCCATAGGAGCTCCAGCTACTCGCCATTCATCTATTTAAAACACATTCTTGGACAAGCAATTATGCAAATGTGAGATACAACTGGTAACATCGTCTAAGAGTTTAATTTTGATGATTAGTGCAATTAATGCGTTTTTAAATTGAAAAACTCTGATGGAATTTAGAAAATACGGGCAGGCACAAGAAATACATGAACATTTTGAAGAGGTCTCTGAAACGCCAAGCGCATGTGAGACAGGGTACTTAAATGTATTCCTGATTTTCAGAGATTCGTGTGATGCAATATCAGAAAAAACTCTGGGACCCTACCTCTCCAAGTAAATCAGCAACAAGCATTCATCCGAAGTATCCTGGCAGTCTGCATATTTTTGTTGCCCTTTGAGTTCAAGCCAACTTAAACTTCAGTTTTTCTGTCTGCTCAGACAATTACATATATTGCACTTCCATAATTGAAGTTGAATGTGGTCTTCATACCTTTGCAAAAGATGGGCAATAGGAGCCGAGTTTCTAGCCACATCACCTATTTATACCCACCATGTGTTTGCAGG
Organism: Calotriton arnoldi; assembly: GCA_963921515.1. Lineage (NCBI taxonomy): Eukaryota > Metazoa > Chordata > Amphibia > Caudata > Salamandridae > Calotriton > Calotriton arnoldi. The sequence goes on from CAWUFW010014615.1 coordinate 338,678, forward strand.
CTCCTACGGGAGAAGCTCTCCCTAAGTTACTACATACACTATTGTAGAGCTTCGTGTGTGTACACTGCACAGAAAATTAGCAGTAAGTGTATGCTGAGATTTTTGCAACAGTTATTTCTTGTGACTTTTTAAAATGTCATTGTGGCGCTTTCCTCTAATGCTCCCCCGCAGATATCTCACACGGAACATTCCAGGAAGGTGCAGGTGATAAATATATCAGACGTGCCTTGTTCACTAATAACCTCTTTGTTAAATATTGTTTCACCAAAATTCATAACTTGTAGGAGAACCTGCCCGTCCTAATAAGTCGCAAGGCAAAGGCTGTGAAACACAGACGTGATTGCATGCAATCCTTGGCAGGCAGTCGTGTAGGGGAGGGGAGCCTGTGATGAAATGCAGCCGGGCACAAGCATAGCACACGGCGACCCTGGCTAGATTTGAGGGCGCACCAGGGTGTCGTGGCGCACAGTTTCGGAACCACTGCTCTAATGGAATGTCCTCAATATCGGGCCTGGGTTTTGTGCACAACTCTGTCACATCCAAACAATCATGATCCGCCTCTTCTCTCACTTCCTCACAATATGAATTCGGCAAAAGAGTTGCCGGATTTACTGTAGTGCACCTTACCACAGTCACATTTTCAGCACCCAAGATCACTCTTTCATACTTAGTCAGCCGACTAGACGTCATGTACTGCGTCCTGGCGCGTGTTAAAAGAATCTCAACTGAATGTGGCACATACACCTTGACTGGATGTCCCATCACAATTGCTTCACTCTGTTCCAGACTCACACAAGTAGCAGCTACTGCTTTTAAACATCCTGGCAACGCTGCAGCCACTGAATCCAAAGTAGCAGAAAAATATGCTACTGGACGTCGTGCCATTCCATGTTTTTGAGTTAAAACTGAAAGTGTACACCCATCTCTTTCACAACAGTATAATGCAAAATCCTTTGCATAATCTGGCATTCCCAATGCAGGTGCTCGACATAGACTGTTTCGCAGTTTAGTAGCAGCTTCCATACTTTCATCATCCAACACAATCGGATCTTTCACATCTTTTCGTGTCAACCTCTGTAGAGGTTTTGCAATCAGTGAAAAACCACTGATCCACTGCCTACAGTATCCAACCATTCCCAAAAACATTCGGACTTCTTTCTGAGTGGTAGGTGGGCTCATCTGTTTAATCACACTAATTCTCTCTGGTGTCACCTTTATGACTCCTTTTTCTATTTTATGTCCTAGGTACTGGACTTCCTGTTTACAAAATTGTAATTTTGCAGGTGACACTTTGTGTCCCCCTTCTGCCAAATGGTTCAGCAAGGTAATGGTGTCTGTCACACATGCCTCTCGGGTCTTTGATGCCACAAGTAGGTCTTCAATGTACTGAACCAAAACTGAATTTCCTGGCATGACTAAGGTCTCCAGACACCTTTTCAGAATCTGATTAAAGATCAAAGGACTCTCAGTATACCCTTGAGGAACTTGGCACCATGCCAAAACACGGTCTCCGAACCGGAAGGCAAAAAGATATTGGCTTTTCGGATGTAAAGGAATCGAGAAAAATGCTTTGCACAAATCAATCACTGTGTACCATTCAGAATCGCATGGAATTTGGTAAAGGACCACTGCTGGATTTGGTACTACTGGACAACAGGGTACTACAATTTTATTAATTTTTCTCAAATCCTGCACTATTCTATATTTTTCACTGGGCTTTTTAATTCCTATAATAGGCGAATTACAAGGACTACTCATTATTTCTTTTAGAATTCCCTGTACAATCATTTGGTCAATCACAGGAGTGACTCCTGCAATTACTTCTGGATTCATTTTGTACTGAGGTGCGTTTGGATATACAGCACCCTCCTTTACTGTGACCTGAATCGGATCTACATTTGTCATTAGGCCAATTTCCTTTCCCGTAAAGTCCCATACATCCGACCTCACTGTACTTTTTAATTCGTCAGGCAAACTCTCTTCTGTGAGAAGTGAAAACAACTCATCCACTTCTGTCCCTTGCTTCGCTAACATCATTTTGAATTCGACATCCTCATCAGGTGTCTGAAATGCAATACCATCCGGCGTACAATAGATGGTACAATTCATCTTACACAATAAATCTCTTCCCAAGAGATTTACTGGACTCGAGTCACATACCACGAAGCGATGCATGTCTCTGAAACTCCCAATATGAACTTCTATTGGATTTGTGACTGGTGTTCTAATTTGCTTATTTGAGACTCCTACAACTTGGATAGTGTCTCCCAAGAGGGGTAGGTTTGGAATTTCTGCTGCTCTCACAGTAGAACGGGTAGCACCAGTGTCCACTAGGAATGTAATATCATTACCTTCCACTTTTCCGTCAACAAATGGACCTGACTGATTTACTGCTAAAGATGCGCCAAGTACGCACTCTTCCTCCCCCCTCAGGCACCGTCATTGAGATGAGTCTGAATCACTCTCATTGCACTGCAACCAGTATTGCGGAACCATTTGCACATTTTGATTCTTACCAATTTGGTCACCTCCGTGAAATCCAGTGTTCGCACTGTACCTCTGCACTTGAGCATTCACATTATTGAGCATAGGAGCTTGTGGCACCTGTAACTGTGGAGCAACTACCTGCTGCTGCTGTTGCTGTTGGTTCACAACCACCTCATTCTGCATTTGTGGATTTACATATTGATTTACCCCATTATTCTTTTGAACAGATCTACACTCGTTCTTCCAATGTCCAATCTTTCCGCACGCATGACAAGGAAATTTCTTCCTAGCCTCTTCTTTACTCATTTTTCTTCTACCTCCACCAGGTACCTGACCATTTTGATTCTGACCATTCATCTGGTAACCTGTTTGAGAATTATTATTTACTTTTTGCTGCTCTGCTACCTTCACTTGTGCCCACATAATTTTCTCTTTTAACTTTTTATGTCTTGATTCAATGTCATCACTACAATATTTTGCATATCTTAAGATTTCATCAATTGTTTTGCTCTGCCAACAAATCAAATGCTGCTGAATCATGTTCATGTTACTAATATCCGGTTTCAATCCAACACAAAACGATACACAAAATGTCCCTTATCTTTGTCTCCAATGTTCTCAAACCCACTGTACTGTTTAAATACTTGCAACAACCTTTCATAATAAGCATGTACTGACTCTTTTGGTTCTTGGGTCATTCTGTCTATCTTAACCCAAACTGTTTCTTTAGGGGAAATTTTCCCTTTCAAGAAAGTGATCACCTGATTGTACTTTTTCATCACCTCATCGGATGGTGCACCTGTTTTAGGATCTCTAGGATATTCTTCTTTTGGCCAATCGACAGTAATTTTACATTCTGTCCACAAATCAGCTGGAACGACAATCTCAAACAAACCATCTAAATCTTTTAACAAAACCTTTGAAACTTTCACAAACCTCTCTACCTGTTTGTACCATTGTACTGGTTTTTCTCTTAACTGGGGAAAATCATTCGTAAAAGATAATATATCCTGTCTTGACCATGGAACATGAACATAACCACCACCTGGAACTTCTCTCATCGGACACGCCCTTTCAACTTGTTCTGTCTCTCTTAACGGAAACATTGATGTTCCCTTTCTAGCTGCCTCTTCTTTCTTTTTCGTCCATCTACCTTTCCATCGTTCACCATCTCCCCATTTTTTCAAAATATTCATCAACTCTTTTATCTGCAATCTTTTCCCAGACGCGTTCAAACTCTCCAAATCTTTTTCAGTAAAAGCCAGTCTGTATGATTTCTGCAACACCTTTGACTTTTCTATGTCTATTCTATATTCACTAGCAGCCTCTGATATTTTCTCATGTAAATTCCTCGCTATGAATGAATGAAATTAAATTTCTATAGCACGTTACTACCCTGAGGCCTCGTAGCGCTTAGGACAGGACAGGCAGAATCACGGCAAGTTAGTGTGTAGTACTAAAAGATAAGTTTTAAGGAGTTTACGGAAGGTCTGTAAGTTAGGTTCCATGCGAAGAGTAGAGGGAAGAGAATTCCAGAGATTAGTAGCATTCAGGGAAAGGAACGTCCGCCCCATCTGGATCTGCGTACTTTCCTTGTGGTAGCAAGGAAAGCGGAGCTGGAACGAAGACTCCTTGACGGTTGATAAGGAGTGACCAGGGGATGGATAATGGCAGGGCCAGTTTTCCAGATGGCTCTGTGGGCCAGGCACATGGCCTTAAATCGTATTCGGGACTTGATTGGGAGCCAGTGAAGTTTTCTCATTGCGGGTTTTGCTGATTGTCTCCGAGGAATCTGGAGGAGTAGGCGAGCCGCACAATTCTGGATCACTTGTAATTTTTGAGTAGTGGCCTGAGGGCGCCCAGATACAAGGCGTTCCCGTAATCCAGGCGGGACAAGATGAGGGCTTGCACCATAATCCTTCGCGCCTGGAAGGGGAGTAAAGGAAGAATTTTCCTTAACATCCTCATCAGGCCAAAACAAGTAGCTGAGAGCTTGGTGGCTTGATAATTGAAACTTAAGGAGCTGTCAAGCCACATGCCTAGGCTCTTAATCTGGTGCTTTGGGGCAGGCATAGTGCCTAGACAAATCGGCCATAAGAATGCCGAGGAGGGTGATGGAGCTTTCCCCAGGAACATCAATTCAGTTTTGTCCCCATTTAGCTTAAGGTGAGATAGATCCATCCATTCGGCTACCGCCTCTAGGCAATTGCCCAGAGCGCAAGATGAACCCTCCGGGTGGTTTAATGCCACAACCAGTTGGGTATCATCTGCGTAGGTGATAATTTTTATGCCGAATGGACGTACTATCTCTGCCAAAGTCGCCATACAGGTGTTAAAAAGCGTGGGGCTCAGGGAGGAACCCTGGGGAACCCCACAGTTAAGAGGCCATCGGTTTGATGTAAAAGTACCCTCAAAGACCTGAAAGAATAGGTCCTTTAAGAAGGACTGGATCCATGTGAGAGCCCGGTGTGTTACTCCAAGATTTTGTAATCGCTCCAGCAAGATGTTATGATCAACAGTGTCGAAGGCGGCACTGAGGTCTAGCAAAATAATTGCTGCTGAGCCACCCTGATCCAAAAGTCTCCTTGCTTCCTCTGTTACTGCCAGAAGGGCCGTCTCTGTCCCAAGCCTGGGACGAAATCCTGTCTGGGAATCGTGGAGCAGGTTGTTAGACTCCAGATAGTGAACTAGAGTAGAGTTTATATGTCTCTCAGTCAGCTTGCTCAGCCAGGGAAGGAGAGAGATAGGTCGATAGTTGGCCATGTTGGAGATGTCTAAGTTTGGTTTTTTCAAAAGGGCTCTAACCTGAGCACATTTCCAGTCAGGGGGTACCGTGCTCGAAGTGATGGAGGCATTTAGAGTGTTCAAGATACATGGATGAATGACATCAGCAACTAGAGTAAGATGCTGCGGAGGTGCGGGTCCATAGGAGAGCCCGAGGTTACCGTAGAAATAAGTGTATTCAAGGAGACCTCGTCTATCAAGGGGAACTCCGCTAAAGAACACTGTGATTCGGGAAGGGAACTTTCAGTACTGAACGCTGTAGGCTCACTTTGGTGGGAAGGGAAGGATTGACATATCAGATGAATTTTTGGTGAAAATATTCCGCTAAGTTGTTACAGCGAGCTAGTGCATCCTCTGTGTTGGGAGATTTATGCGGTATGGTGGTGAGAGATTTTGCAATACGGAAAATCTCTTTAGGAGAGTTAGCAGCTGCACTAATCCTCTCCTCATAGAATGAGGATTGGGCGATTTTGATTTCTGCCTTATAATTTCTAATTGCCTCTCTATAGACATTTTTCCTCTCTTCTGCTAAGTTCTGTCTCCATCTCCTTTCCAGTTTCCTACAGGTTTGTTTAAGTTCCCTTAATTTGGGGGAAAACCATGGTACCGGTTTTTGTTTGGATCTCTTGTAGGAAGGCTTTATTGGAAGTAGAGTGTCCAATGAGTTTTGGATCCAGAGGTTAAAGTTGTTATTAGCCCTCTCAGGATCAAGTAATGCTTTTACACAAAATCAACAATTCATCATCTCGGTAAGTCCCTAATCTGTCTGGACTTATTGTACCAATAATCATCTCTTCCAAATCCACTTTCAATTGGCTCACATTTATACTCTGTGCTTGAGGTTTTCGCTTTTCCATTCCCTTTATCCAGTCATTCAATTCCTCTGGAGAAGGACCTGCTGAACTCTCTGTCACTGAAATAACATTCGGCCCTATTCTCCTTGGATCTATTTGTGTACTTCTTCTAGGGGTTTCTGTTATCATCTCACAAACCGGAAGATCTAACAAAGTAGTATTAGTGTCAGCCTGTCCTTTCGTCACCATTCCACTCCTGTCGCTACTTCTTGGAACTGTCAATGTATGAACTTTTGATACATTCTGTTTTTCCCCATACAATGGAACTATGGGACCAATTGTTACCGGTACCGTCAATGCTTCTGCATTTAGACTTAACTGGTTTATTTTCTGGATCTGTTCTGCTCTTGCCTTATTTAATAAGTCCCATTCTTTTTCTCATACTACCCTAGCTATTTCCGTAATCTGTGGGGTTAATGGAGTTCCCATTTGTGGTGCACTCGGAGTCATTTCATCTGAGTTTTCTTGGTATGGCGGAGGTCTTTTGGTCATAATATCCTCCAACAACTCATCATCAGAATCGTTTAGATCATCTCTTAAACTTGAAGTTTCTATATTTTTCTCTTTCTCTTTACATTTGCTTCCTGTCTGATCTTCAGCAACTAAAACTGGATACAAACCTTCGGTTACCACATCTCTCCTCCATCTTTTCATTGTATCCTCTCTTCTCTCAAAAGGGTACCTAGGCCCAAAACCTCTGTATCTCCCACCACCTCGATATCTCTCCCTTTCATATGCTTCTACCTCCCATTCCTCTAATGCTTCATACTGTGTAGATCTGGGATTTGGCTCTAATGAACTCATTCGATTCCTCAAATTCTGCAAAATCCTCATATTAAACGAACAATGTTGTGGAAAAGCTATAACACCATCCTCCTTTGTGTATTCCACCCAATTCTCTAACCAAGTACACGTATGGTATCCTCGCTCCAACATCACATAAGCAGCTGGCGTTCCTGGAGGTGGAACAAGAACTCCCTCTCTAGTCACTATTGGTTTATCTTTCTTAAAGAAATTCTTTATTTTCTTTAACAACTTCATTTTTCTGACTCTTTACACAAATGTACCTCAACAAAAAATGCACAGGGAAACCTTTTCGTTTTCTGCCTTTTCTATTTGTCAGTTCTCGTCCAATATCAGCGCGACTCACACCAACCGTCCAATCACGGCTCTCTACGTGTCTACTATTTCAACCAAAACCAGTGCGGCTCAAACCAACCGGCCAATCAGAGCTTACTTCACGCTCGCTGTCTGACCAATGCCAGCGCGGCCTTTTGTGACGTCAGTATTACTCCTTCTACTGACCCTCCCTTTACAAAAGAATACGGCAATATTTTCTAAGTTTTCTTAATCAAAAAATGTGGTTAGTAACAACACAAAACAATGCTACCTTGTCTGTTCCGCTAAATAAAGAGATAGTCTTCACTTTCCAAAGAGAAATTCTTTCACTTCAGGCAAAACGACGACCAGCTTTATTTTACCTTTCCAACAAGCTACAGGTGGACTTATTACTCCTCTAGGGATAAGGCCAAAGTTTTGCAAGAGGACTTTTTGGTGTAAAAAAAGAGGTCTCGGTACTCCCCTGGGGATAAGGCCAGAGTTTCAGAAGTGGACCCTTCGCTATTTCAGACACTCTACTCACATACGAAATTGTCCCTAAATATAACACCTACATCCCTCCGTAGCTTCGGTATTATTACAACAGACAAAGTACTTCTGCAGTGTGATTTCTTTATCCACACTCTTCTTCTGCCTACTTCAGGCTAAATTCCACAGGTAACTCCGTACCTGTACTTCTAGACAACATAGAACAAGACACTAACTTTCATGTTAAGAACATATAATCAATAATCAATAATTATTACCAAACTAATCAATAATTAAACCGTCCTCTGCTACCAGAAAACGGATCTAGCGCTACACTTAATCAGGGATCAATACTCATCAATAATTCATACAATGGCCCATACACATTCACCCAATTCCCTGATGCGCTGGGGGTCAAGTTTTAATGACATGAATTTTAGTTCCTTCATAGATTCATGTTTACAAGTCTAAATACATAACTAGGCCTGTAAATCAACTCTCTTTCCTCTCGGTCGATAGACCAATTAGTTGAGTAGTTGATGGTAATAATAGCACTTATCTAACTAACTATCTAGTCAGCTAAATAATCACAAACTCTTGGTAAGATTAATAAAGCTTTATCTCAAATTGAAGTAAATCATCAATGCTCAATTGCATACGGTTACAAGTGCAAAAAAGTGAAAGTTCACAAGAGGGAGAAAAATTAATCAGCAGATGCAAACAGTGTCATTCTCATCTTCAATATTGATTATGCACATGGAGGAGTGGATAGATTAAGAGACATCAGTTTCAGCAAAATAATGCGAAACCATATACATATATCGGAGTGGATAGATGAAGAGACATAAGTTTCAGCAAAATAAAGCGAAACAATATACATTTGACGGAGTGGATAGATGAAGAGACATAAGTTTTCAGAGACAAAAATACATTTGCAATTAATTTATGCAAAGTACGAGTCAGAGAGATAATACAAACCCAAAGGATCTTTGAAATACCACCCCCTTGGCCGAGGAGACAGTGAGGGTTCCCCGAACTAGAGCCAGGGAACAAAGATTTCAGAGACAGGAACGGAACAGGGACAGGAACAGCTAGGCCTCTCTGCAAACCGACGATCAGCGACGCATCACCCCTCTTGATAAGCTAGGAACCAAGAGCACACGCACCTTCTCTCCTCTCTCTAATCTAACCACACCCCCTAAGACACCCCAGTTATACCCTAAAACCTACATGTCCGTCCCACATCAGTTGAAACATTTCCCGAAACTCGACAGTTCATTGGTGGACTTAGGAGGTGGTCTGTCACACCACGGTGATTTAATTAATTAATTGTTCATAAACATAATTCTACATCCTTTCCCATTACCTAATAACTGACTCATTCACACGATTTATTATATGATACATTTCAACAAATTTTGCACATCTTTTTCAACAATGTCCGCAGAAGCAGTCTTTAGTCCCACGGTCAGTCACATCCTTTGGCAGACGAACAATGTATTCAGTGCTGGGTATCCTTGAACTTTTTGTCCCTTCTTTACAGCACTCAGCACTTCTGGCTGCTCTGTCATGACATTTTCGCTCTCACTCCAGCCCCTCCCTCTATCCGGCTAACTTAAGAATAATGGAGGCTCATTTCAGCTCACTACGGCAAATAGAACATAAACATTCATTAATTACATAGAAATGCACTTTTCACTGTTTACCACCCACCTTTGCACTATCCCCTGTTACATGTTTTACTAGCAGAAGCTTAAGGCAAAAGCGGCATTATTCATTATTTTTAAAGCAACATGCGAAATATAAAATGCAGCTTAAACATGCATTAATTCTGTTTCTTTCTAAACGCATTGTAGTATGCGGCCTAGTTCTTTCATGCATTAGTTTACATTAGTGCACATATGCGCAAAGCGTTTTTCCCTCGTGTTCATGTGATGTGTATGTTAAACTATCACTGCACACTGTTAGTACGTATTATGGGGGTGTTAATTCGAGCAAGTTTCATGTTTCGAAACCCTGCTCCATCACATATTTCCCATTTGCTTACTAAAATGTATTGGTTTGTTCTGATCCTATTAATATCTTTGTTTTGATCGCACTTCAGAATTACAAAAAACATTGATCCTATTCATATTTAACAATTACAAAAATAATGTGCCATATTTGAACTTTTCTTGCTCTTGATATATTTTGATATAGTTGTAAAGTTCTTTACATGTATTTAAAATTGTATGGTGTGTCAGAAAACATTTGACATCCTGCAGCTTTTCCTTTCTTATTTCCTGTACCACAGCAAGATTCACATATGAAAAATTTGCTCACTTTGCAATCAAGTTAAGGAAAAGTAAACACCAATCCAAATGTTAAATATGCAGCAGTCTTTCAGAATACATTGCATGACACTTGACCTCTGTCTTTGAACTCAGCAAATGAGACATTATAAAAACAAAATTTAAATTCCTTTTTATTGCTCATTCCTCTTGTGAACTCCTGCAAGGTTTTCTTGGGGGTGCTGCAGCACCTCTCTCACTCCTACTTCCAGCACCCCTGTATGACGGAGATCATCAGCGAGAACTCAGTGAAGCTATACGCCAGGTTTGCAAACTCAGTAGTCAAATCTGTTTTGGTTTCCAAATGAGTCAACCTCTTGACAAATAAATTCGCCCCAGGCACTCCATACCATTGCAAATTTAAGAATCATTCTCGTCCTTCGTCTTCAGTCTTGCCATTGTCACATGTTTCTGTTCTAGTAGATATTCTACTTGAAGAAGGATTCTCATCACCGATGGTTAGTTATTAGTTGTGGGTGGGAAGAGGGCCGCCTTATTTATTATCATAACTGTGCCACATTGAATATGCAGACATACTAGTTGCTCCTGTTGATACTGTAATGTGATGAATATTTACATGTTATACTTACTAGAATGTATTGACGGTAGGAAACCAACACGTCTACTGCATTACTAAGATGTATACAATTGATAATGGCCGTTGTTGTAATAAGAAAATCAATAAAATATGTTTAAAAAAAAAAAAAAAGAAGGATTCTCATGTTCAAACAAAGGTCCTTCAGATATTTGGATTGTGGTCAATGGATATTGTTATGGTACTTATGTATTTTACCATTCACGCCAACAAACCCGATTAAGGCGGGAAACTCCTGATTTTTGCTATCTCCTGCCTGAAATTTACTGTGCTTCAATAGAAGTCAGTAGGAGAAATACATTCCCCGTTTTTTCTTCAACATCTCCCACTTTCCTGTAAAAGTTGGCATGTGTGTATTTAGCCACTAATCAGTTTTCCATCCCGAACCAGTTGCACAATTCCATTGATGCTGGCTCAAAATCTGATTTGCAAACCCCTCACCCTCCAGTGTGCTCAAGATAGTTGTTGAGTCTGTGCCCTGTATTGTTTGTGTTTGTAGTGGAGCCCTTTCCCTGTTAGTTAAGGAGGGTATTTAGATTGTGTACGGGGTAGGATAACAGAATATCCCTCAATGCAGACAACCTTTGACTCTATGTGCAGATCCGTATAACACACTACAGAGGCTCATGTAAATGTGGGAATTGTATGATAGGTACTTGGGATGAATTGTTAATATTGCAGTGGAATGCATTGCGCCCATTGCATAGATTGGATACCCCCATAAGAATTGAGAATGAACATTTTAAATATCTTCGAATATGGATATCTGGTAGCAGGGATTGATTCTTTGTAGGTAACCTGGAGTGCTGTTCAAAAGATTTAGTCATGACGTTGTACATTGGAAACACTCCCGTTATCTCCTGCTCAGTTGGGGAAAGAATACAATTTGTCAGATAATAGTCCGACAGAGACTGCTTGGTATGAAAGACAAAAATAATATGGTAGTTACCAGCCACTATTGAAACTATAAAACAAACGAACACACTCATTGGATGATGTCATCAATGATGTCATTTGAGATGTCATCAGTGATGTCATACATTATGTCATAGCACGTCATGAGTGAAGTAATATGTGAGATCATAAGCAGTACATGGCGGTGGCGCAAGGCACAGTTACTCTGCTAACTAGAACTGGTGAATTTCTGTGGTTTTTGTCATTCAAAACGTTGATGTGTCATGACATATTCACCTAACTATAACAAAAATAGATCTTTTTTATCACACCTAACTATAACGTTACTTTAACCTTTGAACTTGTCAGCAAGTTTCCAGGTTTTTTTTTAGCATAAAGTCATATTTTATTACCATGCATAAAGCCAGCCCCCTGCCTTGCATGGCGTTTGGCCGTGCGCAGTGGGGGGTTGGCCACAGGACCTTATGTTTTTTTAGAGGGGAGGGGTCCATGTGCCCACCTCTCTGAGCCTTATTAGGCCCTGACGACCACATCCCCCAGGTTCTATTTTTTTTAAAGGGTGGGGGGCTGTGTGTCCCCCCTTTTCGAGCCTTATTAGGCACTGGGGACTCCTTCACCAGGGCCTTTTTTTATGAAGGGGGGGACTGCATGGTCCCCCTCTCTGTGCATTATTAGGCCCTGGGAACTCATCCCTGGGATTTCTTTTTTAATTAAAGGGGAGGGAGGCCGCATAGCCCTCCTCACAAGTGTTGTTAGGCTCTAGAGACCCCATCCTCCTGGGCCACTACTACAATTAAAAGGGAGATGGACTCATGGCCCCATCCCCCTAGCCTTTGAGGCCCTGGGGACCCTATTACCCAGGGGTGTGTTTTTTTAATTTAAGGGGACGGGTCATGTGGCTCCCCCCAAGCCTTCTTAGGCCTTGGGAACCCCATCCCCCAGTGCCACTGTGAAAATTAAAGGGGAGGGGGCCCCCCCTTCCCATCCCATGGGGCCCACACTATTAAAGGTGGATGCTCACCGAGGGTGCCCACCATATACTTGTTAGGGTATGCAGGGGGAACCCCAAGGCCCCCGCTGTCTTCCCGCATACAGAGGGAGCAGGCATCGCTCCCACTGGAGGAAGCAGCTACTTATGCTGCTCCCTCAGGGCAGGAGCAATATTTAGATCTGTTTCCCTGCTCGCATCACTGCGGGCAGGGAAACAGACCAAAAGTATGCTCCCAACTGGCACGAGTATTTTCAAAGCTCCCGCCCGCTGAGAGCAGACTTTGTGTTGCTCCTGCTTGGCGGGAGATTCAAACATGTACCCACCAAGTGGGAGCAAAAACAGGTTTCCCTGCCAACACTGGTGCTGGCAGGGAAACCGCTATGCCCCGGGCCCGAGGTCTTCGGCCATTAATGGCTCAGGGAGAGGGCCGCACAGCCCCCCTCCCATAATTAAAGTAATCAGCCCTGGGGGTGCGCTCCCCCTGGCCTTTAAAGGTTCAGGGAGGGGGGTCATGCAGCCCTCCTCCCCGTATATATTAATTTCGGCCCTGGGGGTGGGCTTCCCGAGGCCTGTCATGGCTTGTGGGGGCTCCCCTCTAGTATTGATTTTGGCCCTGGGGGATGGGGTCATTGGGGCCTTTGTAGGCTCGGGAGTACCTCTGTGTGTCCCCCAAAGGGCCTTGGGGGGCAGGGTATCCCTACCATGTCCCTTTATATATTTCTTTTCACAAATTCAGAACAGGGGACTATGTCCTCAAGTCCTGTAATAGCTGCCAGCAACATTTTTCTGACGTTGTTGGCAGCAAATCAGAGCGCTTTCTTTTGCGGGAGTCTGACTCCTTCAGGAGTGAATTGGCCCAAGGGAAAAAAAGCTCCCTGGGCCAATAAGAATGCTCCATTTTTAAATTGGCACTCCCACAAAAGTCTCTCTAGCCTCTTTTGGGCCCAACTTTCCAGATATCTATATTGTTTTGAACTTTAATTTCTCAAAAACTACTGAATGGATTTACACCACATTACAAACATCACAATCTGTGTTCCAAGATCTACTTTCCTGCCAAATTTGGTGTAATTCCATTCAGCAGTTTTTGCTGTAGCCTTCTCTAAAGTAGTCCATGTAAATACATGCCGATTTTCCGTTTTGGGGCCCCCCTTTTTTTCTCGACCCCCACTTGACGAATCACCCCGAAACTCCATGCACAAACTAATCAAAAAGTTAAACCTTTTTGGAAAGTTTTGTGGAGATTTCTCAAACGGAGCCAAAGTTATTAGCAACACATATATACGTGTGTGTGTGTATATATGTGTATATTACCTACTGGCGGTCGCCAGTAGGTAGTTATAGTTAGGACCTAGTTTCTATAGGAAAAGCATTTTTTGACTTGGCTATAACTTTGGCATCGTTGACCAATCTGCATGAAATTTTGCCACAAAAGTGTCACAGTGGAAATAATTGATTGGGAAAAGTTGGGGGTGATCCGTGCAGTGGGGACCAAGAATCTTGGGAGTGAAATAAGGTTGCGTTTGTGATGTTAGTTCCCATAGGAACCTTTAGCCACCTCTACAGCCTGAACTGCTGAGCGGACTTACACCAAAGTTGGCAGGGAGGTGGATGTCGGTTCAAGGAAGTGCCTTTTGCTTATTTGGTGTAAATCTGTTCAATAGGTTTTGAGAAATGTAAGTTTAAAATTAAAGTGATATCTCTAGCCGCGGATATTTTGCGAAGGTTTCGCGATGAATCACGAATGCACGCACCAACGGTAATGCTCTGATTGGCTGGACACAACCTGAATAGATAGTTGAGGTTGCCATTTTATCCATTGGGAATTGTTCCTGGGGCTGAAAATCTGTGTGAAAGCCCACATAAGGGGTCAGGGTGGATATGCTCTGACCCCATGGTTGAGAAATGGAGGTGTTAGTGACAGAAGTTATATGTCCAAAATTGATTTTTTTAATAGCGCGTGATATTCATGATGAAGCCGCGGCCGCCAACGCGGTCCCCGTGTACTATTGAGGGACATTGCGACTATCAACGTCGTCGCGAATATTGGTGAAAATATAAACAAATATCAATGAATAATTAGTATGCATTGTTATAGAGATATTGATAAATGTTTTTATAGAGTTATTTATATAGTGAGTTATCTACTGTGATGGTTAGAATGAAGTTAAAAAAAATTAATGTGGTGGTGGCTATTGAATTCCTGCTTTTGCTTTCTGCCTTTGCGATGTAACCGGGGTGATCAACGTCATTGCAATCTCCGGTCTCACTGCGAAAACAGAAAATAGGTTTTAGAGATGGTTGATTTAGAAATACACTAGAAAAACATGAGTTTGAAGTGTACAGTAATAAATCCCTAGTGTGTAAAATACTGTAATATGTGTGCATATATGTGTTTTCACTTTATGGAAAAGGCGCGATCATCGCACTTAACAATATCATTGCGACATCCCGAATAACCGCGAAAACTGAAAATAGGTCTGAAAGATGGATTATAAAGAAACTTAGTAAAAAAATGTAAGTTTAAGCATGCTTTGAAAGAAGTATGTATATGTGTAGGACAATGTTTAGAATGGATTTTTTTACATATAATTTTTGAATGTGTTGATAATCATTGAATCTCTGCTTTTGTTTTTCGTTTTCGCGAGGTGTCCGCGGGGATCAGGACGTCATTGCGAAGATCCACAAAAACTAAAGAAAAAAAAACCCTTTAGAAAAAAACTTCACAATATTTCGGGCACAAGGGTGGCTCTGACAAGAGCCATTTGCGTTGGTGTGTGTATATGGCTGCTACACATAAGACCGGATGCAGAGTTTCAGGTTAATTGGATACACTCTGTTGCTTTCATCTGTAAAGTGCACTCCACCATTTCTATAAATTCCATGCATGTCAAAACGCAGATTGTTGTTAAAGATACAGCCCATGCAATGGTCTGTGAGGAATGCAGAAACAGTTTTAATAACATGATTCCTGGCTTTGTCAATCTGTGGACAGAATTTATTTGACCACTTTCATTTCTGTCTTTGGCATATAGTAGAGTACATCAAGATAGTGTGGGGGAAAAGCGACATCAGTTCTGCAAAGGTTTCTTTCATTAGGATTTCCAGCCCTACCCCAGTCAATGTGCCTAGGTCATTGCCACCACAGTGCACAATCATGAAGTGAGGAGCTTGGGAATCCAGAATGGATTTAACCAAAGCCAGCAACTGATAAAACTCTAACCCTCTCTGGCCAAACCAAATAATCTGCACTTTTGGCAAACCCAAGTCCCTGTCAATACTTCTCTTTTTTTGCAGCCTCTTTAGCCCGATAGATATAGCTGTGGCCCACAATCCATACTCCATTTTGTGAGCTGCAGTTTCCCTGTGCCCCAGATTGCAGTGAACCAAAGACCAGGAGGAGGTAAGGAGGCAGACTGGTGCTGTCTCTTTCCTAAAATTTAAAAAGCGATTTTCCCTACCTGTGATTGCATCATTTATAAAACTGTTTTTGCTTGTGGTTGTTACAGTTTAAAAATTGTAGTTTTAACCTGCCCGCGATTGCATAATTTCTTACCTGTTCTGTGTTTAAACTTGTGGTTTCTACTTGCCCGTGACTGTTTTCATTTAACCTGTTGAATTGTGGGATTTGCAGTCCACAATCTGTAGTTTTTTTCCCTCTCATTCCCGTGACTGTTTTTCCCTCCTAATTTCTCCCTTGCTCTGTGCTCAGACCTGTATGTTAAGCAATCCACCCCCAGCTTCCATTTTGTGTTAGCAAGTGAGTGAAACCAGACCCCCCTCCTTTCCCCCCCCTCCCCAGCAACAGGGATATTCCACATCAGAGAGTGATCAGAGGGTGCTCCGAGACAGCAGTAATCTGCTGTGAGCTGTTTAAACTGTGTTTCATAGGGATTATGCACTCATTTTTTGGCTAGGAGAGTGAGTAAAGTTATATACAAACAGTATTGTTAGAGGACAAAGTTTGTTAGGCCCTTACCTGCAGAAGTCCAAAGTGTGGATTGAGCCTGTCTGTCTCCTAGGAGATTCTGAATAGAGGAGCAGCTTCCAACTTCCTGGCCAGCAAACCTTGACTGAGGTCGCACAGACCTTATATAGTCTGCTATTGGATGGTACATGTGGGCACTGATTGGTGGTTGCATCTGGTGTTTCTATTGGATTAGGGTAGGTGTTCTCATTGTTTGGTTATTTGAGGGTTCTGATTGGTTCCTGGGTCAGTGATTCTATTGTTGTAGGGCTTAGGGTTAGTGATCTGATTGGTGGATAGGTTTAGGGTTTCAGATTGGTTCCTGGGGCTGGGATTTTTATTAGATGTAGGGCTTAGGGTTTCCTGTGTGATTGGTTGCGTAGTCTAGGGTTGGGACTAGGACTAGGGTTAGGCTTTCTACTGGATATAGGGCTTAGGGTTTCCTGTGTGATTGGTTGCTGAGTCTCGGGTTGGGACTAGGCCTAGGGTTAGGTTTTCTATTGGCGATAGGGTTTAGGGTTTCCTGTATGATTGGCTGCTGGGAACAGGATTGGGACTAGGGTTGGGGTGTTAGGCTTTCTATTGGACATAGGGTTTAGGGTTTTGTTCCTTGATTGAGTGTTTAGACTAGGACTATGATTGGTTGTAAGGTTTTGGTCTCCTATTGGTCCTAAGGTTTACGGTTAGTGTTGTGATTGGATAGGGTTACGGCTAGGGTTCCCATTGGCTGAAAGGGTCACCTGACTACTAGGGCTATAAAAGACCAAGGCTTAGGGCGTCTCAGCCTGGTCGTCAAGGCTAAGGGTGGAGAGGACAAGGGTGAGTGCCTGTTTGAGCCTGTTCGAGACTGGTCGGGACCAGGGCCAGAAATGCACACATTTACTACAAACCAACCCTATGCACAAATCAATGTACCAGCACACACTGCAAAACCACACAAACCACGCCTATATACCCTTCTATCCCAGCTGCAACACATTTCTCCCATCACCTACAAACAGTACACAGCTCTATCCTATACCACTAACCAATCCACTCATCACAAACATAACCAAAATCCATACCATACTTAACTACAACCCATCCAGACACACACTCCCCACTCTAATTACTCCTAACAGACCCCCTTTTATCACTAACAAACCTATACTCAGCCTTTCATCATTTGCCCAACCCACATACTCCTCTTCTTTCTACCACAATAACACAACAACACAACACTTACACTCCACAGCACCACACATTTTAACTCTTGCAGCAAACAGTCTAAGACAAACAGTCTTAACTCTACTTCATCCCCTCCTACACACAACATACACTCTACTCACAAACACATCACTGCCCCCTTTACTTTACAACTTCCACTCAACCAATACTATACAAACAAATCCATCTCATAAAACAAATACATCAACACCTCGTTTCACTACCCGTCAAAAACAAAATATATCACGCACACCAGCGCGACAAAATCTCTCAAGTGCAACACCTCATAATACTTACAGTCACAAAATACAATCAAACACCCACCTTTCAAACTATACAAATGAACAAACTACAATGCCAAGCTTTCTCTCTTCCACCACACCTAACACACATACAGCAACACAGAAACTCTCTTCTAACCGCCTCTCATCCATTGGACAATTTAGAACCTTACTACATGACCAACATGCTGTACCACCACCCCTAACTCATACACCTTCCACCCTAAACACACGCAAACAATATAAGCAACGTGCCACACATCACAACTTTGCTTCTCCATGTCTACTGCACAAGGTTACACCACAAAAACAACACAGCACACCAACTCACTCTCAAACACCGTCTCCACCACCTACGCACACAGACCCATCAAAATGCCTTCTTAGCCTGCTGGACGAGGACCATGTTACAGAACAGCTACACGATTGCTATCCTAATACAGCTAATACCAGGACTAAAAACATACCTGCTACAAACCCACACAAAACTGATCATTCTTCTACAAAACAAAGTCTCACTGTCACCAAAGCACATTCTCTAAACTGTCTACTAATATATGCTCGATCGCTCTCTAAAAACAAACATCACATCTACGACCTTCTCACTGACGCAAAACCAAACATACTATTCATGACTAAATCATGGTTGGGAGATGATATGGCTCCAGTCCTGCATGAAGCCGTTCCTCTAGGCTATCAAACGATCACCCAAAATCGTATAGGCAAAAAAGGAGGTGGCCTAGCTGTTGTGTTCAGGCAAACATTGCATATCACTAAAGTTGACAACATCTCCATAAAGAATTGTGAGGCTCTTCTCACCAGATGCAATCCTACACCGTCTTCCTCCTGTAACTACCTGCTCCTTTACAGACCTCCACCTAGCAAAGCGACATTTCCTAACACACTTCTAGACACAGTTTCAGACCTGATAACAATACACTCCAACCTATGCATTCTGGGTGACCTCAACATTTGGTTTGACAAACCCAATATGCCCCATACAAAAACAATAATCACTAGCCTACTGAACCTGCATCAGATCAACCACAAACCCACACACATCGCTGGGCACATCCTAGATGTCATTTTTGCTAATACCGAACTAGTTACCTTTCAAACTATAACTCCAGTCACATGATCAGACCACCATTTCCTTGCTTTCCAACATAAAACAACACTAAGCGACTCACCTGAAACCACCTTACATGCATCCACCTATCGACCATGGAATAAACTCAAGTTGGAACACTTAGAAACACAACTAACATCCAGTACAGATCTGGAAACAATAAATTCTATTCAAAAACTATATGAGTGGCTACAGGAAGCTTTTGATATCCTGATACCACTGAAAACAACACAGCAGAACAAAAGAAAACAAGCACCTCGGAGAAATACAGAGATAAAAGACATAAAACAACAAATTAGAAAGCTGCAATATGCCTGGCTCAAAACAAACGCCAAACAAGACAAACTTCACCTGCAGAAAATTAACAGATTATACAAGTCAGCTATCAAAAAAGCAAAGAAAAGTTAATATTCAGAAAGAATTCAAAATGCTAAATGTGCAAATAAAGAGCTCTATAAAATACTCAATGAATTTCGTAAACCAAATTGCCTAGAAGGAACTCATCCCTTTACTCAATATTTCACAGACAAACTGGCAAATCATTACACGGACAAAGCAGACATGTTGGACTCATACTTAAAACAGAGACAACGCACCAGCACTAACCCTTTTACAAAACAACAATCCAAGAATACTCTAACCCAGCCTCTCCGTTCCTTCCAACACATTTCACACGATTAATTTATAGACCTGGTCAAAGCAAGCAGGCCTGCCGGCAGCCCTTCTGACCCGTGTCCACTGCAAACTTTCAAGACAAGTCTTCCAACAACTTCCGCTGCCACTCCAGTAAGAAGAATCATCAACGATTCCTTAACTACCAGAATATTTTCAGAAGAACTCCAAAAGTCATGCATACGCCCTTTACTGAAGAAAACAAACTTGGACCCGCCGAACCCTGACAACTAGAGACCCATTACAAATGGACCTTTCCTGGGCAAACTGATAGAAAAAGCAGTGTTCCCCCAGATGTCACAATTCATTGAAGAGAATGCCATACTTTCAGACTTCCAAACAGGATTCCGTCCGGGAAGAGGCACAGAATCTGCCCTCCTTGTCATCTGGGATGACCTGAAGAACACAGTTGACCACAACGGGGTTGCTGCGCTACTCCTCTTGGACCTCTCAGCTGCCTTTGACACGGTTGACCATGACACTCTGATACAAAGACTCTACGAAGCCTGCATAGAGGGGACTGCTCTAGACTGGATTGCGTCCTACCTTCGAAACAGAACTAATGTCATCCATACCCCACCTTTCTCATCCAAAAAGTACTCCACAAAAGCAGGGGTCCCTCAAGGCTCTATCATCCCGCCCATGCTTTTCAACATCTTCATGAAGTCATTACCGGTACTGATCAATCAATTTCACCTCACGTGCTATAACTATGCAGATGACTCACAAATACTCCTCCAACTGGAATGCCCCAAAGACATTGGCAACTCGCCAATTTTCAGTTGTCTCAGAGCCATGGATCAATGGATGACTTGGAGCCATCTCAAATTGAATGCTTCCAAAATGGAAATACTCACGTGTGGCGATTGGAAACATTATGACCTGCTTGCCGCCTGGTCTGATGAACTGGGATCACTGCCTAAAGTATCGAAGGAAGTAAGAAACCTCGGAATGACCATGGACTCCAAACTATTGATGAATGCCCAAGTGGACAAACTAGCAAGATCAAGCTTTGTTCCTTTAAAAACTCTGCAACGAAACTTCCCCCATTTGGGATTTCCACACAAGGTCCAAGCTACCATCTCCCTTGTTCTGTCCAAACTCGATTATGCCAATAGCCTCTTCCACGGATCACCTTAAACGACTATGAAAAGACTACAACGGATTCAGAACTCGGCTGCCAGACTACTCATACATATCAAACCCCGAGACCACATCTCCCCTGCCTTGGTTACCGGTTGCCAAAAGATCCTTGTTCAAGCTGCTTTGTATCACCCACAAAGCGATACATGGAATGGGACCACTCTTCATCAGGAATAAAATTACCAAACACATTCAACAACGGAACCTCCGCTCCAGAGTGGCACCTCGCCTCAAAATTCCAAGATACAAGAAAAAAAACATGGGTGGTACATCCTTCTCTGTTCAAGCAGCCAAACTATGGAACTCTTTACCCCCCACAAAAGATCCACGGACAACCACCTTATCTTCAGAAAAGTACTCAAGAATTGGCTCTTTCCCACATAAGCACGATACGCAAACAGAAATATACAGCATATCCCTCTGTATATAAGCATTTATTTGTACTATAGATATGTACCTATATATGTGTATTGCTTTGTATAAACATGTAGAATAATTATGTTTTAAAAAAATAAAAATTTTAAGTACAACAACACTTGAAAACCAGAGTTTATCTAATGCATCTTTAATGTACATATACTTACTTCCTTTATGCATCGATATACCTTCCATGTACTTGGATCTATATACTTATTACTTTTCTCCTAAAAAAGCGTATCCAATGCACTACTCTATTTCTCACCCTATACCTCTATCAATATCTTTAATCTACATATACTTGATTCCTTTAGGCATCTATATACTTTCCATGTACTTATGGATCTATATATTTATTACTTTCTTCTAATTCAGCATATCCAATGCACTACCCAATTTCTCACCCTATACCTCTCTCCTTATATCTTCCACCTCAACTCTCTGACTCATCTCAAACCTCTTTCTACTACTCCTTCCAATGCACTACCCTATTTCTCACACTATACCTCTATCAATATATCATCTACATCCACTCTCTCATTCATCCAAAACCTCATACCACTACTATGATCCCCAAAATACCCCTTTCTAGACTCTCCCCTACTCTACCCCTCCTTGCATCATCTGACACCTCTTTTACTATACAGATCCCCTCAAAACAAGCCTTTCTACACTCTTCCCTCTGACTCTTCCCCTCCACATCCCCCTCCACAGCCCCCGCTTACTGCTATGACCTCCAAAACAAACAAAAAAAAGTCTAAATCCTTCACTCTTCTATCCCTCCACTATCCTTTTCAATCAAAATAACAGAGTAAAATGACCACTACTCAAATTTCACATTTGATTATACTAATTCACCACTAATCCTTTATGGGTTCCAGAGTAGCGTGCTACTCTTTGAAAAAGCGCTTCAATACCTCATCAGGGGTAGCAAGCACTATATAAATGCAAACCTTTTCCCCTCTTCTATTCCTCCGCTATCCTTCTGAATCCAAATAACTGACTAACCTATCCACCACTCAAATTACTTTCATATTTCACTATACTAATTCGCCACTAATCCTTCATGGGTTCCGGAGAAGCGTGCTACTCACAGAAAAGCGCTTTGACGCCTCTTCATGGGTAGTAAGCGCTATATAAATGCAATTACACTACAATACAATACTCTAAGCATTTTGAAGTGAAGGAGCAATAGTAGTCAGGAGAAGGCTGGATCTGAATGAGGAGGTTTTGAAAGGAAAAGCAGTTAAACTGGAGGTGGTTTTTTTAGTTGTTTTTTTTAAAGATATATTTCATTGGATGTTGTCAGCATGAAAGTGAATAAAATTAGGTAGTGTGTTGGATGCCTCAGGAAGAAGTCTTATTATTGGCTGTTGTTTAAGCAAAGAAGAAATGTAATACAGACATGGGTTTGCTTTTAAATCTGTGGAGTAAAGCACACCTGCTAAATCTTATTTGGAAGTAGCATGTGCCTTCTAGAATGTGCTGTGAACTTGTGACCTACTGGTTCCACTGGGTTGCTAGGTACACTGAGCTAAGAGTGTATTGGGGGGGAGTGTGTTAAAGAGACAGAACATTTTTTTAAAAATTGAGGAATGATTACGCAATTTAAATAATGGGAAGCTTTAATTTCTAAATCAGTACTATGTAATAACATGTTGTGTAGTATTTAAATTAAACAAATAATCAAGCTAGATATAGGTTTGAACTCCCATTTTTTTGTGATTTCCCCACGTTCATCGCGAATACAACGCGAAAACGCACCAACAGGAACGTCGTTTTGAAAGAGAGGGAAAGGGTTAACAGATACTGAACATTCACAAGTGGAGGTATAGTAGCCTAAATTGAAAGACATGAATTTATTTGCTGCCTTTCTCATGATGCTAGAGTGGAAAGTTGAAGAGGTTGCCATTTTATAGTTGCTTTGTATGAGAGTGGTGTACCCATGCACTGATCTAATCACCCAGGCACTACTCTTGCACTAATCCATTCACTCAGGCACTACCCATGCCTTCATCCATTCACTCAGGCATTTCTCATGCAGTCATCCATTCACTCAGACACCACTCATGCCCTCATCAATTCACTCAAGCACTACCCATGCATTCATCCATTCACTCAGGCACTACCCATGTACTTTTTCAATGACACAGGAACTACCATTGCACTCAGACACCACTCATGTACTCATCCATTCACGCAGGAACTACTCATGCACTCGTAAATCACCCAGGTGCTACACATTCAATCATCCATGAACTACCCAGGCATTCTTCCAACCACCCAGCCAGTACTCATGCACTCATCCAATCACCCTGCCACTACCCATACACTCATCCATTTACTCAGGCACTACTGATGCACTCACCCATTCACTTAGGCACTACCCATGCACTTATACAATGACCCAGGCAGTACCCTTGCACTCATCCATTCACTGATACACTTCTTATGCACTTATCCAAGCACCAAGGCACTACTCATACATTCACTCAGGCACTACCCATAATCTCATCCATTCGCTCAGGCACTAATCATGCACTAATCTATTCACTCAGTCACTATCCATGGACTTATCCAATAACCCAGGCAGTACTGTTGCACTAATTCACTCACTCAAGCACTACTCATGCACTCATCCATTCACTCAGGCACTATCCATAATCTCATCCATTCACTCATGCAGTATCCATACACTTATCCAATCATCCAGACACTATCTGTGTACTCAGGCAGTAGTCATGCACTCATCCATTCACTCAGACACTACCCATGCACTTATCCAATCACCCAGGCACTACTCATGCACTAATCCATTTACTCAGGGACTACCCATCCACTCATGCATTCACTAAGGCACTATCCATGCACTTATCCAATGACCCAGGCAGTACCCTTGCACTCATCCAATCACTCAGGCACTGCCCATGCACTCATTCAATCACCCAGGCAATACCCATGCACTCATCCATTCACTCAGGCATTACCCATGCACTCATTCAATCAAATAGGCACTACCCATGCACCCCTCCTTTCACTCAGGCAATACCCATGCACTCATCCATTCACTCAGGACCTACTCATGTACTCATCCAATCACCCAGGCACTATCAATGCACTCATCCAATCACCCAGGCACTACCCATGCACTCATCCAAATACCCAGGCACTACCCATGCACTCATTCAATCATCCAGGCACTACCCATGCACTCATCCAATCAACCAGGCACTACCCATGCAGTCATCGAATCACCCAGGCACTACCCTTGTATTCATCCCTTCACTCAGGCACTACCCGTGCACTCATCCAATCCATCAGGCACTACCCAAGTTCTCATACGATCACCCAAGCACTACCCATGCAGTCATTCAATCACCCAGGGACTACTCTTGCCCTCATCCATTCACTCAGGCACTACCCATGCACTCATCCATTCACTCAGGCACTGCCCATGCACTCATACAAACACCCTGGCACTACTCTTATACTCTTAGAATCACCCAGGTACTACTCATGCAATCATACAATCACCCAGGCACCACTCACACACTCATGCAATCAGCCAGGCACTATTCATACACTTATCCAATTATCCTGACACTACCTGTGCACTCATCCAATCACTCAGGCACTACTCATGCAGTCATACAATCGCCCAGGCACTAACTTTGCACTCATGCAATCAACCAGGCACTACCCATGATGTCATCCAATTACACTTGCACTCATCTATTCACCCAGGCACTGCACTTGCACTTATCCATTCAACCAGGCACTGCACTTGCACTTATGTAATCACTCAGGCATTACCCATGCAGTCATGCAATCGCCCAGGCACGGTACTTGCACTCATCCATTCACACAAGCACTGCACTTGCACTTATCCATACACCCAGGCACTGCACTTGCACTCATGCAATTATCCAGTCACTGCACTTGCACTCATCCATTCACTCAGGCACTACCCATATACTCATCCAATCAGTCAGGCCCTATCCATGCGTTCATCCAAGCACCCTGGCACTACTCATGCTCTCATCCAATCATCCAAGCAGTGCCCATCCAGTCATCCAATCACCCAGGCACAACTCATGCACTCATACAATCACTCTGGCACTACTGATATACTCATGCAATCACCAGGCACTAATCATACACTCATCCAATCACCCATGCACTACTTATGAACTCATACAATCACCTAGACAGTTTTTCTTTTTTAACCATAAAATGAGGTTCTAAAAAGAACTTTTATTTGTTTTTTAACTGTTTTGTTAAACTTTTTTTGTCTTTGTGAGGCAGAATAATCAGCAACAACAGGCTGGAAAATTGCACTCAATAAAAAGTGCAGAAAGTAAATTTGAAAACAAAATTAACATTTGTGGTTTTTGGCTGCAGCACGCATAGCTGAGATGACCTGTTCTCCTGCACTTAGAATTACCCACAGTCCATGCAGTACATGGCGACATGAGAGAACTCTGGAGCAATTTCTTCCCTTTGATTTTCCACCTTCACAGGAATCTTCTGGCCAGGTGTAGATGTTCTGGGCACTGCTGTTGATGGCCCTGCATGTTCTCTTTGTCGCATCGCCCTCTTAAGTTGGTTCCTGTGATAAGTTTTAAGGTGGGAGAGCATTGATGTTGTGTCACAGCTACATTTGTTATTGGAGCCTCTAGATAAAACTTTTTTCACAAAGAGAGCATTTTACCAATTTTGCTACAGTTTTAGACTCCCCAGAAGGGATTGTAAAAAAGTCCCAGGCAATGCTGATCTTCTTTTGGGGAGGTTCTTCATCATCTGGATCTTCTCAATGGACTTCCTGCGCATCCTCTTGTGCCTCCTGAACCACCTGCTCCTCTTCTGTATCTTCTATAGCCATTTACAACTTCAAAACTTCTGAAACTGCCACTTTCCTCTCTGTCCAAAATTCAGCCACCTGCTCTCAATGTTGCTGCAATGAAATTAAGGTTCCAGAAAAAGATATGGGTGGAGTCTTCCTGTTAGGATAGATGAAAAGTGTGTTATCCAATGAGATTACTGTATGTTCAGATCACATGACGTTCACGACAACCGACGTCATCGTGGTTATCGGGAATGGAAATAAAAATTATTTACAGTAAAATAAATATAGAAACATTATTTTTTATAGTTTCTAAATATGTACCTATGCTCAAATATCCCATATAATATGTGATTTTGTGCGTTTTTTACTTTGAAAAAAACACATAGATTTTGCGAGTACTGACATCATCGGGATGCCCGGCGTCACCACGAACACGGAAAATAATCTTTGAAGACGATTTTTCTGGAAACTCACTACAAAAATTTGACTTTGAAAAGTAGACTAATAAAGCTCTACTGTTAAATGTACTGTAGAATGTGTCTATATTTGTTGTACAATATGTGTACAAAACAAGCGCTCTTCGCGCCTACCAACGTCACCGCGACGATGCTGGTACACGCAAATATAATTTTTTTTGTTATAATGGTTTTCTTCACAAATTGATCACAAAAAGAAAAGTTAAAACAATATCTTACTAAATAGCTAGACTTAAACTTTATTTAAATAATGTCTTTAAGTGTACTTTAAGTATGTGATACACATTTGCTGATCACAGATTCTCCATAGTAAATGGGACAATGTTGTGCTGGCTCAAAAAATTCTTAAGATTAAAAACAGTTATTAATGTACTTTCTGATAAACACATACCAAATAAAAAAAATGAGTGGTATATAATATATTTCTAATGTACAATATCCAAATATAGAAAGAAAATATGAAAATCTTAGAAGCTCACTTAAAAAGGGACGTTTCAATGAAGAAATAGAATTGAAAAATAACCTTAGAAATTCACTGAAAAAAACCAAAGGTTACAGGGATGTGAAAGGTAGGATTTAGCATTTAAAAAACCTTAGAAATTAACTGAAAAAACCCAAATGTTACAGGGACGTTATAGTTAGGAAATGGAGTTGAAAAAACCTTAGAAATTCACTGAAAAAACTAAAGGTTTCAGGGACGTTATAGTTAGGCTGACATTTCGCTCGTACAAAACCAGAGAAATTCAGCAGTTATATATAACCCACGCACCAGCAATGCATTGCTTATGTCCTCACATATTACATCACTCATGACATGGTCAGTGATATCACCGATGACATCACTGATGACATCTCAAATTACATCACTGGTGACATCATCCACAGAATCTCTGAATGCACCCACTCACACCACAATATAACCATTAATACACCCACTCCCATTTCAAAACTACCATTGTCAAAATCATTGACACACCCGTACTAGTACTTACACACTGTCAGGACTGGCAAGCCTAGGCGCCTACCACACCGTGACAAACAGAATTTCGTTTCCGATGATGCCTGGAGGAGGCTCATGGGTATTTAATTAACAGAGACGCACGTAACCGGCGTGCGTAATTCTCGTTCCGGTTTTTGCTTCCGAAACCTGCATCGGCTGATCGGGTTTGTTTGTGCCTCGCATCAGGAAACACGGAGAGAGCAAGGTCTTTAGTTGAGTGGATTTGGTGAGAGCAGTTCGGCGTGTCGGCAGGGGCCTGCTCACTCGCGCGGCGAAGACGAAGGAGTCTTTACCGCCTTTGCAGCCATTCCCCTCGAGGACTTCTCATTGAGGTATTGTGGACTTGGAATTATCCAGTGCGGGAGGTACACTGTACGGCAAGTTCCCGCAGAGTTCTGGGCATTAGTCTTCTAAAAGAGGATTGTAGGCTGAATTGGAGTAACCTTTACTGCACTTCAGAAACTAGGTGACGTAATCTTTGTTTCTAGTACTCGTTTGTATTGTAATTTTAATGGTGATTTCAACCTTCAGTGACTTCCTTGTTTTGCAATCGGATTAGTGTTCATTGTGAACGTGAAGAGGCTTTTTGGAATTCTTGTTACATTCTCTACGGTCTTGTTGTGAATAATATTACAGTGAATACAGGAGTATGTATTCATATGAACAAAGGCTGGGATCATTGTACAATGTCATGTCTTATCCTGTATGTGGTATGTAGGGCGTCTGATTCGGTTTGCAGTACCTTGTATATTGATGTGATTGTATGACGCATGAATAACGATACTAATTCCCTATACTCTTACCTCAGTAGGAACTACAGGAAGACGCGAATTGATGATTATAGTCCCGAAGGACAGTCACATAAGAGATTGTGCTTATACGTTTTAAGGTAGATCTTTCCATGTGATTAGCGAGACGTACAGAGAGTAGACTGTGGTTGTGTGTTCTTTTATTCACTCTTGTGTTATTTCTTCCACGGCTTCCAAATTCCCTGCAGTCCCCTTCCTTATTCCCTATCCCTCGCTTGACCACTTCACTACTCTATGTATATTCATGACCATAGAGTTGGGGATGTCAGGAGGTGGACCAATCTGAGCAGCATCCCGGTTCTGAGGTGTTTTCATTTTGCTGGACTAACACACACACACTCAATGATTCATAGGTCTGCACACACATCCATTCACTCACTCATACAGCCACTCATATACCCACTTACTCACTAATACAAACTCATATCCATACAGCCACACACACACAGTGTCACACAATCGTAGAGCTCCTCGCACACCTACTCATTCACCCATACAGTGAATCACCCAGCCACTTACTCACCCATAATGATACACACACACACACACTCACTTACTCATACAGGTACTAACACACACTCACTCACCTATACAGTCACTGACACAGGCAGACACTCACCCATACGGCCACTCTCGCAGTCACTCAGTCATACATACAGTCACTCATATCCTCCAACACTAACCTATACTGCCTTCCACATATGTAGTTACTCACCCATATGCCACTTACACATCCATTCACTCACCGACATAGCCATACACACACTCACTCACCCATACAGCCACTGACTCACCCACGCAGTCATCCATACAGACAGTTACACACCACCTCACCAACCACACAGACACTCAGACACCCATACACATACTCAGACAACCAATCATTCACCCGTACAGAAACTCACATACCCACTCACACACCTATACAACCACTTAGACACCAACTGACAAACAGACTTTCACACAACAAGTCGCTCACCCATACATTCACTGAGAGACTTAATTAATCACTTATACAGTTACTCATGCACCCACAGAATTATCCAATCAGGCACTCATACACCACTGATTCACCAATAAACCTTGGTATATATATATTTAACACTCATAAACATTTTAAAAACACTCACAGTCACCGGTTGATGTCACCAGTGATGAATCCATAGCGAGAATGTCCTTAACCTCGACGCCACAGCTTGCCTAAAAGACCTGGCCACAATCGATCTCCGGAAGATCAACAACGCCCCTACCCATTTGGCAGGACACACTTTAGATCTCATTTTAACTAACTCCACGAATATCGTCTGTGGGGAAACGCACCCTCTGACTTGGTCAGACCACTCGCTAGTGAATTTCCAACTTATGAGTCCTAGAAATCCCTCCACCCCCATATCACACGCCGCACGTTGGTACAGACCTTGGCACAAACTGAAGCCCGACCAATTCCTGACCCCATTTGCTCCTGGAACACCGAAACTAACACTCATAGTGTGGAGGAACAGCTAGCTCATTTCAATTCCATTGTACTAACCACCACAGATAACGTAGCCCCTCTGAAGCCTCAGACACACCCACTAAAACACACTCCCACTAGCTGGTACTCCACTGTCCTACGAACTGAAAAGAGCCAATGTAAAAAATTGGAACGGAAATGGCGACACTCGCACAGTGCGCAGAACAGAGAGAAATTTAAAGCCGCATTATCCACCTATCATAAAAATATTAAATCCGCTCGCAAGCTACACGTCGCTCATCAGCTGGAGCAAGCTGGGAATAATTCTAGGACCCTTTACCAGATCCTGAAGTCCTACACCAATCCCAGCGCTTGCGAAACTGCAGAAACTTCCTCTCAGTCACTTTGCGACAATATAGCTTCCTTTCTTACCCAGAAAATCGAAGCCATCTACCATAAAATCACCTCATCCAATGAAATTTCATTGCACCCTAATACAGCATATCCTACCTCCCTTGACAGCCCATCGCAGCTCCTCTGCTTCCCCCACTTACTCCGGTAGAGGTTGAGTCTCTCCTTACCAAAATTAAATCTGGATCCCCTTTAGATATTATTCCCGCAAAAATCTCATCCAGACTATCCGCACAGTTAGCCATACCCATCTGTACCATTCTTAATAGTTCCTTGAGGGTTGGCAGACTCCCCTCAGAATGGAAAGCAGCTCAAGTTGTACCCATCCGAAAAAATCCTAAGACCCCTGCCACTGAGCTGTCCAATTACCACCCCATTTCTTTGCTCCCCCTTCAAAGCAAACTTATTGAAAAACACATAAACAGACATTTGTCTGATTTTATTGAAACCTCTCAATGCCTTGATGTCTCCCAGTCAGGTTTCCGGGCCAAGCATAGTACCGAGTCCGCCTTAATTGAGGTAAAAGACAACATCAGAATGGCCCTGGATAATGGTCAGGCAGCACTGCTGGTGCTGCTTGACCTATCGGTGGCGTTTGACACCATCTCGCACCATATCCTACTGGAGAGACTTCAGGGCATTGGAGTACAGGGGGTTGCATTAAAATGGTTGACTGACTTCCTAACCGACAGAACCCAGACAGTCACATTGGGAACTTTTAGATCCAACATCACTAAAGTTACCAAGGGGGTACCACAGGGCTCCTGTTTGAGCCCGACTCTCTTCAACATTTATGTTACCCCCTTGGCCAAACTTATGAGGAACTTAGGGTTTACTCCCATCTTTTACGCGGACGACACCCAACTCCTCCTCACCTTCGATAAAACTAACCCCGATATACAACTCATCTTCTCTGAGGGCATGAAGACCATTGCGGCCTGGATGAGGACCAACTTCCTCCAACTGAATGCCGAGAAATCGGAAATTATGCTGTTTGGAGGAGCAGCCATAAGTTGGACTCCCAGGTGGTGGCCGGAGGAGTTGGGCGCGGCTCCCTCTCCCAAAGAAGTAGCCAAGAATCTAGGATTCGGAATCGACCACAATCTCACATTCGATGCCCACGCCACAACCATTGCTGGCACTTGCTACCATACACTCAGCTTACTCAGAAGAGTCTTCCCTCTGCTTCCTTCCTCGACAAAAAAAAACATTGATGCAAGCCCTGGTATTAAGCCGCCTGGACTATTGTAACGGACTACTAGCTTCGGCTAATGAGGCCTCCTTAAACAAGCTACAAGTTGTACAGAATACGGCTGCCCGACTAGTAGCCAACGCCCCTCCCAGAACGGCTTCTATCCCACTTCTTAATAAACTCCACTGGCTCCCTGTGAGAAAGCGGGTTAAATTTAAGATTGGCTGCATTGTCTATAAAGCCCTTAATGGTCAGGGGGCTTCGTATTTGTCCGACAAATTAATCAAGTACACCCCCCCCGCGTACCCTTAGATCAGGGTCCAAGTTACTTCTGTGCACTCCCAGAATTAAAAAGGCTCGCAAGGGTTGCAAAGCATTTTCCCATCTTGCCCCTACTTTCTGGAACAAACTGCCCCTCCAGCTTCGCAATTGTCAGAGCCTCCCTCTATTCAGGAAGCTTTTAAAAACCTTTCTTTTTTTAATCCCCGGGTCTGGCTGTAGCACACCGTCCTAAGCGCAGAGATACCCCTTTTGGGGTGATTCAGCGCTATAGAAATTTATAAATAAAATAAATAAATAAAATAAATTATAAATAAATTTGAGATGTCATCAGTGATGTCATCAGTGATGTCACTGACCATGTCATGAGTGATGTAATATGTGAGGTCATAAGTGTTGCATTGTGGGTGAGCGAGTTTTAGTTAGCTCAGCTAACTATAACTGTTGAATTTCTCTGGTTTTGCATGAGTGAAATGTCAGCCTAACTTTAACGTCCCGGTAACCTTTGTTTTTTTCAGTGAATTTCTAATGTTTTTTAAATTCGATTTCCTAACTATAACGCCCCTGTAACCTTTGGTTTTTTCAGTGAATGCGTATGTGTGTGTGTGTATATATATATATATATATATTCCCATACGTTGCTTTCGTTCGAGGACGCACACAAGGACAGGCAAACAAAGCCTTCAGGGCCAAGTTCTTTATTTGGACAGAAAACAGCAGCGCTCGCAGATATTTCCTCCACCTTCCCCAACGCGTTTCGGAGCTCCTTTGCTCCTTGCTCACGGGGGCTTCCGAGCATATGCACGAGGAGGCAGTCCCTTTTGGCTAATTATCGCCCTCCTATGGCGTTACATCATCCTCAGCTTTATGGGACTTGTAGTCCTGGTGCTAAAATAATACCCTGATTGGGTTCTGCCTGGGAAGCAATTCAGTCACACCCTCCATAGGGCCTCCGGTCACGTTGCCGTTTCAAAATCAACTCCAACTTGTCCTTCTGTTACACCGGTGTCTGTGTATCCGACACCAACAGTCCGTAATGATTTTACCGGCGGTGCTGTCCTCCCGAACTAAGCGGGCCGGTATATTTTCCCATATGTTGCTTTCGTTCGAGGACGCACACAAGGACAGGCAAACAAAGCCTTCAGGGCCAAGTTCTTTATTTGGACAGAAAACAGCAGCGTTCGCAGATATTTCCTCCACCTTCCCCAACGCGTTTCGGAGCTCCTTTGCTCCTTGCTCACGGGGGCTTCCGAGCAGATGCACGAGGAGGCAGTCCCTTTTAGCTAATTATCGCCCTCCTATGGCATTACATCATCCTCAGCTTTATGGGACTTGTAGTCCTGGTGCTAAAATAATACCCTGATTGGGTTCTGCCTGGGAAGCAATTCAGTCACACCCTCCATAGGGCCTCCGGTCACGTTGCCGTTTCAAAATCAACTCCAACTTGTCCTTCTGTTACACCGGTGTCTGTGTATCTGACACCAACAGTCCGTAATGATTTTACCGGCGGTGCTGTCCTCCCGACCTAAGCCGGCCGGTATATTTTCCCATACGTTGCTTTCATTCGAGGACGCACACAAGGACAGGCAAACAAAGCCTTCAGGGCCAAGTTCTTTATTTGGACAGAAAACAGCAGCGTTCGCAGATATTTCCTCCACCTTCCCCAACGCGTTTCGGAGCTCCTTTGCTCCTTGCTCACGGGGGCTTCCGAGCAGATGCACGAGGAGGCATTCCCTTTTGGCTAATTATCGCCCTCCTATGGCGTTACATCATCCTCAGCTTTATGGGACTTGTAGTCCTGGTGCTAAAATAATACCCTGATTGGGTTCTGCCTAGGAAGCAATTCAGTCACACCCTCCGGTCACGTTGCCGTTTCAAAATCAACTCCAACTTGTCCTTCTGTTACACCGGTGTCTGTGTATCCGACACCAACAGTCCGTAATGATTTTACCGGCGGTGCTGTCCTCCCGACCTAAGCCGGCCGGTATATTTTCCCATACGTTGCTTTCGTTCGAGGACGCACACAAGGACAGGCAAACAAAGCCTTCAGGGCCAAGTTCTTTATTTGGACAGAAAACAGCAGCGCTTGCAGATATTTCCTCCACCTTCACCAACGCGTTTCGGAGCTCCTTTGCTCCTTGCTCACGGGGGCTTCCGAGCAGATGCACGAGGAGGCATTCCCTTTTGGCTAATTATCGCCCTCCTATGGCGTTACATCATCCTCAGCTTTATGGAACTTGTAGTCCTGGTGCTAAAATAATACCCTGATTGGGTTCTGCCTGGGAAGCAATTCAGTCACACCCTCCGGTCACGTTGCCGTTTCAAAATCAACTCCAACTTGTCCTTCTGTTACACCGGTGTCTGTGTATCCGACACCAACAGTCCGTAATGATTTTACCGGCGGTGCTGTCCTCCCGACCTAAGCCGGCCGGTATATTTTCCCATACGTTGCTTTCGTTCGAGGACGCACACAAGGACAGGCAAACAAAGCCTTCAGGGCCAAGTTCTTTATTTGGACAGAAAACAGCAGCGCTTGCAGATATTTCCTCCACCTTCCCCAACGCGTTTCGGAGCTCCTTTGCTCCTTGCTCACGGGGGCTTCCGAGCAGATGCACGAAGAGGCAGTCCCTTTTGGCTAAATATTGCCCTCCTATGGCTTTGTTTGCCGGCCGGTATATTTTCCCATACGTTGCTTTCGTTCGAGGACGCTCACAAGGACAGGCAAACAAAGCCTTCAGGGCCAAGTTCTTTATTTGGACAGAAAACAGCAGCGGATGATGTAACGCCATAGGAGGGCAATATTTAGCCAAAAGGGACTGCCTCCTCGTGCATCTGCTCGGAAGCCCCCGTGAGCAAGGAGCAAAGGAGCTCCGAAACCGCGTTGGGGAAGGTGGAGGAAATATCTGCGAGCGCTGCTGTTTTCTGTCCAAATAAAGAACTTGGCCCTGAAGGCTTTGTTTGCCTGTCCTTGTGTGCGTCCTCGAACGAAAGCAATGTATGGGAATATATATATATATATATATATATATATATCAGAACAATTCCTTAGTGCATACCTCGCACAATATAGGCACGGACTCCATAAATTGCGGTGAAAAAATGCTTAGTTGTTTATTAGTGTAACAGCGTGCTGCCCATGACGCGTTTCGGCCACGTCCTGTGGCCTTGAACACATGATCGCGTTACGTTCTGTTTGTGAATTTAAAGTGCTACAACACCATGTGACTGATGACTGTAGGAGAGTAGGATCTGCTTCACATGGGTACCCCCACTTTTTGCAGATGCTTCACTGTTTTTCGACCTTATTCTGGCTGGGGCCCTGCTAATCAGAACCCCAGCCTAGCTGCTTCCTCTCTAAAATGGTTTCTATGTGCCTTAGGCACATCTCTGATTGGAATCTGGAGTGCCCTTATACGTCCCTAGTATATGGTATACTATGTACCCAGGGCATAGGTACCTCAGAGGCCTACCAGGGGCTGCAGCATGTATTGTGCCACCCCTGGAAGGCCATCCAAACTGACACCACAGGTCTGCTACTGCAGCCTGGGTAAGGTGGTGCATGCACCCCTTACTGTGATATAGGCTTACCTATATCACTATATACATACACACATATAAACCTATAAGTCACTCCTATGGCAGGCCTTATCAATCCTGAAGGCAGAGTGCGTGGTTCCTATGTGAGAGGGTGCTCCTGCATGAGCAGGGCCCCTCTGCAGCGTTCGGAGACCCTTCTCTGATGCTGTTTGTAGTGCAGCCTGACCATATACTCTTAAGCGCATTATAACCTCGCGTTAAATGCTAACTTTGGAATGGCTGCACCGAAACAAGTCGTGTTTGGTGTCAAACATCTTGGAATACTACCCCCGCCAATTCTGGCGGCGGGGGTAGCATTCCACCCTTCTAGAGGGAGAGACATGTTAACCCTGGCCTGGCCGGTAACTTCTTTCTAAAGCCCTGGCATCACAAAATGGATGCTGCTGCCACAGACACAAGTCTGGCCTCCTGCTGCTGACCGAAACTCCGGCAGGGGAGGCCTGGACAATAGGTTTCCTGTCCCAGGGAGGTGTGACCACCTCCCCAGACAGGATAGTGTGTATTGGGGCTGGGCGGGAGCACTTTCGGGTGCTTTGAAGTCCTGCACTGGGGGCACATTTGGTGTCCCTGTGCATACCCCAGTTCAAACCGGATCAGGGGCTTGCAGCCCCTGCTTTGGCGTGAACTGGACAAAGGGAAAGGGGTGTAGCCACCCCTCTGCCCTGATCCACCCATAGGTGGGACCACAGAGTAAGTCCAACCCCTAAACTTAGTATAAGTATAGGAACCCAGTCCTTAGGACTTTAGATTATCCCTGGACGAAACTCTGACACTGAATCCTGGACCTTCGACGCTCTACTACAAGATTAGAGGACTGAAGAATCTCCCTTGGGGTCAAGGAGTGACTCCCCTGCTTGGCAGGCACCAAAGAAGCAATTGTCCAGTCTGCATCGCCTAAGCTCCCGTCGGACGCCGAAGTCGTTGCATCACCAGAGGTGGATTTCCAGACTTCCCCGAGGCTGCCCTGAGTCCCCAGCAAGCTGAGGCCCGTAGCTGTTGTGGGTAACGTAGAACCATGACCCCTGGACACCACACGCATTTGCAAGTGCATCCTCTTCTGGGTCTCCCACGAAGTCATGCTTTGGGCTCCGAGTAGCCCTAGCCTCCAGCACTAACTGTACCGAAGATCACTGGCCTCCACTCCACGAGTGTCCTGTGAGCCAGCTCCACGTGCACCGTCTTGAGGCTCCTTCGCGGTCGCTAGCCCATTAGCTAGTAGCCCTTCACGAAGGCCAATCCTTTTCTTCTTGGGCTCCCTGGTTGCTCCAGGCTTGCCCTCACTTACCCTTGCTGGGTGAGTTCCTCAGACCTTGCTGGTCTGCATCATCGTCAATCTTCATCTACATCAAGATTTGCCGTTGCCAAGGCTTGTTGGGTCCAATCCGGTCGCCGACACCTCAGCACTCGACAGACATCGTGTACCAGCCCGAATCCTGCTCCTGGTCACCGACAACGCCTCCTGGACCTCGTGGCTGAAGAGTCAAGATGACCGTCAACCTACCTGAAGCACTCGACATCGGTGGGCATCTGCTCATCGCCTTCCTGGTCACTGGCTAGTGACCCAGACTCTGTCCCCTCTTCTTTCAGGTTCTTCAGATCTCCGATCCACCTTTGGATCCACCCGGACACTTTCCACTTGGTCGCCAGCAGCACTTTGCCGCAGATCGCCATTCAAATCGACGACAAAACCCGACCCCGAAAGGCACCTATGCACCCGGCTTCCCTGGGTGAGGTAACAAGAGTACTCCGGTGCTCCCGTGGGTAGAGACTCTAGAACGACCTAGTTCTCAAACGGTTTGCTCCAAGTCCTTCTTTAAGTGTCCCTTTTCTTTAATTTCCAAACCGCGACTTTCTCCATAGAAGTTAACGGCGATTCGCGGCTGTGTAATTACACTGCACGCGTCCCCCGTGGGTCCCCTGTGTCACTACCTTGGGTGGTTCCTTGTGGTCCAAGCACTTCTAGAGGCTCTAGGCCTAGTGTCTAGCTCAGTCGTGGTTCTTATACCACTTTATTGGTATATGGTTTGGTACGCCCCTAGGGCCCAAACGTGTATTTGTGCTATTACTGTGTTTAAATAACTTATAACTTATGTACTTCGAACTCTAGCCTCATAAAGAGACTAGAGGGGTGTGTTTAGTAATAAATACATATATTTTGAATATATACCTGGTGTGGTGCTCTTTCATTTGATCACTCAAGAGATTATAGACTGGTAAAACAAGCTGCTTTACATTCCTTCAAGACTTAGCCTGAAGGCTGCTCTCCATAGCTACCACTAGGATAGCTTTCAATAAGGTTGTCTTTAACCTATCTCCAATAAGGGGTTGTTTGGACTGGTGCAAGGTGCCCACTATAATTAGTGGACAGCATATGCCAGGCCAACTTCTCACATTGGTGTGCAGCGTGTGGGATTCCAGCTTGCTATTGTTTTACCAGATAATCTCAATTGAATTGATCAACTGAAAACCACTAAAGGTACCTAAGGTACATATAAATTAAGCTTAGTATACAGTAAGTTCTACTGAACTTAGAGTTGTGTGTCAAGGGATAGCACACCCTTTCTACAACTCAAGAGAGTTTAGTAGGCCACACTAGAGTAGGTAGTGCATACACCACACCTCACTAGTGATGTCTTCAAAGCCAGGACCCAGTGAGTCCTTGCCAGAAGCCACTGGGCTTCTTCCCTCCAAGTATGATACACTCCCATTCTTGGAATTGAGAGCATTATGCAATTTGAGGAAACTGAAGACAGGCCAAAGCCCCACCACCCAACATCTGAGAGAGATGTTAGAGGCTTATGATCTCAGCAGGCCCTTAGGGACTGAAGGGGTAGGTGCAGAGGGTGGGGCAGAAGATGAGGATGGGGCCAGGGGTAGCAACACCCCCAGCCCCCCTCTGGAACTGACCAGGAGGGTGACAATGACCCTGACCTGGAAAACCCAATTCCTCCTGTGGATGAGGAGGAGGCTCAGGATGACCTCCACTTTGTCCCCCCAGGAAGGATTGTGAGTGTGCCCAGAAGGTCTAGATCTCCTTCTCAGGAGTCTAACCACTCTGGCACCTCAATAGGGACCTCTGTCTCCTCTCATAGGAGGGAATCCTCTCATGAGAGGAGAAAGAGGCTGATTCCGTATGAGGAAGCTCAGCTTGAGCTCAGAAAACAGCAACTGGCTATAGACAGGGAGTCCCTAGATCTCTACAGAGAGAGAAGAAAGTTGGGACTAGAGTCCCATGGTGGCAGCAATGTCCCTAAAGATAGGGAAAGGTCTTATGACCATAGAAACCTGAGCAAGATTGTCCCTCCCTACCAGAGTGGGGATGACATCCACAAATGGATAACTGCTCTAGAGAGGGCCTGTAAAGTACAGAAGGTCCCTCGGGAGCAGTGGGCAGCAATCTTGTGGCTCTCCTTTGCAGACAAAGGTAGAGACAAGCTCCTCACTGTAAGAGAAGAGGATGCTGATAATTACAAGGTCTTGAAGAGTGCTCTTATTGATGGGTTTGGCCTAACAACTGAACAATACAGGTTGAAGTTCAGAGATGCCCAAAAAGCACAGACTCAAGACTGGGTAGACTATGTGGATTGTTCTGCTAAGGCTCTGGAAGGCTGGTTGATGGGCAGTAAGGTGTGTGACTTCACAGGATTGTACAATCTGATAATGAGGGAGCAGATTCTTAATAACTGTCAAAATCAGCTGTTGCATCAGTACCTGGTGGACTCTGATCTGACCTCTCCCCAAGAATTGGGAAAGAAGGCAGACAAATGGGTCAGAACCAGGGTGAGGCAGAAGGTACAGAACCAAGGTGGTGACCCTAAGAAGCAAGATTCTAAGAACTCTGATAAGGGTGGGGAGAAGGGTAAAGATCAAAAGTCTTCACAAGGCCCCCAAAAATCTTCTTCAGGTGGGGATTCACAGTCTACCAAAGGGAAAGGCCAAAGAAAACCATGGTGCAAGGTCTGTAAGCAAAAGACCCTCTGGACCAGTGATTGCACCAAGTCCAAAGCATCAAGTCCAGCCCCCACCAATGCCCCTAAGGCACCTGTTCCCCCTAGTACAGTTACAGTTGGTGGTGGGAGTACTACAGCCAAGGGTTTAGTAGGGTTGACCCTGGGTACTGAGATGGGCTCTGACCTAGTCAGAGAACTCACTCAGGCTGTGTTAGTCTGTGATGGAGGCATGGATGTGACCTCCTCTGTGAGTCCCAGTAATCTGGGCAAGTACAGACAACAGCCTTTAATCAATGGACGAGAGGCTTTGGCATTTAGGGACACAGGGGCAAGTGTCACCATGGTGACACAAGACCTTGTGAATCCTGGGCAAGTTATACTTGGTGAGATGTACCAAGTGACCAATGCTAGCAATGTCAGAACAGACCATACTCTGGCAGTTGTTAACTTCTCCTGGGGAGGGGTAACTGGCCTTAAGAAGGTTGTGGTAAGTGCAGACCTACCAGTTGAATGCTTGCTTGGCAATGACTTAGAAACTTCAGCTTGGGCAGAAGTGGAGCTCAGGACCCATGCAGAAATGCTGGGGATCCCTGCAGATGTGTTTGCTGTGACCAGGTCACAAGCCAAAATGTCTAGCACTGAACAGGCCTTGGATTCTGGAATAATGGACCAAGTGCCTTCCAAGAGGAGGAGTAGTAGGGTAAAGGCAGTGCCTTCCCCCTTGGCTCAGAAGGAAGATCAGTCCCTTGAGGGGGATGATCTCAGTCCTGAGGAAGGAACTGTCCCAGAGGAGCTTGAACCTGACCAGGTTGAGTTCTTGGGGACAGGGGGACCTTCCAGGGCAGATCTGAGCCAGGAGCAGCAGAGCTGCCCCTCTCTTGAACCCCTCAGACAGCAAGCTGCTGCTGAGGCTGCTGGGAAAGCTAGTGGTCCCCATACTGTGTATTGGGATGATGGACTCTTGTACTCAGAGTGTAGAGACCCCAAGCCTGGTGCTACCAGGAGGTTGGTTATACCTCTGAAGTTCAGGGGCTTCCTATTGACCCTAGCCCATGATATTCCCTTAGCAGGTCACCTGGGCCAGAACAAGACTTGGGACAGAATTGTCCCTCACTTTCACTGGCCCCACATGTCTGAAGACACCAAGGAGTTTTGTCGCTCCTGTGTAACCTGCCAGGCCAGTGGCAAGGCAGGTGGCACTACAAAGGCCCCCTGATACCACTACCTGTGGTGGGGGTTCCCTTTGAAAGGGTGGGGATTGACATTGTTGGTCCCATGGATCCCCAAACAGCATCTGGGCACAGGTTTATCCTGGTGGTAGTGGATCATGCCACCAGGTACCCAGAGGCTATTCCCCTTAGGACCACTACAGCACCTGTGGTGGCAAGGGCCCTCCTGGGAATTTTCTCAAGAGTGGGCTTTCCTAAGGAGGTTGTATCAGACAGGGATGCTAACTTTATGTCTGGATACTTAAAAGCAATGTGGAAGGAGTGTGGAGTGACTTACAAGTTCACCACACCCTATCACCCACAATGCAATGGTTTAGTTGAGAGATTCAACAAAACCTTGAAGGGCATGATTAAAGGGCTCCCAGAAAAGCTTAGGCGAAGATGGGACATACTCTTGCCCTGCCTTTTATTTGCATATAGGGAGGTGCCTCAGAAGGGGTTGGTTACAGCCCTTTTGAACTTTTGTTTGGCCACCCTGTCAGGGGTCCACTGTGCTTGGTGAAGGAAGGATGGGAGTTACCTCTCAAGCCCCCAAAGCAAGACATAGTGGACTATGTACTTGGTCTCCGCTCCCGGATGGCTGAGTATATGAAAAAGGCAACTAAAAACCTTGAGGCTAGCCAGGAACTTCAAAAGGCCTGGCATGACCAAAAGGCTGTACTGACTGTTTACCAGCCAGGACAGAAGGTGTGGGTGTTGGAGCCAGTGGCCCCAGCAGCTCTCCAAGACAAATGGAGTGGACCCCACACTATTGTTGAGCAGAAGGGTGAGGTTACCTACTTAGTAGACCTAGGAACACCCAGGAGTCCCCACAGGGTTCTCCATGTCAACAGGTTAAAACCATATGTGGACAGGGCAGACATGGGCTTGCTCATGGCTACTGATGAAGGGCAGGAGGAAGAGAGTGACCCACTCCCTGACCTGCTCTCACAGAACCCTGACGATGGGTCAGTAGATGGTGTAGCCTTGGCAGGCAGCCTCACTACCCAGCAGCAAACTGATTGTAGACAGGTGCTCAATCAGTTTAGACACATGTTTTCACTGACACCCAGTCAGACCACCTGGTGCACTCATGAAGTGGACACTGGGGACAGTCTGCCTATTAAAAATAAGATTTATAGGCAACCTGACCATGTCAGGGACTGTATCAGGACTGAAGTCCAGAAGATGTTGGATTTGGGAGTTATTGAACCCTCTGATAGCCCTTGGGCTAGTCCAGTAGTCCTTGTGCCAAAACCTCACACCAGTGGTGGAAAAAGAGAGATGAGGTTTTGTGTGGACTACAGGGGTCTCAATGCAGTCACTAGGACTGATGCCCATCCAATACCAAGGGCAGATGAGCTAATAGACACTTTGGCCTCAGCCAAGTATCTAAGCACATTTGACTTGACAGCTGGCTACTGGCAGATCAGACTAGCTGATGCTGCAAAGCCAAAAACAGCATTCTCAACCCCTAGTGGGCATTATCAATTTGTGGTGAAGCCCTTTGGTCTGAAGAATGCACCTGCCACTTTTCAGAGGTTGGTGAATACAGTCCTCACAGGTCTGGAAGCCTATAGTGCAGCATATCTAGATGATATTGCTGTCTTTAGCTCCACCTGGGAGGATCACCTGGTCCACCTCAGGAATGTTTTACAGGCCCTGCAAAAGGCAGGCCTGACTATCAAGGCCACCAAGTGCCAGATAGGGCAGAGTCAGGTTGTGTACCTGGGCCACCTTGTGGGTGGAGGCCAGGTTCAACCCTTGCAGAGCAAGATCCAGACCATCATGGACTGGACTGCTCCAACTACCCAGACTCAGGTGAGAGCCTTCTTAGGCCTGACTGGGTACTATAGGAGATTTGTCAAGGGGTATGGATCAATAGTGACACCCCTGAATGACTTAACTTCCAAGAAAATGCCCAAAAGGTTCAGTGGACAGTTAGCTGTCAAAAGGCATTTGATGACCTGAAGCAGGCCATGTGCACTGCTCCCATTCTACAGAGTCCTGATTACTCCAAGAAGTTCATTGTTCAAACTGATGCATCTGAATTGGGGGTAGGGGCTGTACTGTCACAATTGAATGAAGAAGGTCAGGATCAGCCAGTAGCTTTCATTAGCAGAAGGCTGACCCCTAGAGAGAAACGTTGGTCAGCCATTGAGAGGGAGGCCTTTGCTGTGGTCTGGGCTCTGAAGAAGTTGAGGCCATACTTGTTTGGTACTCACTTCCTTGTTCAAACAGACCATAAGCCCCTCTTATGGCTAAAACAAATGAAGGGTGAAAACCCCAAACTGCTTAGGTGGTCCATTTCCCTACAGGGGATGGACTTCACAGTGGAACATAGACCTGGGAGTAACCATGCCAATGCAGATGGACTCTCTAGGTACTTCCACTTAGAACATGAAGACTTAACTGGGCAAGGTTAGTTTAATGTCCCTACGTTTGGGGGGGTTGTGTAGGAGAGTAGGATCTGCTTCACATGGGTACCCCCACTTTTTGCTGATGCTTCACTGTTTTTCGACCTTAGTCTGGCTGGGGCCCTGCTAATCAGAACCCCAGCCTAGCTGCTTCCTCTCTAAAATGGTTTCCATGTGCCTTAGGCACATCTCTGATTGGAATCTGGAGTGCCCTTATAAGTCCCTAGTATATGGTATACTATGTACCCAGGGCATAGGTACCTCAGAGGCTTACCAGGGGCTGCAGCATGTATTGTGCCACCCCTGGAAGGCCATCCAAACTGACA
This sequence comes from Calotriton arnoldi, assembly GCA_963921515.1. Lineage (NCBI taxonomy): Eukaryota > Metazoa > Chordata > Amphibia > Caudata > Salamandridae > Calotriton > Calotriton arnoldi. The sequence continues at coordinate 382,000 of CAWUFW010014615.1, forward strand.
CCACAGGTCTGCTACTGCAGCCTGGGTAAGGTGGTGCATGCACCCCTTACTGTGATATAGGCTACCTATATCACTATATACATACACACATATAAACCTATAAGTCACTCCTATGGCAGGCCTTATCAATCCTGAAGGCAGAGTGCGTGGTTCCTATGTGAGAGGGTGCCCCTGCATGAGCAGGGCCCCTCTGCAGCGTTCGGAGACCCTTCTCTGATGCTGTTTGTAGTGCAGCCTGACCATATACTCTTAAGCGCATTATAACCTCGCGTTAAATGCTAACTTTGGAATGGCTGCACCGAAACATGTCGTGTTTGGTGTCAAACATCTTGGAATACTACCCCCCACCAATTCTGGCGGCGGGGGTAGCATTCCACCCTTCTAGAGGGAGAGACATGTTAACCCTGGCCTGGCCTGTAACTTCTTTCTAAAGCCCTGGCATCACAAAATGGATGCTGCTGCCACAGACACAAGTCTGGCCTCCTGCTGCTGACCGAAACTCCTGCAGGGGAGGCCTGGACAATAGGTTTCCTGTCTGGGGAGGTGTGACCACCTCCCCAGACAGGATAGTGTGTATTGGGGCTGGGCGGGAGCACTTTCGGGTGCTTTGAAGTCCTGCACTGGGGGCACACTTGGTGTCCCTGTGCATACCCCAGTTCAAACCGGATCAGGGGCTTGCAGCCCCTGCTTTGGCGCGAACTGGACAAAGGGAAAGGGGTGTAGCCACCCCTCTGCCCTGACCCACCCATAGGTGGGACCACAGAGTAAGTCCAACCCCTAAACTTAGTATAAGTATAGGAACCCAGTCCTTAGGACTTTAGATTATCCCTGGACGAAACTCTGACACTGAATCCTGGACCTTCGACGCTCTACTACAAGATTAGAGGACTGAAGAATCTCCCTTGGGGTCAAGGAGTGACTCCCCTGCTTGGCAGGCACCAAAGAAGCAATTGTCCGGTCTGCATCGCCTAAGCTCCCGTCGGACGCTGAAGTCTTTGCATCACCAGAGGTGGATTTCCAGACTTCCCGAGGCTGCCCTGAGTCTCCAGCAAAGCTGAGGCCCGTAGCTGTCGTGGGTAACGTGGAACCGTGACCCCTGGACACTGCACGCATTTGCAAGTGCATCCTCTTCTGGGTCTCCCACGAAGTCGTGCTTTGGGCTCCGAGTAGCCCTAGCCTCCAGCACCAACTGCACCAAAGATCACTGGCCTCCACTCCACGAGTGTCCTGTGAGCCAGCTCCATGTGCACCGTCTCGAGGCTCCTTTGCTGTTGCTAGCCCGTTGGCTAGTAGCCCTTCACGAAGGCCAATCCTTTTCTTCTTGGGCTCCCTGGTTGCTCCAGGCTTGCCCTCACTTAACCTTGCTGGGTGAGTTTCTCAGACCTTGCTGGTCTGCATCATCGTCAATCTTCATCTACATCGAGACTTGCCGTTGCCAAGGCTTGTTGGGTCCAATCCGGTCGCCGACACCTCAGCACTCGACAGACATCGTGTACCAGCCCGAATACTGCTCCTGGTTGCCGACAACGCCTCCTGGACCTCGTGGCTGAAGAGTCAAGACGACCGTCAACCTACCTGAAGCACTCGACATCGGTGGGCATCTGCTCATCGCCTTCCTGGTCACTGGCTAGTGACCCAGACTCTGTCCCCTCTGCTTTCAGGTTCTTCAGATCTCCGATCCACCTTTGGATCCACCCGGACACTTTCCACTTGGTCGCCAGCAGCACTTTGCCGCAGATCGCCATTCAAATCGACGACGAAACCCGACCCCGAAAGGCACCTATGCACCCGGCTTCCCTGGGTGAGGTAACAAGAGTACTCCGGTGCTCCCGTGGGTAGAGACTCTAGAACGACCTAGTTCTCAAAGGGTTTGCTCCAAGTCCTTCTTTAAGTGTCCCTTTTCTTTAATTTCCAAACCGCGACTTTCTCCATAGAAGTTAACGGCGATTCGCGGCTGTGTAATTACACTGCACGCGTCCCCGTGGGTCCCCTGTGTCACTACCTTGGGTGGTTCCTTATGGTCCAAGCACTTCTAGAGGCTCTAGGCCTAGTGTCTAGCTCAGTCGTGGTTCTTATACCACTTTATTGGTATATGGTTTGGTACGCCCCTAGGGCCCAAACGTGTATTTGTGCTATTACTGTGTTTAAATAACTTATAACTTATGTACTTCGAACTCTAGCCTCATAAAGAGACTAGAGGGGTGTGTTTAGTAATAAATACATATATTTTGAATATATACCTGGTGTGGTGCTCTTTCATTTGGTCACTCAAGAGATTATAGACTGGTAAAACAAGCTGCTTTACATTCCTTCAAGACTTAGCCTGAAGGCTGCTCTCCATAGCTACCACTAGGATAGCTTTCAATAAGGTTGTCTTTAACCTATCTCCAATAAGGGGTTGTTTGGACTGGTGCAAGGTGCCCACTATAATTAGTGGACAGCATATGCCAGGCCAACTTCTCACAATGACGTATTTGAAAAGCATCGAGAAAAGACTACCATGTTAATATCAGTTGACAACACAAGTGCTTAACAAATTAAGCTGGATCAGATAAACTTCATCATACCAGCTTGAACTGCTCGAGGGATAGCTTATACATAAATGCGATTGATAAATAAATACATTCTCAATCTTCAGTTGATAAATAAATATGCAAATGCAAAATACAAAATACATAAACGATGGCATTAAAAAGGCTATGAAAGGCATTTGAAAATACCAATACTTAACAATGGATGCGGGGAAAAGCAAATAAATGGAAATGCTTGAATGCCATCAATGACAAGTTAACAACCACAATATGATATAAAATACAAAATGCAAAAATGATTCTATACATGTGCAAATACTGCAATCGTTTAAGAAAGATATATAAAGACGATATCAAATGCATAACTTTATAAACATTGTGTATTAAAAGCCTGTCCTTCTTATTGAACTTCGCCAAATATATAATATCGTTAAATTCCCAAAAATTAAATAGCCGATGTCAGACTTAAAACTGACTAATAAAGCCCCAGCTGAAATTGCATTAGATCCCTCGTTAAAGTGCAGTGGTGATGTCCCAATGAAAGTGGTATTGTGTGTAAAGTGCAAAGTGTCTAAGGTGCCTTAAACTAAAGTGTTATACATGAAGTGTTGCTGTAGTGAATTAATAGGAACTACATGATGCTAAAAATATATACAGAGAACATAGCAGCCCGGGAGTAAGATAAGAATTGTAAGAATTAATGTTGGGCAAGGACAACCAATTACGGTTAAAAACCATGTTACAAAATCATGAACCAAAGCACATGGTTAACAGCACATGATTGAAAATAGGGTCAAAACCATGGTTAAAAATTTCTCGCGCTTACAGAAAATTATGTAAGTCATCACCAGTGTTCAAACCCATCGGGGATTTAGTGTGGAGTTCCAAAGTGTATTTGGATTCAACTTGCTTGTGACGTAGAGCAAGGATCGAGATCGGGACAAGTTTGAAATAAATGTGGTTTTATTTTATTGTACACACATCTGCGTCGGGAAGCCAGAGTTCAGGGCAAGCGTACAAGGGATAATCCGTCTTATCCAGTCTTCTTGCCACTTCCTGGGTGCTTCGTGGGTCTTCTCTTTCCCTCAGGGGCATGTGTGCGTCCCTCGGTATAAGCAGAGAGATATATGGCAGGCGTCAGTGTACTAATATAACACGGTGCATTGGGGAAGGGTGTGGGGGATCACCAGTGCTCAGCGGACCGTCTGTGAAACAAGCGCGGCAAAAGGACAGGCCGGCAGCAGTAGAGGGAGTATGTAGAGCCCTATTCGTCGGCCCTTTCCTTCCTCCCGACTCACCCCGCAATGCGGTGGCGTACCTGGTTGAGCCACGCTCCTCCTGCAGCGTGGCTGGGCGCAGCATGGGTCGTTGGCCTCCTGGCACTCCTGGGACTCTCCTTTCTTCCGGATTCCTCAGCGACTTCTCCCGTTCGGCGACCGGCGTCTCGATGGTTTCCCTCGAGGTCCCAACGAACGACTCCTCTCGTTGTCTTCCGGGTATTTGCAGGTCCCTCCCTTGCGTCAGCGTCCCCCCGATTGTTTATGGGCATATGACGTCACTGTGGTAGGAGGCGTCTTTACAGAGTGATGTCCAGTTAAAGGGGCCCGGTATGGGAACACCTGATGCGTCCTCCTCCATAGTCTCCGATGGATTAACCCATTCATCCTGCTGCGGAGAGAGGACAAGATCTGATTCAGAGGGGACGGTCCACCATTCCTCGGCCAGTCTACAGTTGGTATTGTTCCGTTGTGGGGAAGCAAGTTCGTGACACACCCTCCCCCTAGGATTCTCCCGCTCGGGGAGAGGAAACATCCATGATAGAAAGTCGGCGTTTCCATTCTCTGAGCCTCTCTGAGGCTTGACCACAAAAGAAAAGGGCTGGAGGGACAGGAACCAACGCAAAACCCGCGGGTTGTGGCCCATGTTGTGACTCATCCATTGTAAGGGGGCATGGTCGGTGTATAGGGTGAAATGGGTCCCATCCAGGTAATATCGTAGCTTATCGATAACCCATTTTACTGCGAGGCACTCCTTCTCTATCGTAGGGTACCTCCTTTCTCTGGGGAATAGCTTCCTACTGATGAAGAGGATGGGATGTTCTATACCCTCAGGGTAAAGCTGTGACAATACCGCCCCCACCCCGTGTTCGGATGCATCAGTGTGGAGAATAAATGGCCTGTTGAAATCGGGTGAGGACAGGACCGGACTAGAGGTTATGGCTTTTTTCAACCGGTCAAAGGCTTCTAGCATCTTGTCAGTGGGGTTTAGCAGTGTCTGTACTCACACCTCTTTTCGCAGAACGTCTGTGAGGGGTTCTTCTATTTCCGAATATTGTGGTATGAAGCGTCGGTAGTACCCCAGTAAACCCAAAAAGGCCCTCATCTCCCTTTTTGTTGTGGGGAAAGGAGTGTCCGTGATAGCCCTTACTTTATCTTCTTGTGGGGCTATCACCCCGTGTCCCAACACATATCCTAGGTATCTCACTTTTTGGAATCCCACCCTTAATTTTTTAGGTCTCGCCTACGCAGCGCGCATGCGCTGCTAAGGCAAAAAAACCTTTAGGAATCGCTTCGGCTTTTCAGCCAAAAACGTGCACGCGTTCCATTGCCTTCAACGGCAACGCGTGCACGTTTGGCGATTCCCTTGCGGGAGTGAGCGCCTTGCTGCTCGCTCCCGCAAGGGAATCGCGCAGGCCCCCTCCTCTCTCCCCTCCCCCCTGCTGCCGTGCGAGGCGCGCGCGCTTGTTTCTCTTTCTTTCTGCATTTGTCTCTTCTGTTGGTGTTCAGCATGAGAAATGGTATTGCACTTTTACTTCCACTTATTGGGAAGTGAACCGATTTTTGTTTTGCAATGTTCTTACGTGCATTATTTCCCCCAGTGGCATAATCTGTCTACTCCCCACAAATTCATGATTATGTTGCACACACTACTAAAGCCGGTAGCTTGGCCCGTTTATCTTTTGGTCTATTTGCTTGTTGGCTGTGTGCTTGGCAACCAGTTAGCAGTACCTTTCTTTCTGCCATGTGACGGAGACCAGGTGTGTCTATTCTGTTTACTGAATGCTTGCTGCCTGCCCTTTTGCATTATTGACTGTTGCTGTCTTGTAAAGGGCATGAAATGCGTTTGACAGCTGCGGTACCCTGCCAGGTACAACAATGAACCCTGCCCTGCAAGTGCAGATACTGTATTGCTGAATTGTCACGTGATAATGAATTGAGGGGTGTTTGTAGTCTCTGGGAGAAAAGTATACAATCAGAATTACTTTAATTGTGAAGTTAATTAAAATCCTTACAATAAATGGCGACCACCACTAAAATACGGGTAAAAACATCACACCGTAAAAGTTAGCAGTGTACCATCATCCTTCAGCTACTGTAACTGCGAGCATACATTGGCACTTTAAAAGGTAATCACTAACAGTTGTAATGTATTCAATATTGGCCCTAACGAATATTTGTGCTGAGGCCCCAAAGGGAAGCTGTAGTTTAGCCATCAACATTTTAAAAGGGAGAGAGGGCTTGTTTTGGTAGTCGATTTCGAATCTTCCTTACTACACTCGTGTTCTCCTGAATCCTTTCGACAAACAGAAGCTTTTGCTGTTTGCTGCTTTTGGCACTGGGCATTATGATGAATAATGACGAAGATTGACCCTCCTTGGTTCGATTCTCCACTGCCTGATGTAGTGCTCACACTGAACCGCTCAAGATAGAATGCACATGCTCATCTGTTATAGGAAGCCATTAGCATGTGAATTTGGATAACCAGTCTTTATAATCTTATTCCATGTTTTCAAGGGGGTCGCTGTTATAAGCATGCCAATTCTGAGGAAATCCTTTTTACAGCTACTGAAATGTAAAAAAAAAAAAAAACAGCAGGGAAATCTTTCAAATAAGGGGTGAAAGGCCAAAATGTACATGCTTTCAGTAGAAACAAACTGTGTTGGAATGTAGTTACATAAAGTTTAATATTTAGAAACTTGTAAGCTACTAGAAATATTCAGGAACTCTTCTCATTCCTCATAACTAAGCTCACGATCTTGCACCTCAGTTTTGATGTTTTGTGCATCTCACACACCTCTCCTTGGGCAACCCTCTCCTCATGTCATAGTCTATTCCCCCATGCATATTTTAGTTAGGAATTTGATGCCATCATGAGAATTTTGAAAATAAGCACTTGCATGGAAAACACTTTTTGCAGCAACTTAAAATGTTAATACGTGGCTGGAATTTGTCTCTCCAAAATATGTGATAATAGGCTTGTTGCAGTCTGTGTAAAGCGCTTTAAGACCAAGGAGGGAATTAATATTTTGTGTTCGGTCAGTGCAGCGACGGACGCAAAGTACGATTAGATTTTATCCGCAGGAAAATTCCCAAATGTACTGACATTACATTAGTTACAGATCATTTCTTGAGGAGAAGTGTGTTACCACTTCATACCAGGCCACTAAACCCAAAGGCCTGGCCCACCGACAACCCCTGAAGTGTAAAGTAAGCAGAACAGATCAGGAGTTTTACAAACCGGAAGCAAGAATGCAATACAGTGGCTGTTGCTGTAGGGTTGCCGCTGTGTAACTTTCTAGGTTTGACCACAGCTCAGCCTTTCATCCTTCTAAGTCTGATGAAGGAAGGCAGTTCAGATGCACAAGGGCAGAAGTTGTGTAAGTACCCAGCGGCAGGTCAAAGGTGCTATGGGTGCTTGTGCAAGCGTGGGAATGGAAGAGTTAGTGTTCCCAGAGCACAGCGGAGTGACACACATTCCTCGTGACATGAGCTCCTATGTTCCACTCCCAGGCCGGAGCTGCCCACTCCTGTGCCCCCAGAGAGGCGGCGGATGGACATGGCCTTCATCCCTTCCTTCTGAGCCGAGTGCCTTCATGCGATGGGCCTTGTTGAATGTCTCTACCGAATCACAGCGCTGCAAAGGCACTGGCACAGTGACGTAGCCAGTGTGCCATAGTCATACAAACAGAGCCAATAGGAACCCATTTCCATACCCCCTTCTAATAACTGTCCGTGCTGAGCAGCAGCAGGACCCGGCCCACTCAAAGCCAAGGGCTTCTCCCTTAGTAAGGGCGTTTGCAGCAGCATAAGAGGCACAGCATGTCCTTATGAAAGGACGTTCAAAGTCCTGCGCTGCCTGCCCAGCTGAACAGCTGTAAGAGGCTGAGCACGGCCAGCAAACACTCCGTGCACAAGCAGTGTTTACTTCAGCTCTTAGGCAGAGGTCTTCAAAGTGTGGGGCGCGCCATTGCTTGGCTCAGACACATTCGAGCACCATTGCACTATGTGACGGGTCGGGGCCGGTGGGAGAGAGACATGTATCTAATACAGACTGGTGGACTGCAGTGCCTCTCTCCCCCCCTTTTGTTTCCACCCAACAGGACGACTGGAAAACACCAACAGAGTCGGTAACAAGCCGGATAGAGGAAAACATAGACGGCTCCTTTAACTGGGGTTTCCCGGACGACGGGCTTCCCCTGATGACGTCAACACGTTCGTGACGATAAGAACGGAGGACTCCCGGAAGAGTGTGTGCGTCGCCACCGGAGCGGAGGAAGAAGAGTCGGGAGCAGGAGCGTATGCAGAGAGTAGAAGGAAGAGAGAGGACAACGCCGCAGGACGCAGGACCGAGACCATCCGGACCCCAGGCTGAGCCAGGAGGCCAACGACCCCACGTTTCGCCGAGTCACGTTCCAGGAGGAGCGGGGCTTACCCAGGTACGGGAAAAGTTCTCAGGGGTGGGTTGGGAGGAAGGACGCCCGAAGGATTAAACCGGGAGCTCTAGAACCCCACGAGATCTCCCTATTAGTTGTCCTGCACTACCACCCACGAAACACGCCCCCTGTCTCAGCAGAGATAAGAGCACGAGTGTTTGCGGTGTCCTATCACTCCCTGGCCCCTGGTGTACTGTTACTCGGGATAAAACATACTTACACGAGTGTTTTCCGTTTCTTTCACGTACCATCACCACGGAGGGACGACCAAGCCTTCGCACCGGAACCTGGGAACCAGGAATAAAGACCGGAGAAGGAAGCAGACGAACCCCAGGCACAACGGATACGTCCGCATTCGCCACAGAAAGACTAACAAGCAGGCATAAACGGACCCTTGGAAAAATAAAACCTTACCTAAATCGACCTGGCCTCCGACCTGTTATTACAACCCCGCCACACACTAATAAGAGGGGGAAGGGCAGTGAGTTAAAACAGCTTAGGAGCGCGAACTTCTTGTGCACATTTCAGACACCGGAGAGGATTACGGGTCTGGGGGAGAGCTTCCAATCAGAGAGGTAATGGAGTCCAGGTGGGCCTCTGAGCGGGGTGTGGCATTACCGCTAGAGCTGCCGACTTTGGTACTGGGGAACCAGAGGCGTCGGCTCAACATCTTGTGATTTTGGGCAAATGATTTGATATCCCCATGCCTACAAAAGTATCGTGAGATCTTGTGTAATGTAACTGATGCTCATGAAAAGCGCTTCAGTACCTTCGGGTCCAGTTCATGGTATATAAAACTGCAAAAAATTGAGGTGCAGAGCCGATTACTTTACTTAAAGACTTAGCCAATAGGTCTCGCTTTTGGGACCTTATAAGTATTTAGTTATGCAGCACAATATCCTTGGTGCAACAACATCAACTGTTGCATGGCTAAACACTTATAAGGTCCCAAAGCGAGACCTATTGGCTATGCCAATGCTTGTTTGAGTTGATATGGAGGCCAGCTTCCTGGAGAGCAAGCAGGATTACGTGGAGGTGATCCAAATGCTTCTCCCATGTAGGACTGAATACCACAATATCATCAAGATAGGCTGATGAAAAGGCTTGATGATCGTGTAGTGCGGTATTCATCAAACGTTGGAAAGTGGCTGGCACTCCATGCAACCCGAAGGGCAAGACATGGAATTCATAAAGGCCATCGTGGCAAACAAAGGCGGTCTTTTCTCTATCTGATTCTTTCAAGGGGACCTGCCAGTAGCCCTTTGTCAGATCCAGGGTGGTTATATACCTGGCTTCTCCTAGCTTCTCAATTAACTCGTCAACTCTTGGGATGGGGTAGGAGTCGAATTTGGACACTGAGTTAAGGGCTCTGAAGTCCATACAGAACCTTGTCAAGCCATCGGGTTTGGGGACCATCACTATAGGCGAGGACCACTCGCTCCGGGAGGCGCGAATGACCCCGAGGTCTAGCATGCTCTTAACCTCATCCTGAATGGCCTGTCGTCGTGCGGCCGGGATACGGTAGGGTCGCTGTTTTATCACCCTACCCGAGATTGTGTCAATGCTATGTTCTACCAAGGTGGTTTCCCTGGTCTATCCGAGAATATCTCAGAGAAGGGCTCCAACAATGCCTTTAGTGAGAGTTTTTCCTGTTCTGTAAGGGCTTCATTGGTCACGAGTTGGTCTAGCGTGCATAACTGGGCATCCCCCATAGGTAGGGTCAGATGGGCTGCTGTTGGTAGGGGTCCCAACCATTTTTTAAGTAAGTTGATATGGTATGTTCGTATGCGGGATGGTTTTATTCGTACTTTGTAACTGGTCCTCCCGACAGTGCCCACCACTTCATAGGGACCCAGCCATTCTGACTTGAATTTACTCGTGGACGAGGGCAGTAACACCAGAACCCACTCGCCTATGTCTAGCTTTCTCCACTTCTTCCCTTTGTCGTAGAAGAACTTCTGTTTTTCTTGTTTCTTTTCGAGGTGTGAGTATGCTAGGTCTCTTAACTTCCCTATCCTGGTTTTGAGGTCCTGGGTATATTCGAGTATCCCTCTGGTCTCGTCTCTTTCTTCTTTTTCCCAGGCCTCTTTCATCATTTCTAAAAGGGACCTTGGCTGTCTCCCATAAAGCATTTCAAAAGAAGAGCAACCTAGGCTGCTTTGTACCTGGCTGCGTATCACATACAGTGTTAGGGGCAGGAGTTGATCCCACTCTTTTCCTTCACTGTTGAGCATCTTTGTGAGGATCAGTTTTATTGTTCCATTGTACTGTTCCACCAATCCGTCGGTTTGTGGGTGGTACACCGACGTCTTAATGTGACTGAGGTTTAGCGTTTTGCATACTTCTTTCATCAGACGGGAAACAAAGGGAGTGCCCTGGTCGGTCAATATTTCCTTCGGGAAACCCACCCTCGCGAAGAGCTCAATCAGTCTATCGGCTATGTTCTGCGTGGTGGGTGCTCTTAGCGGGAAGGCTTCCGGGTACCGTGTAGCATAGTCAACTATCAAGAGGGCGTATTGGTGACCTTTTCTGGTTTTTGGGAGGGGTCCGATGAGGTCCATGCCTACCCTCTCAAAAGGTGTTCCGATTACGGGCATTGGTTGAAGGGGAACAGGAGATGGACGGTAGGGGTTTTTTCTCTGGCACACCTCACATTCGCGGCAGTGTGTCTTGATGTCACCGTACACGCCTGGCCAGTAAAAGTGGCGTAAGACATTTTGGGTGGTTTTTTCTATGCCAATGTGGCCCGCGGTAAGGTGTGAGTGAGAAAAAAAAGTATCTGTTTTCTAAAGGCTAAGGGGACCAGTAGTTGTGGTGCATCTTCGCTAGACCCCTTTGGGTACAACAGGCCGTTGGATATTAGAAAACGGGGGTATGTGTGTGTTGGGGTGGTGCTCCCATCTTTTGCGTTCTGCCAGGCATGTTGGAGAGTGGGATCGTTACTCTGGGCGAACTTAAAGTTTTGGTCAAGGAGCCAGGGTTCGGGAGTAACAAGGGCAGGTAGTGGCTTAACAACAGGGGGGTCCCTTCCTCCCTCCTTTGGTTGTGCGTGGACAGCAGAAAGAAACATTCCCAAAAACCCAGGATTGTCTGTCCCGATAATCAGGTCCTCGGGAAGTTCTGCTAGGACGCCCTCCCTGATCCTACATGGAACCTCCCCTCCATATGTGAGTTCGATTTGGGCTACTGGATAGGGTTTCACATTCCCATGGACACATCTAATATGTACCACTGCCTCGGGTATAATCTTTCAGGATGACGGACTGCCTACACCTGGAGTCAAGCAGGGCTTTGATCGACTTCCCGTTCACATTCACACTTACGTAAAAGGCACTCCCAAGTTCAGCGGTGTGCAATATGGAGCGTGGGATATAGCCGACCTCCATAGGTTCTTCTGTGCTTTTCTTTCATGGGCAGGCTCTGGCAATATGTCCCCAGTCCCCACAGTCAAAGCATTGTGGGCCTCTGACTAATGGGGTTTCAGACCTTTGGGGTCGGGGTCTTGGAGGATCAGCTATGGGCTTGGTGTGTCTTTTGTCGTGTTTCCCTGCCAGTGGTCTGCTTGGTCTTTCGGGTTCCTACTGGGTCGTACGGGGCTGCGCGCGGGAAAAGGTAGTGGCCATTGCAACCACCTCCGCAGTAGTAAGGTGGCTGTATTGGCGCAGCCACCTCTGGGTGTTGTACAGCAATGCCTCTAGATATTGTTCGAGGTAAATGCGGTCCATGATCTCCTCCTTTGTGCTTTCTGCTGGCTTTAGCCACTTATCTGCGGCTGCCTTCAGCCGAAAAAACAACGTTTGGGGGTTTTCTCCGGGGTTCCCCTTTTCTTTTCTGAAGCGCACTGTATAGTCCTCAGCGTCCAGTCCTAAATGGTCCAAGATAATGTCCTTGATCTCGGCATAAGGCGTATCACCAGAAGGGTTTGCTACCTGGTAGGCCGCTTGTGCCTCTCCCGTTAGCAAGGGTGCCAGCAAGAAGGGCCATTTTTCTACGGGCCAGCTACACCCCCCCGCGGCTCTCTCAAAATTGAGAAGGAAGGCATCCGGATCTTCTCCCGCTATGTATTTCTGGAGTGAGATGCCCGTGGGTCCGGGCGGGGTGCTTCGGATACCCGGAGTACGTGAGGCACTTGGATCAGTGACCAACTTCTGAAGGCCGTCTATCTGGGCGGCTATAGTGTCCTTGAAGATGTCTCTATCGGCCTGGGCAGAGGTCATCTGCCTTTCCACGGCCCATCCTAACTTGTCCTGTCCCTTTATCAGATGCCGGATTAAGGCGTCCATTATTTCAGTGCTAATGGACAGGATGCCCGCATTCTCCACCACGTGTGACGTAGAGGAAGGATCGAGATCGGGACAAGTTTGAAATAAACGTGGTTTTATTTTATTGTACACACGTCTGCGTCGGGAAGCCAGAGTTCAGGGCAAGCGTACAAGGGATAATCCGTCTTATCCAGTCTTCTTGCCACTTCCTGGGTGCTTCGTGGGTCTTCTCTTTCCCTCAGGGGCATGTGTCAGTCCCTCGGTATAAGCAGAGAGATTTATGGCAGGCGTCAGTGTACTAATATAACATGGTGCATTGGGGAAGGGTGTATCACCAGTGCTCAGCGGACCGTCTGTGAAACAAGCGTGGCAAAAGGACAGGCCGGCAGCAGTAGAGGGAGTATGTAGAGCCCTATTCGTTGGCCCTTTCCTTCCTCCCGACCCACCCCGCAACGCGGTCGCGTACCTGGTTGAGCCACGCTCCTCCTGGAGCGTGGCTGGGCGCAGCACAGGGACGTTGGCCTCCTGGCACTCCTGGGACTCTCCTTTCTTCCGGATTCCTCAGCGACTTCTCTCGTTCGGCAACCGGCGTCTCGATGGTTTCCCTCGAGGTCCCAACGAACGACTCCTCTCGTTATCCTCTGGGTATTTGCAGGTCCCTCACTTGCGTCTGCGTCCCCCCGATTGGTTCAGGGCATATGACGTCACTATGGTAGGAGGCGTCTTTACAGAGTGATGTCCAGTTAAAGGGGCCCGGTATGGGAACAGCTGATGCGTCCTCCTCCATAGTCTCCGATGGATTAACCCATTCATCCTGCTGCGGAGAGAGGACAAGATCTGATCCAGAGGGGGCGGTCCACCATTCCTCGGACAGTCTACAGTTGGTATTGTTCCGTTGTGGGGAAGCGAGTTCGTGACATTGCTGTAGAGTCTTTTTGCTATATATATATATATGTATATACATATACACACAAATACACACATATATATATACAGGACCGTGAGCAAGACTCGGAGGAGTTGAAACGCGTAGGTGTTTGCTACGTGCCATTAAAATACGAAGTGGTTTATACACGGAGACTGGAGTGCAGCGTTTTTCTTCCTTTGGAGAGGTGGAAGTGGATTTACGATATATATATATATATATATATATATATATATATATATATATATATATATATATATATATGACTAAACACAGTCCCAACTTCCAAATTGGAGAAGACATATATATATATATTGCAGGCTTCGTCTCCAAACATCCACTGCACTCGGACAGACGAACGCGGACCCAAAGTTCTTTGTGCAATATGTTTATTGTATGCCCTGCATCTCCGCCATGACGCGTTTCAGCCCCACCTGGGCCTTGATCACATGATATATATATATATATATCTAGTGGCGGTCGCCAGTAGATAGTTATAGTTAGGACCTAGTTTCCATAGGAAAAGCGTTTTTTCTTTTCCCAATAACTTTGGCGCCGGATGACGAATCTTCGCAAAATTTTCAAAACTAGTGGGGCGCTCCGGTCAGCTCCTATCCTGAAAGTTTCGGGGTGATTCGTCAAGCGGGGGCCGAGAAAAAAGGGGGGTTCCCAAAACGCGTTTTCCCCATGTTATTTCCCATAGGAAACTTTAGACACGGCTACAGCCCGAACTGCTGAACGGAATTACACCAAATTTGGCAAAAAGGTAGCCCTTGGTTCAGAAAGCGCCCTTTTTTTAAAATGGTGTAAATCCGTTCAGTAGTTCCTGAGAAATTCAAAAAATAGAGGTCAAAAAATCAATTTCCCATAGGAAACTTTAGACACGGTTACAGCCAAAACTGCTGAACGGAATTACACCAAATTTGGCAAAAAGGTAGTGCTTGGTTCAGAAAGCGCCCTATTTTTAACCCCTTGACCGTGATCGGAATTCAGCTCGTGTGCTGGACATTCCGATCGCGGGTGTGGTCGTGACGAGCTCAGCTCGTCATGCGCACAGCGCTACCGCGCAGCATGACGAGCTGAGCTCGTCACGCGCATCGAAGGGGTTAAATGGTGTAAATTCGTTCAGTAGTTTTCGAGATATTAAAGGAAAAAATCTTTATATATCTGGGCGGGACCTAACTACACAAGCACGAGCTTGGCTCTTAATGGCTGCCAACACTTCAATCCAGGAAGTGTTGGCAGCCATCTTGGTGCAATGCTTTTTAGGTCTCGCCTAGCGGCGCAGCGCATGCGCTGCCCACTACACAAACACCACTGCACTGCCCTAAACCCTAAAACACTACCCCAGCACGACCCCCTACACTGCACGAACACCACTGCACTGCCCTAAACCCTAAAACACTACCCCAGCATGACCCCCTACACTGCCCGAACACCACTGCACTGCCCTAAACCCTGAAACACTACCCCCAGCACGACCCCCTACACTGCCCGAACACCACTGCACTGCCCTAAACCCTGAAACACTACCCCCAGCACGACCCCCTACACTGCCCGAACACCACTGCACTGCCCTAAACCCTGAAACACCACCCCCAGCACGACCCCCTACACTGCCCGAACACCACTGCCCTAAACCCTGAAACACCACCCCCAGCACGACCCCCTACACTGCCCGAACACCACTGCACTGCCCTAAACCCTGAAACACCACCCCCAGCACGACCCTCTACACTGCCCGAACACCACTGCACTACCCTAAACCCTGAAACACCACCCCCAGCAAGACCCCCTACACTGCCCGAACACCACTGCACTGCCCTAAACCCTGAAACACTACCCCCAGCAAGACCCCCTACACTGCCCAAACACCACTGCACTGCCCTGACCCCTGAAACATCACCCCCAGCAAGACCCCCTACACTGCCTGAACACCACTGCCCTAAACCCTGAAACAATACCCCCAGCAAGACCCCCTACACTGCCCGAACACCACTGCACTGGCCTAAACCCTGAAACACCACCCCCAGCATGACCCCCCTACACTGCCCGAACAACACTGCTCTATCCAAAACCCTAAAACACTAGCCCCAGCATGACCCCCTACCCTGCCCGAACACCACTGCACTGCCCTAAACCCTGAAACACTAGCCCCAGCACGACCCCCTACACTGCCCGAACATCAATGCACTGCCCTAAACCCTGAAACACCAGCCCCAGCACGACCCCCTACACTGCCCGAACACCACTGCACTGCCCTAAACCCTGAAACACCAGCCCCAGCACGACCCCATATACTGCTGAACACCACTGCACTGCCCTAAACCCTGAAACACCAGCCCCAGCACGACCCCCTACACTGCCCGAACACCACTGCACTGCCCTAAACCCTGAAACACCAGCATCAGCACGACCCCCTACACTGCCCGAATACCACTGCACTGCCCTAAACCCTGAAACACCAGCCCCAGCACGACCCCCTACACTGCCCAAACACCACTGCACTGCCCTAAACTCTGAAACACCACCCCCTGCACGACCCCCTAAACTGCCCAAACACCAGTGCACTGCCCTAAACCCTGAAACACCACCCCCAGCACGACCCCCTACACTGCCGAACACCACTGCACTGCCCTAAACCCTGAAACACTACCCCCAGCAAGACCCCCTACACTGCCCGAACACCACTGCACTGCCCTAAACCCTGAAACATCACCCCCAGCAAGACCCCCTACACTGCCCGAACAACACAGCCCTAAACCCTGAAACACCACCCCCAGCAAGACCCCCTACACTGCTCAAACACCACTGCACTGCCCTAAACCCTGAAACACCACCCCCAGCACGACCCCCTACACTGCCCGAACACCACTGCTCTGCCCAAAACCCTGAAATACCAGCCCCAGCACGACCCCCTACACTGCCCGAACACCACTGTTCCGCCCAAAACCCTGAAACACCAGCCCCAGCACGACTCCCTACACTGCCCGAACACCACTGCACTGCCCTAAACCCTGAAACACCAGCCCCAGCACGACCCCTACACTGCCCGAACACCACTGCACTGCCCTAAACCCTGAAACACCACCCCCAGCACGACCCCCTACACTGCCCGAACACCACTGCACTGCCCTAAACCCTGAAACACCAGCCCCAGCACTGTGAAAAGTTGGCCTGGTATATGCTGTCCACTAATTTTAGTGGGCACCTTGCACCAGTCCAAACAACCCCTTATTGGATATAGATTAAAGACAACCTTATTGAAAGCTATCCTAGTGGTAGCTATGGAGAGCAGCCTTCAGGCTAAGTCTTGAAGGAATGTAAAGCAGCTTGTTTTACCAGTCTATAATCTCTTCAGTGATCAAATGAAAGAGCACCACACCAGGTATATATTCAAAATATATGTATTTATTGCTAAACACACCCCTCTAGTCTCTTTATGAGGCTAGAGTTCAAAATACATAAGTTATAAGTTATTTAAACACAGTAATAGCACAAATACACGTTTGGGCCCTAGGGGCGTACCAAACCATATACCAATAAAGTGGTATAAGAACCACGACTGAACTAGACACTAGGCCTAGAGCCTCTAGAAGTGCTTGGACCACAAGGAACCACCCAAGGTAGTGACACAGGGGACCCACGGGGGACGCGTGCAGTGTAAATACACCACCGCGATACGCCGTTGACTTCTATGGAGAAAGTCGTGATCGGGAAATTAGAGAAAAGGGACACTTAAAGGAAGACTTGGAGCAAACCCTTTGAGATCTAGGACTTTGAAGAGTCTCTACCCACGGGAGCACCGGAGTACTCGTGTTACCTCACCCAGGGAAGCCGGGTGCATAGGTGCCTTTCGGGGTCGGGTTTCGTCGTCGATTTGAATGGCGATCTGCTGCAAAGTGCTGCTGGCGACCAAGTGAAAAGTGTCCGGGTGGATCCAAGAGGGGATCGGAGTTCTGAAGAACCTGAAAGCAGAGGGGACAGAGTCTGGGTCACTAGCCAGTGACCAGGAAGGCGATGGACAGATGCCCACCGATGTCGAGTGCTTCAGGTGCGTTGATGGTCGTCTTGACTCTTCAGCCACGAGGTCCAGGAGGTGTTGTTGGTGACTAGGAGCAGGATTCGGGCTGGTACACGATGTTTGTCGAGTGCTGCGGTGTCGGCGACCGGATTGGACCCAACAAGCCTTGGCAACGGCAAGTCTCGATGCAGAGGAAGATCGTCGATGGTGCAGACCCGCAAGGTCTGGGGAACTCACCCAGTGAGGGTAAGTGAGGGCAGGCCTGGAGCAACCAGGATGCCAAGTTAAAAAAAGATTGGCCTTTGTTAAGGGCTACTAGCCAACGGGCTAGCGACTGCAAAGGAGCCTCAAGACGCCGCACATGGATCTGGCTCACAGGACACTCGTGGAGTGGAGGCCAGTGATCTTCGGTGCAGTTGGTGCTGGAGGCTAGGGCTACTTGGAGCCCAAAGCACGACTTCGGGGAAGACCCAGAAGAGGATGCACTTGCAAATGTGCTCGGTGTCCAGGGGTCACGGTCTCAAGTCACCCACGATAGCCACGGGCCTCAGCTTTGCTGGGGACTCAGGGTAGCCTCGGCGAAGTCTGGGAATCCACCTCTGGTGATGCGATGACTTCGGCGTCCGACGGGAGCTTCAGAAATGCGAACCGGACAGATGCTTCTTTGGTGGCTGCCAAGCAGGGGAGTCACTCCTTGACCCCAAGGGAGATTCTTCTGTCCTCTAATCGTGAGTAGAGCGTCGAAGGTCCAGGATTCTGTTTCAGAGTTTCGTCCAGGGATAATCTAAAGTCCTAAGGACTGGGTTCCTATACTTATACTAAGTTTAGGGGTGGGACTACTCTGTGGCCCCACCTATGGATCGGTCAGGGCAGAGGGGTGGCTACACCCCTTTCCCTTTGTCCAGTTCACGCCAAAGCAGGGGCTGCAAGCCCCTGATCCGGTTTGAACTGGGGTATGCACAGGGACACCAAGTGTGCCCCCAGTGCAGGACTTCAAAGCACCCGAAAGTGCTTCCGCCCAGCCCCAATACACACTATCCTGTCTGGGGAGGTGGTCACACCTCCCTGGGACAGGAAACCTATTGTCCAGGCCTCCCTGCCGGAGTTTCGTCCAGCAGCAGGAGGCCAGACTTCTGTCTGTGGCAGCAGCATCCATTTTGTGATGCCAGGGCTTTAGAAAGAAGTTACCGGCCAGGCCAGGGTTAACATGTCTCTCCCTCTAGAAGGGTGGAATGCTACCCCGCCGCCAGAATTGGCGGGGGTAGTATTCCAAGATGTTTGACACCAAACACGACATGTTTCGGTGCAGCCATTCCAAAGTTAGCATTTAACGCGAGGTTATAATGCGCTTAAGAGTATATGGTCAGGCTGCACTACAAACAGCATCAGAGAAGGGTCTCCGAACGCTGCAGAGGGGCCCTGCTCATGCAGGGGCACCCTCTCACATAGGAACCACGCACTCTGCCTTCAGGATTGATAAGGCCTGCCATAGGAGTGACTTATAGGTTTATATGTGTGTATGTATATAGTGATATAGGTAACCTATATCACAGTAAGGGGTGCATGCACCACCTTACCCAGGCTGCAGTAGCAGACCTGTGGTGTCAGTTTGGATGGCCTTCCAGGGGTGGCATAATACATGCTGCAGCCCCTGGTAGGCCTCTGAGGTACCTATGCCCTTGGTACATAGTATACCATATACTAGGGACTTATAAGGGCACTCCAGATTCCAATCAGAGATGTGCCTAAGGCACATGGAAACCTTTTACAGAGAAAGCAGATAGACTGGGGCCCTGAATAGCAGGATCCCAGTCCAACTAAGTCATAAACCAGCAAAACACCATAAAAAAGTGGGGGCAACCATATAGTCAGATTCCACCTTACTACAACTACCCCCAGCAAGACCCCTACACTGCCCAAACACCACTGCACTGTCCTAAACCCTGAAACACTACCCCCAGCAAGACCCCTACACTGCCCGAATACCACTGCACTGCCCTAAACCCTGAAACACCAGCCCCAGCACGACCCCCTACACTGCCTGAACACCACTGCACTGCCCTAAACCGTGAAACACCAGCCCCAGCACGACCCCTACACTGCCCAAACACCACTGCACTGCCCTAAACCCTGAAACACCACCCCCAGCACGACCCCCTACACTGGCCGAACACCACTGCACTGCCCTAAACCCTGAAACACCAGCCCCAGCACGACCGCCTACACTGCCCGAACACCACTGCACTGCCCTAAACCCTGAAACAACAGCCCCAGCACGACCCCTACACTGCCCGAACACCACTGCACTGATCTAAACCCTGAAACACCAGCCCCAGCAAGACCCCATACACTGCCCGAACACCACTGCACTGCCCTAAACCCTGAAACACCCGCCCCAGCAAGACCCCCTACACTGCCCGAACATCACTGCACTGCCCTAAACCCTGAAACACCACCCCCAGCAAGACCCCCTACACTGCCCGAACACCACTGCACTGCCCTAAACCCTGAAACACCAGCCCCAGCATGACCCCTACACTGCCCGAACACCACTGCACTGCCCTAAACCCTGAAACACCAGCCCCAGCACGACCCCCTACACTGCCCGAACACCACTGCACTGCCCTAAACCCTGAAACACCAGCCCCAGCACGACCCCCTACACTGCCCGAATGTAGGAGAGTAGGATCTGCTTCACATGGGTACCCCCACTTTTTGCTGATGCTTCACTGTTTTTCGACATTAGTCTGGCTGGGGCCCTGCTAATCAGAACCCCAGCCTAGCTGCTTCCTCTCTAAAATGGTTTCCATGTGCCTTAGGCACATCACTGATTGGAATCTGGAGTGCCCTTATAAGTCCCTAGTATATGGTATACTATGTACCAAGGGCATAGGTACCTCAGAGGCCTACCAGGGGCTGCAGCATGTATTATGCCACCCCTGGAAGGCCATCCAAACTGACACCACAGGTCTGCTACTGCAGCCTGGGTAAGGTGGTGCATGCACCCTTACTGTGATATAGGTTACCTATATCACTAAATACATACACACATATAAACCTATAAGTCACTCCTATGGCAGGCCTTATCAATCCTGAAGGCAGAGTGCGTGGTTGCTATGTGAGAGGGTGCCCCTGCATGAGCAGGGCCCCTCTGCAGCGTTCGGAGACCCTTCTCTGATGCTGTTTGTAGTGCAGCCTGACCATATACTCTTAAGCGCATTATAACCTCGCGTTAAATGCTAACTTTGGAATGGCTGCACCTAAACATGTCGTGTTTGGTGTCAAACATCTTGGAATACTACCCCCCCCCCACCAATTCTGGCGGCGGGGGTAGCATTCCACCCTTCTAGAGGTAGAGACATGTTAACCCTGGCCTGGCCGGTAACTTCTTTCTAAAGCCCTGGCATCACAAAATGGATGCTGCTGCCACAGACACGAGTCTGGCCTCCTGCTGCTGGACGAAACTCCAGCAGGGGAGGCCTGGACAATAGGTTTCCTGTCCCAGGGAGGTGTGACCACCTCCCCAGACAGGATAATGTGTATTGGGGCTGGGCGGGAGCACTTTCGGGTGCTTTGAAGTCCTGCACTGGGGGCACACTTAGTGTCCCTGTGCATACCCCAGTTCAAACTGGATCAGGGGCTTGCAGCCCCTGCTTTGGCGTGAACTGGACAAAGGGAAAGGGGTGTAGCCACCCCTCTGCCCTGACCCACCCATAGGTGGGGCCACAGGGTAGTCCAACCCCTAAACTTGGTATAAGTATAGGAACCCAGTCCTTAGGACTTTCGATTATCCCTGGACGAAACTCTGAAACAGAATCCTGGACCTTCGACGCTCTACTCAAGACTAGAGGACAGAAGAATCTCCCTTGGGGTCAAGGAGTGACTCCCCTGCTTGGCAGGCACCAAAGAAGCAATTGTCCGGTCTGCATCGCCTAAGCTCCCGTCGGACGCCGAAGTCTTTGCATCACCAGAGGTGGATTTCCAGACTTCCCCGAGGCTGCCCTGAGTCCCCAGCAAAGCTGAGGCCTGTAGCTGTCGTGGGTAATGTGGAACCGTGACCCCTGGACACCGGACGCATTTGCTAGTGCATCCTCTTCTGGGTCTCCCACGAAGTTGTGCTTTGGGCTCCCAGTAGCCCTAGCCTCCAGCACCAACTGCACCCAAGATCACTGGCCTCCACTCCACGAGTGTCCTGTGAGCCAGCTCCACGTGCAACGTCTTGAGGCTCCTTTGCGGTCGCTAGCCCGTTGGCTAGTAGCCTTTCACGAAGGCCAATCCTTTTCTTCTTGGGCACTCTGATTGCTCCAGGCTTGCCCTCACTTACCCTCGCTGGGTGAGTTCCTCAGACCTTGCTGGTCTGCATCATCGATGTTCTTCACTTTCATCGAGACTTGCCATTGCCAAGGCTTGTTGGGTCCAATCCGGTCGCCGACACCTCAGCACTCGACAGACATTGTGTACGAGCCCGAATCCTGCTCCTGGTCACCGACAACGCCTCCTGGACCTCGTGGCTGAAGAGTCAAGACGACCGTCAACCTACCTGAAGCACTCGACATCGGTGGGCATCCGCTCATCGCCATCCTGGTCACTGGCTAGTGACCCAGACTCTGTCCCCTCTGCTTTCACGTTCTTCAGATCTCCGATCCACTCTTGGATCCACCCGGACACTTTCCACTTGGTCGCCAGCAGCACTTTGCAGCAGATCGCCATTCAAATCGATGACGAAACCCGACCCCGAAAGGCACCTATGCACCCGGCTTCCCTGGGTGAGGTAACACGAGTACTCCGGTGCTCCCGTGGGTAGAGACTCTAGAACGACCTAGTTCTCAAAGGGATTGCTCCAAGTCCTTCTTTAAGTGTCCCTTTTCTTTAATTTCCTGATCGCGACTTTCTCCATAGAAGGTAACGGCGTATCGCGGTTGTGTATTTACACTGCACGCGTCCCCCGTGGGTCCCCTGTGTCAGGGTGGTTCCTTGTGGTCCAAGCACTTCTAGAGGCTCTAGGCCTAGTGTCTAGTTCAGTCGTGGTTCTTATACCACTTTATTGGTATATGGTTTGGTACGCCCCTAGGGCCCAAACGTGTATTTGTGCTATTACTGTGTTTAAATAACTTATAACTTGTGTACTTCGAACTCTAGCCTCATAAAGAGACTAGAGGGGTGTGTTTAGCAATAAATACATATATTTTGAATATATACCTGGTGTGGTGCTCTTTCATTTGATCACTCAAGAGATTATAGACTGGTAAAACAAGCTGCTTTACATTCCTTCAAGACTTAGCCTGAAGGCTGCTCTCCATAGCTACCACTAGGATAGCTTTCAATAAGGTTGTCTTTAACCTATCTCCAATAAGGGGTTATTTGGACTGGTGCAAGGTGCCCACTATAATTAGTGGACAGCATATGCCAGGCCAACTTCTCACATTGGTGTGCAGCGTGTGGGATTCCAGCTTGCTATTGTTTTACCAGATAATCTCAATTGAATTGATCAACTGAAAACCACTAAAGGTACCTAAGGTACATATAATTTAAGCTTAGAATACAGTAAGTTCTACTGAACTTAGAGTTGTGTGTTAAGGGACAGCACACCCTTTCTACAACTCAAGAGAGTTTAGTAGGCCACACTAGAGTAGGTACTGCATACACCACACCTCACTAGTGATGTCTTCAAAGCCAGGACCCAGTGAGTCCTTGCCAGAA